>VMDO01001661.1:0-197447 GCA_007922755.1 Pedetes capensis | reverse complement strand
TCAAAATTACAAGAAGGAAAAATCCTACTCAAAGGTCAGATCATAATAAAAGGGGGGGGAGGGAAGATAAGAATGAGGTCAATATAAATGGACTAGAAATCGCATGTAATTGTTCTAACAAGATAAAAACAAAGACCACTACAGGAAAAGTTTCTATCTTAAACAGAAATGGAACCCAAGGACATATAGAAAAATACTATATAGTAAAAGATAGAGAAGACTTGGATGGGAAACTTAGATGGAAAGGGGGGAGGGGGGAAACATAGGGGAGGGTAAGGGGTAACCTATATGAATAATGTTTATCAAATTGCATATATGAAAATTGTCACAATGAAAAGCATGTCAAAATGAATCACATTATGATGTACATTAAAATTTTCTAATAATAAAAAAGTGTGTATTCTGTAATGCCCTATGCAAATGCCTACAGAAGATGACAGAGGAAGAACAATCTTCACAGTTATAAAAGCTAGATTGGAGTGACTAATTATGGAACATTGTTGTTCTTGCCATGCCATAGAAGAACCTGATAACTTTCATTGAGTGGAACTTCATAAGTGTTACAGACAAGTGACTGCTCTTGGCTGGCTTCCGTTATTCCCCTTTTTGAATAAGTTTTTTTTTTGTGTGTGTGTGTGTATGTGTGTGGTTATACTGTCTGTGTCCCATCATTTGTTCTATCTTGGGTGTTGAAGAAGATACTTGATGTTTTAACTTATAGGTTTCCACGTCAAGAACAACTATATCTAAACCTGATACAAATCATGATGTCCTGATCTTCAAAGATTTTATGGAAATTTTAAGAGTTTGGGGCTAGGAGTGAGTGCACTTTATATGTTACAAGATGTGAATAATTATAACCAAGAGAGCAGACTATGGTAGATTGAATTACTGGTCCCAATTCCTCCCTACCCTGAATTAGTATTATGCATACATGATGCTTTTGCTAGGTTTGCATGACGAGTGGTGGGTTTCCTCGTCCTTTGACTTTGGACTTGGTTAGATAACTTTCTTTGGCCAATAGGATGTCAGTATAAGTGATACGGATAAAATCTTGGGACATTTTTGCATGTGGGATTTTCTTCCTTTTGCTTCTGTGATCATCATGAGAAGAGCATGTTCTGAGTCGCATTTTTCAGCATGGGTTGTTTGGATAGGACACAGGAAACAGACGAACTGCAGTTGACCCTTGAACCCAGAACCTGAAGCAGACCTTCCTCAGCCAACTTACAAAGCCTTAGCTTAAAGCGGATCTGAATCTAACCTTGAGACTGAAGTCCAGCCTAGTTTATCTAAATTGGTACCAACACAATGACCCATGAGAAAAAATAATTGTTTTAAATCACTGACTTTGGGGTGGGTTGTGTAGCTGTAACATAATGCTGACCAATATAATTCATGAGAGAGATGATGGGAACTAGGACCAAGGTGGTAACAATGGGAGTGATGAGATGTGTTCAGCTTCTGGATATATTTTATAGGTATATTTTATAGAGTTGACAGGTTTTGCTGGTAGCTTGCATGTGTGATGGGAGAGAAGGTGAATCTGAGGTTTTGGGCCTAGACGGATGGAAGATGGAGTGGCCATCTTCTGAGATGGGAAACACTGAGGAGATTACAGATTTGGGGAGTAACATCAGGAGCCATTTGAGGGATGTACCTTTTGAGAACCCTACAGACATCCAAATAGGGTTGATAAGTAGGCAGTTGGATACAAGGTTGGAGCTGGAGGGGAAGAAGATCTGGGAGTAATCAGTAGGTAGACGGCTTATAAAGCCATGAGACTGGGTGAGATGGACAGATGAGTATAGAAGAGGGGTCCCAGGACTGAGTCTGGGAGCCCTCCAGGGCTTAGTGGTAGAGCTGAAGAGTAATCAGCAAAGGAGATTGAGAGGATCAGCCGGGAGACATGAGAAGAAAATCAGGTTAAGTGCTAATAAGGTGTCATTCATATGTGTTCCATGTTGTTATCACATCCACTGCTCCCTACCTTCGCCTTTTTCTTTTCCTCCTTTAAAGGTATCCTCACCACTTAGATATGTGTGCAACTTGACTGTATGAGAGGCACAATGTTAATCACTTTTTAACAGAGAATTATGGACAAGACTAATCTGTATTCCCCTCCCCCACTGCATCCTCAGTAAGGAAAATCTCCTTTTTCTTTTCTGATCTCCTCTCCAGGAAATGGAAGCTAAGTCTCTGCATTAATTCTGGGCACCCTTGATAATCCTTTGAGCAGGATGGCTTTGTGCAAGAAGGGGAAACTTCTGCAGGCTGGTGCTTTGAGCAAAGTACAGGAATGAAACAGCTGTAATCCTGGAGAACTGGGTTTCCTCCCTCTCTAAGCCTGGAGAAGAGGAGCAAAGGATGGGAGGAAGGGGCACAGCAGAGGTTAGGGGCTATGAGTTCAGCTAGCACAAGGCTCTGCAGTGGCAGCAGGACCTTGGAGGAAGCTGTGGTGTGTGTGTGTGTGTGTGTGTGTGTGTGTGTGAGAGAGAGAGAGAGAGAGAGAGAGAGAGAGAGAGAGAGAGAGAGAGAGAGAATGCAGTGACCTTGGCAGCTCTGGAGAGGATCACCTGGGTAAATCTCTGTTGTGCAACTTGATAGTGACTCAATCCCAGAGAAGGACAATGAGGTCCTTGAAACAAAACTGCTTTTCTGAAAGCAGACATTTGAGGCTAAGGCCAGGCCCTAAGTGTTTGGAGGATGGTCCTTGTTATAATGTAACACGTGGCTGGTTTGAGAAGCTCCACAGGACTGAACCACCCAGGCTTGTTACTGAGCTTCGGGGAACAATGGCTGGGTGACTGTGAGTCAAGAGAGGTGTAATTTGAGAATAAAAACAGCGGACAGCCACATGGCACAGGAATTGGGACCAGCCAGGGCATCACTTCAGGCTTCTGGACCATGTTAATTAAATGGCGGGACTCCACCTTCTTCCCTTTGTATTGGGAAGGGGATGGCACTTACTGCTGTAACCCATGGATCCTGATTCTTGGACAGGCAAGAGTGGAGAGGCTTCAAAAAAGAGATTGAACTTTCTGAAAATAAGGCACTTTGGGCCTGAATTGTTCATGGAAAAAGTAACAGAAAAAGAGGCCTCTTAGTTTATGAAGCAGGTATTACCATTTATACATTAAAGCGACTTGGGGTATTTTAGCTGAAGAAGAGAGTATGATGTTGACAGCTTTTACTTTTTCAAATATGATGCTGTTAGTCTTGTTCTGTGTGCTTTTGGACAGCAAGATAATAAAAAACTGTAAGCTATATGAATCAAAGAACAAATATTCACTCCTAAATCCTAGCACCTGCTACTTGATACATTTTCAATATGACTAAATGCATATCTGCCAAATGAAAACCAATGGCTAAAACTTACAAGGAGGCAGATTTTTAAACTTATTTTTCTAATAATTCAAGTTATTCAAAAATTAGGGGCTCTAGGTGTGGGGGTGTGCCTTAGTGGTAGCAGTGGTGGGGCACTTTTCTAGCACACTCGAGGCCCTGGGTTCGATTCCCAGCACCACCATCCCTGACTCAAAAAAGAAAAAAAATTTAAAAGACTACCCTTAAAAGGCAGTGGAAGTTCTTTATCACTACAAGTGAAACAGGAGCTAAAGAATCATTTTTCAGGGATGTGACAGAGAGGATTTATTCATTAGATGATGGCTAGGCCACAGAATTTGGAGATCTTTGAAAACTCAGATAATCCAGTTCTAAAGCTAAACCCAAAGGCAGCTACACATAGACTTGAAACAAGTATACACAATCCTCATGAGCTCAGGGAAATCTTCAAGTTGTATGTTTCAATGGCATGTTTGTTAAACAAACGCTCATGACAGATTTTCACAACAGCAACAAATGTTATTCCACATCAAATCTCCCTTATTAAAAGAATGACAATCACAAGATAGATGGGTTTGGATTGTTTTTTCATGTTTTCTGGGGGCAAAACCAGTGTCCTCACTTGTTTTCCCCTCCATCACTTTTTTTAATGTCATCTGATTTCATTTTCTTTATTTCTTCTCTGGCCATGTGTCCCCGGAAGGCTGACTGGATTTTGAGAGCAGCAACCTCCAGTTCTTTATCATCCTCAGAAAGCTCCTTCATTGACAGAAGAAAAAGTAAGGGTCGTTTTCCATGTTTATGCCACAAAAATAAATCCATAAATTTAATTCATTTAGGGATGCAACTATCTGAGATCTGTTGCTTCCTGAGGAGTTTTATATATTGTCACTTTGTATATGTACCAAAGGGTGAATTGGTACATATACCAATTCAGGAATAGGTGGAAATAGCAGGAATTTTGTTTTGTCACTCTTTAATATATCTCTGCAATCAAAGATTATTGACAACTTCTTTTTTTTTTTTTGTCCAAAAATAGCTCCTATTTAACAGTTTCCTGAGCAATAACATTTTGGGGGAGGGAGAAAAGAAGTAAGAATCCTTGCAGCACAGCAAAAATGTTAGGAAGATTAGTAAATGTGCTGTTTTGAAATAATCATGATTACATTAAATGGATTTACATGTTTGACTTTTAATTTCTAAATGATTAGCTAATCAAAATCACACATTTAAGAGTGTGGTGCCGGAGAGAGAGTCATTTACTCCAGCAATGTCAGATTTAACATACTCAGCTGAATTTTGGCATATGGCTGCTGCTTCTTTTTCTAAATTTATGTATAAATTACAAATAGTGAAATGTATGGATCTTGAGTGTAAAACTAATATATATACATATAGCCCTTAATATATTTTTAAATTATAAAAATGACAAATACCCATTCTAAAATGCAAGTATCACTTGCAGTGAAAAGTTGAAAAGTTTTCTCTACTGTCTCAAATTCTGCTCCTAAGAGGTATAAGAGGTAACCGTTACTATGAGTGTGTATGTGTGTGCGTATCTATTCCAAAATTTCTCTATATACAAATATGTTCATTTTTGTAATTTTAAAAACAAAGTCATGCTAATTGCAGTGAAATCCCAGTGCTAATCACAGTTTTGCAATGACGTTTTCCATGTAATGATTTATCTGGGCTCCCTTTTCTGTTATTATATAATTCCACTCTTTCCTTTTTGTTTTTTGACACCATTGTGTTCTGTTGTACTTTGATTTATTCAGACAGTCTTCTAGGTTATTCAATCTCCCATGCTCCCATTACAAACAATTAGGTAAATTTAGCTCTTAAACTTCTAAAGGCAAATAGAGTGGCACAAAATCCTCTGAGAATGCCCCAGTATGGGCAAATGAGTTATTCTCAAGTTGGAGATCAATAAGATCCCAACTCAAACTTATGAAAACTTGTATAAGGGCACCTATGATAGAGGTAAGAAAATGATACTCCCTTTCTTTCTTCCCTGATTTCTAATTACATCTGATGTCAATATCAGGCTTATTGGGTTGTATTGATATAATTTTGGAATAACCTATAAATATTCAGCCTGCAGCCGTAGCCCTGTGGCATCCAATCCCATCAGATCTGGGAAGCTAAGCAGGGTCAGGCCTGGTTAGTACCTGGATGGGAGACCGCCTGGGAACACCAGAAGTTGTAGGCTTGGGAGAAGGACCTGGCAACCCCCTCCCAAAAATCAATCTGCCATTGAAAACCCTATGAACAGCAGAGAAGCACTGACAATAGTGTTTCCCCTGTTGTATAGAGGGTCGCTATGAGTCGGATACCGACTTGACGGCACCTAACAACAACAACAATAAATATTCAGAGAAAAGCTGTGCCTGGGAAATAAGGTATTCCTTGATGGGCATTTCAGTTTTAGGTGTCAATTATTGGGTAACTAACTGGGACATTTAGTCATGAAAAGGAGCTCAGAAGTGTGGCTTTTAACATCTTAGAGAATGTGTTCTTCTTTTTCACCAGGTCTGATCCTTTTAAATCTGCACCATGAAGAATATAGGCAGTGCTGATAAGTGTTTAAAAACTCGCTCTCCAGAAAATCTAAAACAAAAACAAAAAATACCCCCTACCAAACACAAAAACCTCTGATTTGTACTGTCTGTCATAGTGGCTAATATTAAGGTAGCAGAATAATCTTACTGAACATGGAGTTGGGCAGAGATGTGCACAGTTATCTCTTGAGTGCTGGCCATACCATACCACTGAACACAAGACAGGAGTCTTTGAGGGTTGGCTTCCCCATGTTTCAGTGGCTGGGATGTAGGCTGTCAGGCAGAGAGGCATTTTTGTAGAGGGCCATGCATGGGAGATGACTAAGCTACATTTTGTAAAGCCAATTCATTTGTATTTTTCCTTTTGTTATCTCTGAACTTTTGCCACTGGGAGGTGGGAACAGCAACAATTAATGAAAATTTCCCCAAGTGGAAGATGAATCTGAAAGATCAAGACCCAGGCTATAAGTTTTCCTTTCTGCTCTTCTGCATGGGGAGACGTTCTGTCCATTGACAATCTTGAAAAGTAAGATCTTATTTTTAATTGGCAAAATGAATTTTTGTTTATAAGAGGAAGGCTGAAAATGATCCACCAGTTTATCACTGATGTTAATTATTTAGAAAGCAAAATTACAATTTTAACACTATAAATAATAGGCTGATTAATATTTGGAGTACAATTTTTTTTTTTGGCAGTCTTGGGGTTTGAACGCAGGGTCCTGCGCTTGCATGCTTTGCAAGTGCTGTGCCATTGAGCTGCACCCTCAGCCCATTATTTTACTTTTTGAGACAGAGTCTCACTAAATTAGGCAGACGGCCTCTGGTCTCGAACTTGGGTTCCTCCTGCTTCTGCCTCCCGAGTCACTGGGATTACAGGCATGTGGAGTACAATTTTAAATTGAGCAATACCATTTTTTGTAGGGATCCAATAATACATGTAAAATATTACGTACTATGGTGTTAACTGGTGTCTCTCCCCCTTTCAGAGATGTCTGGGATGTTTCTTCAGTTTCACGACTCTCACATTGTTCTTGCTCCTAAAGAAAGGGCAGAGGTTCCAAACAAGTAGAGTTTTCAAAATAGCAAAGCTCAGATCAAACTGCTAAGGGTAATTGGGAATTAAGTTATTGAGAAGTAGGGGAAATTAAAAACATATTTGTCCTTTAATAAGGAAAATACATTGAAATAAAAAGAAATAAATGAAAACTCTCATGGGAATATGCATAAATGTAACAAAGACTCAAGAGTTGGTAAAAATGTTTGCTTTTCTGTTTTTGGAATGTATGGGCCACTGTTTTACATTAAAAACAAACCACTATCTCATACTAAAGTTGATAAGATATGGCAATGAACCTGGAAGAAAGTATGAAAAAGAGGCACCAATAATTTCTAAACTAGTAAAATAAATGCCACTGTGTTCCACAGTGTGAAATCAAGTTCACTTTTTAATGAAATTTATGGCCTAAAAAACTAAGTCAATATTAGGGAAGAGAAAGGGTATGGGGGAGGGAAAAAGGGTAATGGGGGGTGATAGGATTAAAGTACATTATATGCATGTATGAAAATGTCACAATTATTTTGTACAATTAATATGCTCCAAACAAGTAACTTAGTTAGGGAAATAAGTTTTGCCAAGGAGAATGATTTACATATAAGAAGAGAAATGAGAGCTGTCAATTTTGATATGGCAGCTCCAAAACAGAAGCATTGCTAATTTTCCACCTATGGGAAGAACTTCTTAAAATGGAACTTTAAGTGAACAAAAAAAGCCTTTAGAATTCAAAAGCAAAGAAAAACTGAATTTGCTGTGTGACACAGGGATATAACCTTTTTTGATATTACACCTTTGATTTCAATAAAACATGAAAACAAATAAAATATGAACACAGAGAATCTAGTAAAATAGAAAAAATAGAAAAACAACATATATGCAGGTACAAATGGATGGAATTTCACTTTTGAACTCACAGCATAAGTAGCAGCTACTTCTACAGGACATTCCCCAAATCTATTGGAAAACATCATTGAAACGTGAATTTTGTTAATTCCTCTTAATTCTAGTATCTGTTGGTGCTTTGCAGCTGATGGTATTACCTAAGTTGTCTAGAGTAGTGCCCTAAAATTTTTATTTTTAATATTATTATTTTTTCAGCTGAGTCTCCCTATGTTGCCCATGCTGGCCCTGAACCTCTAGGCTCAAGCAATCCTCCTCCCTCAGCTTTCTGAGTAGCTAGGACTAGAGTGCAGGCCATGAGGCCCAGCTATTTTCTCAAATTTAATTTACCTATAAATTACTTTATGGATCTTGTCAAAATGTAATTCCTGACTTGTAGACCTGGGGTGGGGACTGAGTCTTTTAATTTCTATCAATTTCCCAGTTGATGCCAATGATGTTGATCTCACATGTTGTTGTTAGGTGCTGTTGAGTCAGATGCAACTCATAGCAACCCTATGTAACACTACCCAATACTGTGCCATGCACACAGTCTTTTTATATTTGAGCCTATTTTGCAGCCATTATGTTTCTCCTCATTTGAGTTGTCCCCAGTTGTTTCTTGAATGCCTTCCAGCCCAGATGTCTCATTTTCTGGCTCGGTGTTTGACAGTACTTCTCTGCTATTCATAGGTTGTCAGTGGCTAATTGTATTGGGATTGGGCTGCCAGGTCTTTCTCCCTAGTCTGTCATAGTCTGGAAGCTCAGCTGTGAACCCACACAGCCTTTCTTAACCAGTCTTTCTCATTTGAACCACAGAATACAGAACACGAACAGTGAGTGGTGATTTCCTCAGTTTTCTCAAGGATGGTACAAAAGTAGAACCCCACCAGATACAAAGGCAAGACACTGATTTCTTAAATGGCCTATTTTTTTTTTTTTTGAAGAATCTTGGTTGAGAAAGGCTGTCTTTGAGACTTCTGCTAATGAGAAAGACAGGTTCAGCTTCTGAAGAGATTAGCTTTATAGAGAAAACTGTACCATTACCATTCTTAATTCTAATTAATCTTTTGGAAGTATGTCAATGGTATTAGTCCAAGTGTTTTATTTTATGAAATACCATTCATTAGTTCAACAAGTTACTTGTTGGGTACCCACTTTTATTAAGTATTGTGAGGCTCAATAAAATTTAAAGAATAAAAGATGGAGTAATTATTCCATGATTTTTAAGCACTGTTGATCACCTTTCAACTTAATCTGTACTCGGTTCAGATACTTTAGAGAAGAATTTCTCATCAGAAAAACAGCATGATTAAAAAGTTTTAACAAATCCTCATAATTCTGATGTGATCCTAATAATCTCTATTTTGTAGATAGAAAAAAAAAAAATAGCCAAATCCAGTGGCTTCACAGGACTTTACCTTGAATGCATGGTTGTTATAGAAACGATCCTCCATCTTAGCTCCCCATTCTGCTGGGTCAAAGTTGGTCTCTAAATATAAAAATTAATAATTTCAGACTTCAGCTCATTAAAGTAAATTTAGAATGGTAAGACAAAATAAGTTTCTTGTTTCAGACCATGGGTTCTTTAAGGATAGTTGAAAATCCTACGGACATTGTACATAGCCTGTTGTTGTTAGGTGCTGTGGGTCAGCAACTCTCATAGGTTTTCAATGGTTGATTGTTTCAGGATTGCTTTGGGAGTGGACTGCCATGTCCATCTCCCATTTTTGTGGTGCTGGGGTTCGAACCCAGGTCCTCAGAGAGTGTGGAGCAGCACTCTACAAACTGAGCTAAATCCCAGGACTGTACATAGCCTAGTACTGTAGATATAACCAGTGATCATTAAATATACGGTGAACATTGAAATGTTGGATGAGTCCTTGAGGACATTTACAAAAGCACTATTAGTGTGACTTCTGCCTTAACAGAATCCATAACAAAATGGGAGACAGAACAAATGTTAATATTTAAAAATAAATATAGACACACACATGTATTTATATAAAAATGAATGCTAAGTATCCAGGAATTTGGGAAAAGTAAAGGACAGGAGAAGATTTTTTTAAAATATGATGCACATTATATAGACAGTTGATGTAGATAGGAAGAATAATTTTTTCTTTAACTTTTCATTGTGAAAAATTTTCAAACTTACAAAGTAGAGAAGAGTGCAATAATCCCCCTGTGCACATTACCTAGAATCAATGATTATGAACTGATAATTTATCTATAGCCTTCTCTTCTGATTATTTTTCCACTCTTTCTTCTGATTATTTTTTAGTCAACCCCAAGCATACTACTAGTTTATCTACAAACATTTAAGTACATATTTCTAAAATAGAAATACTCTTTAAAATGTAATCACAACAACATTATGACATATAAAAATACTATCAATAATTCCTTAAGATCATCAAAATTTCCCCCATTGTCTAATATATTAACTTTCTATTGTTGGTTGACATTAGGTCCCTCCAAATGGGAACACACAACCTTTTGCTATATCTTTTTATTCCCCTTTAATGGACACTACCCCCTCACACTCATTTTTTACTCGAAATTTGTTTGCTGATGAAATTGGGCAGTATTTCCTGTGGAATTTTCCAGTGTAGATATTTCTGACTCTATTTCCATGGTGGCTTTTAATGAATTCTTTTGCTTTGAATTTACTGTAGATTGGTAGATATATCTATAGATTTGATCTGGTTTAGGTTTGTTTTTATTTTAGCAGGGTAATGTTATATAATCCTGATAGGAGATGAATATCTAATTGTCCCTCTTTTTGTATTTTTTATGGCTTTCTTGATTTTCATTGCTTAAATCATTTCCTTAAGGGTTATAAAATGGTAATGTGCTAACTTGACAGTCACTTCTTTATTTTCTGGAAGACTCAATAAGAAAATAGTCACCCTCATCAGCTATTTGGTTACCCTGAAATATAGTTATTACAGATAAGTAAGGTTAAAGGTTTGATTCTTTCACTTTATCAGTATTCAGAACAATCAGCTGATTCCCTAGGATCCTCTCATGGTGACCAATAAGTGGTAGGTTCTGTTTGTCTTTAGTATTATGAAGTCATGAATATTTAACAAACTGGATGAATTCTAATCCATTACCTTTATTCTTTCCTGATTCTCTATGTGTTTAAAAGGAGCCCCATATTTTTTGGTATGAAAAGATGATCAGCCTCATCTTGTATATTTTTGCAAAGTTCACACAATTAGCTAGTTGTCCAAGAAGTGCTGGTTCCTGGGTATTCAAAGAAGACAACCCAAGGGCTAGGTGCCCACTGACATAAGGTTGGACATGGTTTTGAGGTTTTCAAAAAAATGTATGGAGCTAGAAACTGCTTTCATTTTTAAAAGAGAATACATAACATGAGGTCACACTGGTATTTTTCAATTTTGATTGAGGATTACAATATTTTATTAACCTCTTTCGTTTTTATAACTGATGTCATTTTTCTTACATTAAAAACTTATTCCTTATAATTCTAGCATAATTACTTGATTTATTCTATAATTTATAAAGAAATTTTCTTGAATAACTCTATATGTTAGTTATCTTTCTGTTATTATAACAAATGCCTAAGATAAATCAACTTAAAAAGAGGAGAAATTAATTTTGATCACATGACTGGCCCCACTGTTTGGCCCTGTGGCTGCACAGTACATCATGTGAGGAACACATAGAGGAGGAGGTTGTTTACTTCATGTCCGAGTACAAAAATGATAAAGAGACTGACATCCCACTTTCCCCTTCAAGAGCACATCCTCAGTGACCTAGGCTCCATTTCCTAAAGGCTCAAACCTCCTCCCAACAGGACCAGGAACTGACAACAAAGCCTTTGATATATAGGCCTTTGGGGGTACAATCCAGATTCAAACTATAGGACAGCATTATAATATTATTACCAACAGTAACCAAAAGCAAGTCAAGACTTTTTTTTTAGATCATTTTGTTTTTAGGATATATTCTCTAGGGATATATAGTCAAATCTGTGTTATAAAGTCACTTGAAATAATTCTGCATGTTTACATCATTTAGTTATTTATTACCAGTTTGTTTTACTTTGCTTTGAAATTGTAGGATTTAATACTTTTTAAATTTAATTTTATAACTATGCTAAAATTAATGAACCCAAATTCAAAATATTTTTCTATTCTGTTCTTTCCACTCTGTTCCCTCTTCCACAGAGGAAAATGCTAATTGTTTAAATATTTATTCTTCCATTTAAAATATAAAGTTATATACTCATATCAACCTCTTTTGTTAGATACATGGCAGCATTCTAAGCACACTTTCACCCATCTGTGTTTTTCACTGACTCCTGAATATCACCCCACAGCATCATCTAGAGATTTTCCTCATTTTTCACACCTGTATATTATTCCACTGTGTGGACACATTCTTACTTTATTAACTCTATTCCTTATTAAGGAGGCTGGGAATGTACCTTGGTGGGTAGAGTGCTATGCCTAGCAGGCATGAGGTCCTGGGTTCAATGCTCAGCATTGCAACCCAAAACAAAGCAAAAAACCAGAAAGTAAAAATCCCTCTCACTGATATATATTTGGATAGTTTCCACAAACAATGATGCCATGAAAAGTGTAGAGATGGAACTTCCCGGATGGAACTTTAACCTTTAGGTTAAACACATATGTAATTTGGCAGATATTGGTATATTCTTCTCCTTGAGGTTGTACCCTTTTGTGTCTCTACTAGCAATATACAAGAGTGCTTATTTTCCCCAGCCTTGCTTACAGAGTGGTATGTTGGCAAACTTTTGGCATTTACCATTATGATGGAGGGGTGGTTGTTGGTAACTCAGTGTAGCTCTGATTTCGACTTATGATGGGACACTTTGAGCAGATTTTCATATATTAGGGGCCATTTGCATTGTTTTGTTGATATCTCCTGCCCACTTTGTAGTTATCAGTGTATTATCACACACTATTTTTACAAGCTTTTTACTTATTAGGTTTATTAACCCACTGGGTTATAAATTGCAATTTTTTTCTCTGTCATTTGGTCATTTGTATTTTTTCTTTCCCTTCTGGTGTTTTTGTCATGTGAAAGTTTACTTTTATTTTGTTGATTCTATTTATCAGTTCCCTAAATGCATCTGAAATTGTGATGCAATTAAGGCAATTTAGCTAGCCATTTCTTTTTTCCTCTGATGTCATAGAGAAATTCTTCCATATTTTCTCCTGGTATTTGTATAATTCCTTTTTAGAATACTTGAATCCACAATCAATTTGGTATATAAATTGATCCAACTTGATTTTTCCATCTTTACCTCCATATCATTTAATAAATCCACTTTCCCCCTCAAAATTGAGATATCACTTCTGCCATATACTAACATGTTTCGTGTTACAAGAAAATTAAGACTAATAATCACCTATGAGGATTGATGGCAAAGGACTTTTTGCATTGTGTGGGAAACTAGGCTAGAAGTCTGTAACAATTTCTTTTGCCTTTGTGGAGAGACTAAATTCTGATACTTCTATCAGTTGGATAATTTACCTTTGGTGGTGGAAGTGTGTGTAGTGGTTAAAATTTTTTCAAATGCTTTTGCTCATTGTTTATTAGAGAGCTAGTATCCTGAGGCCATTAATCTGAATCATCCATTCCTTTTATTACTGTGATCTGGTAACAATGACTCAAATGTTTTTGTAATGGTTTGTTCCTGTGTTGTAAAATTAAATAAATAACTATAGATATTTTACTGTATGAATTAGTAAAATTAATGTTATAATAATAAAACTAATGTTAATGACAATTAACCTCTTTTCTCAAGGGATTTCCTGGAATAACTTTTTCCCCTAATCATAGTTCATCAAATGTTTTTAGTGTAACTTAAAAGTTTCAGATTGTGCAATAAATATTCACTCTGACTGGAAATGGAAAAGACCAGCAACAGGCAGGAAACTGATAGAAATTTTGAGTTCTGCAGGGCAGGACAAAGGCGGCAATGAGGGCGGAGCTGTGCAGTTTGTATGAGAGTTGTGCTAGGTTTTCTCCCTCTATAAAAATGATTTATGATGGAGTGTCTGTTTACTTGCAGTTATTTCCAGTCACCTTTACCTCTTTGTTGGAATATTATAATCAAAAGTAATGACAACAGTTTCATACAAAATGGTTGCTCTAGCGGAGAGTAGATTTTTAGTACAAACTTAGAACTGTAATAATTCCCTTTTTGAGCACTGGGCCAAGTCCTGATAGTTATGAACCTTGAAGATGGGGGAGTTGGAAATTTTATTTATGTAAGGGAGGGAACTTTGCTTTTGTCCTCAGAGTCTCTGTTCGTGTAGATCTTAGTCTTTGTACAGCATAGGACTTTGAGAGTATAAAGACTATAAATTACCTCCCCAAGCTGGCAGTTTGCTTTTCAAAACAGTTTGTCTTTGTGCCTTTACTGAAGAACAGTTTCATATACCCCAGTGAATACCAATTTACTTAATCTAAGGCATGCTGAATTATTTTTATAACACTTATAATACTTTCAAATGAGAAAAATCAAAATTTAAAGAAAACTGCATTTTTTCCTCTCAGGAAGAACATATAGTCAACTACTGGGGAAGCGTAAGAACAGTCTGTTGGAAAGTGAAGGTGTATACTGTATGATCTTTTGAAGTCCCCCCTCCACACTGTGTCCACGAGAAATACAATGAAGAAGGTCTGGGGAATAAAACGGTAATCGTGAATAATGCGAAACTAATTTAAGAGCTGCCAAAGAGGCACATATTGTTTCAAATTGCAAAAACTGCTATTTGAAGCCACCTGCCTCATAAAGGTTCTCTATAGAATGAAGATGTTCTTAAATTTTATTATAACCAAATGCTTAGTCTCTTATTTTAAAAAATGCCTGTTTTTAAATAGCTTACTCTCTCTTTTCTCTAGAAGGTTCTCAAAATATGCTGCTGCAAAAGCTGGTATATTTTCCGGTTGCTCCCTCAGAATCTCACGTGTCAGCCCTTCAAGAAGATTCCCAAATCCTTGTGGAATTCGGTAGTGGGTGTTGGAGAATGGAATCGACATCTTGGGAAGAATTGCCTATGGTACCTAGAAATTCATCAAAAAGTAGTGTATTTAAATTTGACTAATTTTAAGTATATAATCACAACTATGGCAACAAATTATTTCTGAGATCCAAATTTTCTGGATCGAATGTTTTTTTTTTTTCATTTCGCACAATCCGAGTCCCCCAGTTTCTTCTAGGGAATTCTGGATTGTCCATTATGAATTAGAATACTACAAATACAGACTCATTCAATTGGCCAAATTTTTATTATTATTTTTTAAATTACAAAATCACAGGGGGTTTCATTATGATACTAAGTACCTTTGTCTTCCTGTCCTTTTAAGGACAGTTTTTGCTATTCCACAAATATTTATGAGAATAATTGTTAAAAAGCTAGTTTGAACTCATTATTAATTGCTGAGAAGACCTCATTTAAGGTTTAAAATAAAAAAGCCCCAGTCTTTGTTTTAGAAATTACTGTAAATTATTGAATGAAGTTGCAGAGTTCATTCTTTGTTCCTCAGCTGCCACTTCCTTTTTTTTTTTTGCCTATATTAGGGGATTGAATCCAGGGCTTGCAGGTACTTTGCAAGCATTCAACCGGGGGGGAGTTGCACCCTCAGAAGCAGGCCCCCTCTGCCTTTTTCTTTTTCAGTACTTGGTAACTGACAGGGCTCGCACATACTTCGCAAGCGTTCTACCGCCGGGCTGCAGCCCTAGCTCACTTTTTAGTTTTTATTTTGAGTTAGGGTCTCGGTAAGTTATGCAGGCTGCCTCTGATCTGGAACTTTCAGAAAGCTGCCACTCCGAGGCCTGGCCTGTAACGTCTGGAAGCACCTCTGCACTCTGGAGTGGAGTTCAGGACAGGGCTTTGGAATCCCAGTCTCTGAAGTTTCGGGATTCTCGTATTTCCCGGTTTTGTCCTGGCCAGGCCTTCCAGGGCTGGACTAAGGGCGGGTGCAAGTAGCCGGCTGGCCTAGCCAGGGTGAAAGCGCTCGCTCGGGGCCCTGGCAAGGGCGGGCGCTGTCTGCGCGGAATAAGGGCGGTGGCGGCAGGGGTCCCGGGGCGGGGTCGGAGGGCTTAACAAGGCCCAGCCTGGACAGTCTTTTCCCTTTCTTTCTTTACTTTCTTTTTTCTTTTCTTTTCTTTTTTTTCAGGACTCAGGCGATGCCGTTAGTGAGTCATTCTAGGGGCGTCCAGAGGACCGGGAGACCCCGAGCCAGGCTGGGCGACGGGGCCAACCCGAGTGGAGCCGGGTCCAGGGCGGGCGGGACTCGAAGACAGGGCAGCCCTGGCTCCCAGCCTACGACGGCCCCCAGGGGGCGTCGGGGACGCTGCGAGGAGACCAGAGCCGAGGGGAGAAGGCGAGGTCCCAACGTCGGCGAGGAACCGGGAGAAACCGCCTCACCTCTCCTTTCTCTCGGAGCTGGTGGTTCCGGTTGTTTTTTCTCGTTGCTGGGTAACCGTTTCCCCACCTTAAAAAAACTACGGTGGCCGAGAAGGAGAGCGCGGCACCTCGCCCTGCGGCCGGCGGAGGTGGTTCCGCCCACTGGCGGTCTGGAGAGGGCGGGGTCGGCGCGCCGCCGCCGCGGCCCGGCCCGGCCCCGCCCACTCCCAGGTGCCCCTCCTCGGCGGCGGCTGGTCACCAGCATGTTCTCCCCTGTGTCGGTGGTTGGGCTGCTGCTGCCATTAATCCTGTGGGGCGGCAGCGGTGCAGGTGAGGCGCCAGGCTCGGTCGGACCTCTTCCCCCGCATCCTGCCTCTTCCTGGGGATCCGGGCCCGCGCCCATTCTCAAGGTCGGGGGCTGATCCCGAGTCAGGAACCGTCTTCCGGCTTCACTCCCGCCCACCGTCCTTCATCGACAGCCTTGGGAGCAGAGGGAGAGTTGGGTTGATCTGAGTGGGGAGGCTCTCATGTGCCCAGACCGAGCCCCTGCGTGGAGCTCAGAGGAAGGGGGCGAAGCTAGTTAGATGGTATTTGGAAACAGGTGGCTGAGTCATGCAAAACATTTCAGCGTCTGCCCCCTCAGTGGTGTCCTTAGGGAGTGTTGGCATCAGGATGGGTTCCTTGAGGGAATTAGATTTTACTAGTTTAAGTAGTTATTAGGGCTACGAAATACAACCCCCTCACTAGCTCAGAATAATTTAAGGCTCAGCTTTGATTTTTGGTGCAGCTTAGAGTTACTGGCGGTGGGATAATAAGCGTGGTTCTGGAGGGGGAGTTGACTCTTACTAGGTATTGTGCGGGTCAGAGTCTGGAATTTGAATAACCTGGGCTGAACCGTGGGTCACAGGATGAAGAGAAGAGAAGACGAAAAGTTTGTTCATGCAAAATAAAGTGATAGTGCTGGACTATTTTTTGTCTTCTTCAGAGTGGACGCCAAAGATCCCTGTTAAGAAAAGAAGGTTGAGGGGCTAGGGATGTAGTTCAGTGGTCCCATGCTTCTGTAGCATACATGAAGCCCTGAGTTCAGTCCCAGCACTTAATAAATAAATCAGAAAAGCGGTGAGAGCTGCGCTAGGGGAATGGCATGACTGCTGCTCAACCTAAGCACCAGACGGCAGCCTATAATTGGTTTCTTCTGAATTTAAAAGTGCAATGAGTAGCATTGTTTGCCGTTCTCTTATTCTCAATCCCTACTTAGTGATCTCTGGGGTACACACAGTAAGTGGGGTTGTTGTTGTTAGGTGCCATCAAGTAAAGTAAGTGGGGAGAAGGTAAGAAATAGAGTAGAGCCATTATTAGCTTTTCTGTTAAAGACTGTTAACTTTAATATCAATATTTTATCTTTCTTGGATCATATCATTGTATCACCTTCATTGTTTTTCGTTGTTTTTTGTCCTTGCAGTGCTGGGGACTGAACTGTGGGCCTCACACATTGTAGGCCAGTGCTATACCACTGAGACCCCTCCCTCCAGCTCCGTATCACCTTCATTTACATTGACTGGGTCATTCATTCATTCATTCATTCATTCAGGCTCCTTCCTTTCCTTCTATCTTGTTTGCTTATCCTGACAGCTTTCCTTTAAATCACACCTTCCCCTGCCACCTTTATCTTGTAGTATTTGAAGTGTACAAAAGTATGTGTAACAATGAAACAATGAAATGACCCAAGAGCTCACTCAGTTTGAGATCTGTAACATTGTGACTTTAATTGGGGCCCCACTGTGCATCTGCTGGGACCTGGGAGGTGGGGGGATAACCATTGTCCTAAATTTTGTTAGTCCACTTGTTAATGATGATCTCTTCTCTACAGCACTCATTCTTGTTTTTCTACTCCAACTCCAAAATGGAGGGAGAAACTGAAGACCTTAAAAAAAAAATCGAAATATTAAATGTTTATTGTGTTTGATACATGCAGTTACCTGTCTTGCTCTCTCATTCTTTTCTTGCTCAATTCTGTAGTTATGTTTCACTGTCTGATCAGCTTGGAATTTGAGATTTGTAAGGATAGAGAATGTGGTTGTTTCTTCTTGATTTACTATCGTGAGTTAGCCGTGTTGTTAGTTGAGTCATGTCTGCCTTATAGTGACCTTCATAGAGTTTTCAATGGCTGATTGCTTTGGGAGTGGATTACCACATCCTTCTCCTATTTTTGTGGTGCTGGGAATGGAACCCAGGACCTCAGAGACTGCAGAGCTGCACTCAACCAACTGAGCAAGATCCCAGGCCTGAGTTAGCTGTGGCAATGTGGAAATTACAAACACTTTGTAACAGGTGATTTGGCTTCTAATCCTGTAATAAATGACCTTATGATTTGAGACCAAAGAAGTTTAATGACTGCAGTGTCTTTAATACTGTGACTGCAGCAGTAAGCTCCGTAGTATTATGGCAAGGATTTTTTAAATCTATTGTGATTATTATTTTTTCCTTTATTCTTCCACTGTTACATCCCCAGTACCAGAAATACTGCCTGGCACATAGTAAGCATCGATCAATATTTGTTGAATTAATTAATGACTGTGCAATCTATTTTTAAAATTTATTAATCTACTTAAATCTTAGTCTGTTGATCAGTAATATGATTATACTTCTTGATCAGTAAGTAACATGATTATACCATGATTATAAATATCCTTACCTCATCTAAAATTATTTAGCCAGCATAAAGCTGTGCACAGAGAGGTTCAGTAAGTGGGCATTGGCCAACACAGACTGACTTAAAAAGGCATTTCCCCAGCCTATGGACTAAAGGCTGCACACACACATATGCAAGCAGTAGCCAGTTTTCTTCACCCCACTCTTACCCTCTCTCCACTTAGTTCTTATTTATGCCTTTGATTTTCTGTGTATGTTCCATATGAAAACCTATATCCAAGATATAACCCTTTTTCCCTAGCAGGCTATCAAACTGCTTATGCAATTCTGGGGTGTTGTCTCTTAGAGTATTTTGCTCATGTGAGCTCTCATCCCCGGCCTGGTAGGCCTTCTGTGTGATCTCTGATTGTCATGTAGGTTTCATGACCAAACTAGTTCCTAAAAGAGAAAGCTGAGGGTTTTTAGGGACTGGGTTGTTACTCCAAGAGCAGTATAAATAGGCCACCAAGCTTGTGAGGAGACCCCATTAGCTGTACTGGCTTGTTAAGGGTAGCCTAAGGGGACTGTCATCATTGGTAGCTTCCAGGCAGGAAAATGTCAGCCTTGTTCATTCTGATTCTCTATCCTGCCTATCATTTTTATTTAAAATTCTTTAAAAAAAATCCCTTAATTTTGTAAATTATTTTCTCTTAAGGATTTTTTTTTGACCTGTTTTCTTCAGACAAATTAGGGCATGTGTTCTATTATTTTCCTTGTTTAATTTTGATGAGGGGCTCACTGAGATCATTTGGATCAATGCTTGTTGTTGAAAAAGTAATATAGCTAGAAGTTAAAAATAGGAATGATCTTGTTAGAGTGAGTTATTATTCAATCTTGTTAGTAACTCTAGAATAGAATTCAGTTTCAAATGTACTTCTGCTTTTCTTTTTGTATAATTTAGCTTGTGCAATGGGTAAAATTTTGACAAAAGATCTTTTCTCAGGCATTTTGACCTTCTGTTTCTCACTGACCTTATCTTTTGTGTCTTGATTTGTTTGAATTCACCTGAGAAAGAAAACGACTTTTTACAGATACTCATAAATTTGGTACACAGTCATCAAAAAATCATAATAAGGGGAATTATTTGAAGGAAGTTAACATTAGTAGGATGGAAAGGAGGAGATAAAGGGGAAATGTTAGAGAAAGTGTGTTGGAGACGTGTTCTTTATTCCCTCCTAGTTATCAGAGTGGTGTGATAATGGAAACCCAGGGAAGGAAGGGGTTTATTTTTCTCATAGACACCACCTGTAGGGTGCATGAAAGGTGCATTTTAGTGATTTGTGGGGAGAAAGTCAATTGTTAGGGCCACGTCTGAGAGCAAAGGAAGATCAAGAGTCATGAAGGAGAGAGAAGGAGGCCTTGGTACATTGCTTGCCCTGGATTATTTGAGTTTTCCTTAGTGGTCATCTTGTGCCACGATGCATGTTGTTGGAAAATGTCCTTGTCATGTTGCTCACCTAATTAGGAGGAATCATATCTAGTTTTAGAAGATCAAAAGGACTGAGTATACTCAAATTTTTTTGTATAGTGACTATATGTTCCTTGCTGTTTCACCGGATCCAGTTGGTACTAAATCTCTCTGATGATAATCCCCTAAGCATTTGCTGATTGTTTTAGGTATTGGTTTTCGCTTTGCTTCATACATCGATAATTGCATGGTGCTTCAGAAGGAGCCTGCTGGGGCAGTGATCTGGGGCTTTGGTACACTTGGAGCCACAGTGACAGTGACCTTGTGCCAAGGTCAGGAAACCATCATGAAGAAAGTGACCAGTGTGGAAGGTAAGGCAGCCCATTCTGTGTTCAGCTATTGTCATCTTCTGCCACCTGCTGGACTATCTGAATACGAATGTTTATGCCCCAGCTTAGGCCAGCCATCCATATGTAAAAGTTATTTGAGTATTTACTATATGGTAGGCACTGAGGATACTGTAAAGAATAATAAGACTCAAAGTCCCTGCTGTCAAGGAGCTTTTGGAAGAATACAAATAGACACTAAGTCATGGAGTAGTGTGATGGATGCTCTGATGGTATCTATTAGTGTCATGGAATACAGAAGAGAAAATCTAACTGAGATTGAATGGTATGGGAATGTTTCTGTGGAAGGTGACATTTGAGCTGAATCATATATAAAGGAGAGACTGTGGAGGGGTGCTTAAGAACATTGGCTCTGGAATTCACTGGATTCGAGTCTTGACTCTGTCATTTAATGGCTTCATAACCTTGGACATATTATTAAACATCCCTGTGTCACCACTTCTTCTTGGGTAAAGTGGAGATGGTCATAATACTTACTGTGAGGATTAAATGAATCAACACATGTAAAGTACTTGGATCAGTACTTTGGATTCAGCACACAATAAGTCCTGAAAAAGTTTTAGTGGTCATTCTTGTAACTACTAGTAGTATTACATAGTCAGTCAGTCATATATTTATTGAGTTCCAACTGTGTGCCAAATACTGTACAGGTACTGGTGATACAGTGATGAGCAAAATAGCTGGGGCCTCTTACTTAATGGAGCTTGTAGGTTAGGGGAGGAAACAGGAGAATAGTAAGCAATGACAGTTAAGTGTGATAAGTGCCATAGTGAGGCAGGACAGAGTCTATTGGGATGCTTACTAGGGTGGGAAGTATAATGAACTTAGACCAAGGCTGCTCCTGAAAGATAAGTAGGACAGACTGGTGGAGGGAACAGCCTGGGCAAAGTATGGAGGTAGGAGTGCACATGACTCACTGGAGAAATGCTGGGTAGGTGGGCTCATCTGGAACAGTGGGGTAAGTGACTGGTAGTGGGTGACAGGAGATAGGTTGGGAAGGTAGGGAGAATATCTTTGCTAAGGAGCATATATTCTGGAGTGGTAGATTTTAAACAGCAAAATGACATGATCAGATGGGTATTTTAGAAATATCACTTTGGCAGCACTCTAGAGGATGGATTAAAGATCATTAAGATAGGAGTGGTGGACCTGTTAGTAGGCTGTCATGTGGGCTTAACCTAAGAGAGTATCCATGGGGATGGGAGTTCAAGAAGGTGAGAATTAGCAGCCTTTATGAATAGGGAGATCTTATAAAAGAGTCTATGTAGAGGAGGTAAAGATGTCTAAGACTATATGTGGAGGAGGTGAAGCTAGGAGTCATTGGATGCAGGAAGGCTGGGGTTTTAGGTGGAGGTAGCTTTGGAGGGTATAGAAGTGAGAGTGAGACAGGTAAAGAGACTCCTGAGGGTGGTAGAGTTAATATATGAGTTGGTGGTTTCTGCAATCTCTAGAAAATATATCCAACAGGGAGGCTGGTAGGCATTTTACTGACCCCTGAAAAGAAGGATTATCTTGTTAATATTGTCGTTATACACAATTGGTTGTCCAATCCAGAGTCGTTCAGATTTTGGTGTTGTGTCTTCATAATTCAGTAAATTTCCATTCAGTAGGCATTTAAAAATAACACATGCCAGGCATAGATGCAAAGTCAGCACTTCTAGTTTTGGGATTTTTAAGGCTTTTCTTTTTTAGCTTAGTTGGTAGAGGGCTTGCTCTGTGTGCTCTGAGGTGCTTGGTTAGATCCCCAGCACTGTGAAAAATGGGAGAAGAACCTGGCAGCCTACTCCCAAAACAATCAGCCATCAAAAACCCTATGAATAGCAGAGAAGCACTGACATAGTCCCAGGCACGCACAGTGTTGGGTAGTGTTTTGTTCTGTTGTATGTAGTGTTGCTATGAGTTGGACCTGACTCAGTGGCACCTAACAACAACAGGAGGGTTTTTAAAGGAAAGAATGTTGTTGGGTGAAACTGAGAGACCTGAAAGGGAAACTTCAGCTGATAGAGACCAGGTTCTCTGTTGATCTCGATGCTGTTGGTGACGTGTGGGATGTACTGAAAGTGAATTCCAGGACCAGCAGTGTTCTCTGTTTGTGCTGTGTCCCTCTTAGAAATGAGCAGCAAATAGCCCTCTCAGTAAATGAGGTGGATTTAGAAATCCAAAGAACTGCTGTGATTTAAAAATAAGAAACGGGATTTTCTTGGTGCTAATAATGTTACCAAAAAATATTCAGAGGCAGACACTACACTACATAGTACTGTAGACATTTAGAGACAGAAAGCATGTGGTATTATATAACATTTCAGTTTTTGAAATTGTTCTTATGCATTGTTTTTAGAGTTTCCCCCCCTTCATGCCTGTTTTAGGACAATTCTTGAGGTGGACAGAGATGAGGCAGGAGGGTGGGCGGTGATGTGAAGGAATAACAGGTAATCGTTAAGAGATGCGTTTCCTTTTTCTGTAACAGCGATTGTAAACCTACTCATTTATCTTGAGTTCAAGTTAATAAACATTTATCAAGGACTAACTACATATAAAACCCTGCACTAGAAACCCTAGGCAAATACGTGGGATTCCAACAGGGCCCATCCTTCAGAAGCTCACTCTCTAGCTTTTCCTTGCACATTGCGTGTAATGCTCCATTTCCTCCACTGAAAACTGGTATGTCTTCTGGAGTTAAAATAGCCGGCAGAACTGAAGGGCATCAAGTGATTCATGGACTGTTGATAATTTCACAGGAAAGGGGGTTGCTGTTCTTAGAGGTGGTGATGGTAGATCTATTTATCAGACTTTTCTACATTTTCCTAGTAGAGACAAAAGGTATTTTAGAATATAAAGGTCAGCAAACCTGCTTCCATGGACATCTTGCTCTGTCCCACCCATGAAGCAAAATGAGCACATTTGGATTACTTGGAATAAAGAAGGTAGGTATGTAAGAAAATTCATAGAGCAGACAAGATAATGTGTCTTGAAAGAGACACTGTGGGGGATATTGGATGGTTGGCTTCTGTTTCAGATTTTATTGAGTACTCTGGTTTGCAACCAGATTGCCTCAATTTCCCACCTTGTGTACCTCTGGTAGTATTTAACTCATTACGTATAATCCCTCAGGGACCTGGAACAAAGTAGAAATCAACAACACAAATTTTTTTTGTCCAGCCTACTGACACTTAGGTACTGGGAAAATGAAAAGCTACAGGATGCTGGCAAACATGGCGGGGTGTTGGGTTAGCTCAGACCATGTTGTCAAGTGATGCATTATGTTTCAGACCCAAGGAATAAAGCCAGGGAGAATAGGGCAGAAGGGTGTGGGAGTGTAGGGGATAGAATGAAGGGGTATATGTCAGTATTTGTTATCATGATTGAGATAAACAGATTCATTTCTCTCTAATTTTTTTTTAAAAAAAAGCTCCCTGCCCTTGGTTGCAATGGTAGCATGGGTACTAGTTTTTTATGCTACATAACAAGATATCAGAAACTAAGGTACTTAGAACAGCATGCCCTCACTATCTCACGATTTCTGTAGATCTGAAGTCTGGCCATGTTGTAGCTGGTTCTTAGCTCAAGTCTCACCAGGCCAAACTCCATGAGGTGGCGAGGCTGTGTTCTCAGCTGGAGGTTCGATGAGGGAGTGATCTGTTTCCAAGCTACCTTCAGTGGCTGGCAGAATTCATTCCCTTGAGAGGTTGACCTCTCAGCAGCATCTCTGCTGCTTCAGTCTCTGACTGCTAGACCCTCTGCTAGAGGACTCACCTTATTAGGTCAGGCCTACCCAGAATCATCTCCCTTTTATTCACTGCAGGCCATCTGATTAGGGACTTTAGTCACATCTGCCAAATCCCTTCACCTTTTTTCATATAACATAAGCTAAGCACAAGAATGACATCTCATCATCCCCTCTGTCATTTTCTGTTGATTGGGAAGCAAATCACAAATTCTATTTGCATTTGAGGGGAGAGTGTAATACAGGGCTGTGACTTTGGAAGTCACCCTAGGATGTGTGTGCCACAGCATGCTATAGTTTAACCTGCGTGAGAAGTTTTACTGACATAAAAGTATTTAAGCTTTATTTTTTTGTGTGCTCATATTAGTGGTGGTAAATTAGAATTTTAGGTTATAGAAAAAATGTAGGTTGGTAAGGGATGGTTTAGGCAGTACGGCCTTCTTCACCTGTAAGCCACTTTCAGAAGTCTCTGAACCACTTTGGAGCCAAAGAAGAGCCAGGGTTTTATATGAAGACGTGAATGGGGATGTTTCTTTCAGCTCTAGGTTTTTCCTTTTGGGAAGAGAAAGGTCCTGGGTAATTTTTCTTTTGTTCTTCCTCGCATCTGAGATTTTGGTACAATGACCTGAAAAATAATTAATATCTGATGTGAACAGCAAAAAGAAAAAGCAAGAAGGCACTTTATGACTAATCATGTCTCTATACAAATTATTTTCACTTTTTCCCTTTAATTGTTAGCTTTTCCCATTTTGAAGTTGGAGTTAATTAGGGAGATGGAGAGAAAATGGAGAGAGTTTTTTCTTTACTTATGCCCTTTGGCTGGAATATGAAAAGCAACAGAAAGAAATAAGCCACCAGATAAGCTGTTACATGTGAAAATCTAAAGCCTAGGCCAATTTGCATGGCTTTCTCATCAGTGTAACCAAGGGCTGGAGTTTATTTTCTGTCATCTACTTGATGGAATGCCTGGTACATGGTAAGTACTCTTAAGTGGCTATATAATGAAGGAAGAAAATTAATCTTCCTGGACGGTAGAAGAAAGAATGTAAGGAAGCAGAGCTTTGAATGCAATGGAAATGAGAATTTGCAAAAACCTGGGCATGGATTCGTAAAAGAGGTCATGAGATAGCGAGCAGTTGGGGTCTGGAAGGAGGAACCTGAGCGATGGTTGCTAGAAAGCCATAGAACCATCAGCAAGCCTGCTTGCTGGGTGATGAATTTGCATCTTTGTGTTGGTGGCTCAAGTTTATTATTTGGACTCAACATAGTGGGTTCAATGGATCAACAGTTTCTCATAGCTCTTAGCTGGAATATGTTGGCCTGTGGCAAGCTCCCCTTCCACCAACCAGTCCTGAACTGACAATGCAAGGATTAATCAGTTCTTTCTAGGAAACATGGCGGGTTTTGCTTTTAGAATCTCACCTTTGCCTTTGGTCTAAGAAACATCTTCACGGGCACTGCTCTCTTCCCCACATACAGTACTCAAACAGCAACAAATCCCATCAGTTTGCACGAGTCATCTTGGAGTCGGTGTGACCATTTTCACTTCCCTATAGTGTACCAGGTTTCTTCTGCCTTGACAGGAAGTTGACATCTCCTAACACTTGTATCAGGGCTTATTTTTCTTTTGCTAAGTGGGAGAGGAAAAAAGCTAGAAACCAAAAGAACTTGAGGAGTAGGTAGCATTGAAGGAGGTTCTCCAGGGTGTTCGAGGAAATTGAAAAGTGTTTCTTAGGAAGGGCATTTGTTGAGAAGAAGGCTTAAGTTGTGAGGCCCACTTCTCCTCAGGCTCTGGGCGCACTGGGAGCACATCCTCTGGTTGCAGAAAGGCAGTGGTGCCATGTTTTGCTCACCACCCTACCCCCCCTTACTGACTTTTTATTTACTGAGCAACAAAACTCTTTAGAAGTTCTAATAAGAGTAGTTTTCTTCACCAGCCATGTGGCCTGGAAGAGGCTAAGGGTAAAAACCTAGTTAGGAGCAATGAGTAGGAAAACATTAAATTATGGTAGGCAGCCAAGAAACAGTCCTGCCTTGCGCTTTCTGGGATTGACCCATCACCATGAATGAGTGGCGCTGGTGGCAGAAAGATGAAGCTTCAGTGAGATGTGTCAGTGCCGGAAGCCTGGAAAGACCTTGGCAAGCCTGTGTTAGGACAGATTGGAGTGTCTGCCTGCTCAGCAGTGTGAGCCATACGGAGCACATCACACCTGTGCGACACAATCTGTACTAGCTGCCCACTGTTTCCAAAACAGTGATTTTCAGGGTTTAGGTGAATTATACATTTAATATTTTGATGTCTGGCTACTGGTGGTAGAAAAACAATAGTGAACATTTGGTCCTGAGCTTAACTGACCTCCTAGAGGTAGGAATAGCAAGTTCAGTTGTTTATGCTTTTCAGAGGAGCGAATATGCCTTGGGGTGTGGGGTCATTTCCTTCAGGACTCAAGCAGTCCTTTATGGTGTTTTCACTAATCTCCCAATGTGCATCTGTGTATCTCATGCTTCTGCTTAGTTCTTGATGATTAGAAAGAGATTAGAAAGAACTTTGCCCAGAGTCTAGCTTATAGTAAGCATTCGGATGGTATTAGAATTATTACTTCTCACAGGTTGGATATAATAACTTTAGGAGGCTCTGTTTCCAGTTTCTACCATTTTTTTTCCCTTTGCATTTATGATCTGATGGGCACAAATTATGAATCGGTTTATTTTATTTGAAAGAAATTTTTATTTTAAAATGTTCACTTTTCTGTGTTTTCTATTTTCCTGCTCTCATTTCTCCAGTTTTTCCACCTTGTGTGGTTATTTTTGACATACTTTTGCCATTTCTAAAGGCATTTTCCTTAAGTTTCTCCGTATGCTGTTGGCAGTGGCGATCATCTTGGTGGGTGAGCGGTAAGTAGGAAGACAGGCATGGTTCCTAAGGAACAGCTATGCATTTCTGAAATGGGATCTTGGAGAGCTTCTCATCTCCCTAGTTGAGTCCAAAAACCTTAAGTCTTTTTAAAAAATTATTTTATTTTATTTTATTTTAAATTTCCTATGGTGCTAGGAATCTGCACCCAAGGCCTCACACATACTTTGTAAGTGCTCTGCCACTGAGCTACACCCTCAACCACGTTAAATTTTTTTTTTATCTTGAGACAAGGTCTCTAAGTTATGCAGGCTGACTGTGGCCTCAAACCTGCGATCCTCCTGCCTCTTCCTCCTTAGTTGCTGGGATCACAGGCATGCACCACCACTATGGGCTAACTTTAAGTTTTGTAAATAATTCTGAGGATAATTAATCATGCAAATCAAAGTACCTTTTTCACAGAGATTAATTTATATGCCTCCCACTGCTTTTTGATGTGTCAGTTTCTCCACATACCTGTTTGTTGATAGGAAAATCCAGAACCACTAGGGTTATCAATCCTTGTTAGCCACATGGGAGGAGGTGAGGCTTGGTGATAAGGGCAATCCCCCTAGTAAGGGGAAGATTCAGATTAGAAATGATTTCTGTAACCTGCACTCTCATGTGATTGGATGTTTACAAGTTAGTTTAGGGTGCTGGGTAAATTGGAAAGATTAGATTATGTTAATATTGACTGTTGTATAGTGTAACAAGAATTTCTATTTTTTTTAAACTAAATTTCCTTGAATTTTAATGTGTATATTTTTGTCTGTACTAATTCAGGATTATAACTGGGTAAGCTTACTTTTTTGGTAAGTGCTTCAGTTAAAAATAAGGAGGGACTGGTGCAGATTAAAGATAAAAATGCTGCTGCTCTTGTCAGCTCTGTCCCCTTATCTGAAATTTGGCCAAGCTTTATAGCTCTGAATAGAGTTTATCACAGAAGTTGGGCATAGCCACAAATGAGTATGCTTGGGCTTTCATTTCATTTTAAGTGATCAGTTGATTAATCCTTGGAGGCCTGTTGTTATTTCAGCACCTTCTAATACCTGGATGGTGGTACTGGATCCTATGAAGCCTGGAGGACCCTTTGAACTGATGGCACAACAGACTTTGGGGACAATGAACTTCACTGTGAGAGTTCAGGATGTCTTATTTGGAGATGTCTGGCTTTGCAGTGGGCAGAGTAACATGCAGATGACTGTTTTGCAGGTAATTTGCAGCATCTCAGTAACAATAAGAAATGCTGATCATAATGAAGAAAAGACAAGAAGGGAGCAAGAAGGAGAAAGAAGGCTAATTGTATTTATTAAGTACTTATCATGTGCCAAGGTCTAATCTAAGTGCTTTCATATACTAAGTAATTTGATTTAACAACCTTAAGAGGTAAGTTATTGATGGAATTGGTTGTTATCGAGTGACACTTATTTGTTTATATACTTGGATTTGCTTCCTTCAATAAGGTTATGCGCTTGGAAAAGGTACTGTTTTCTCTAGCTCCTTCTTTAAAACTCAGTTTCTTCTCCACTTAAATTCTGTTTCTTGCCTTTCTTCAGTACCTATTCTTTTTGAGAAATATTTAAATTTTAGGTTTGAAAATCTTTGTAATGAGATCATGATTTTGATTGAGTTTTCTTTTTGAAAAATTTGTATGATGGAGTACTTGCACATGCTTGAATTCTTTTTTTGCCTCTATAAGCTTCTTTTTTTGTTTTCTGTTTTGGAAGTATTGGGGAGTTGAACCCAGGGCCTTGCGCTTACATGCTTTGCAAGTGCTGGACCACTGAGCTGCACCATCAGCCCATTTTTTTACCTTTTGAGACAGGGTCTCACTAAATTATGCAGATTGCCTCTGGTCTCGAACTTGGGATCCTCCTGCCTCTGCCTCCTGAGTCGCTGGGATTACAGGCGTGTGCCACCATGCCCAGTGCTTCTATAGTTTCTATCCTTTATAGTTTCTTTTTCTCCTTCATAAAAAACCTATTACTAAATAATGCTGCTAAAGAGATCTTACTCTGACATACCAACTTCATGTTACCATTAGGTTTCTAATTTACAATCTAAATTCTTCTATTAATACCTTTCTAACCAATATTTTATTTATTCTGACCTCTGCCTTACTTAAATATATGGAATTTAAAAGTTTTTAGTTTTTAATTTTAGTTAAAAATTATTTTTTCAGTACTAGGGGGTTGAACCCATAGCCTTGTGCATGGTAGGCAAGTGCTGTAACCACTGAGCACCACCTCCATCCCCTTTTTTATCTTTTTATTTTGAGACAGAGTCTAAATTGCAAAAGCTGCCTCTGGCCTTGAACTTGCAGTCCTGCTTCCTCAGCCTCCTCAGTCGCTAGGATTACAGGCATGTGCCACAGTGCCCAGCTTGCAAGGTTTTTGAATTGAAATGCTTATTAAACTGAACTTTGACTGGACTCTTTTAGCATAAGTGAATGGACATAAATTTGAAGCTGTACCTTGATAGAGAACAATTTTTTTCAATAGAAATAGAATTGCTATTAACTCATTAAGGAAAACAATACTTTCCTTAATGCTTTAATTGCAGTTCTGTGTTTGCACAGGAAGGCATGGACCAGATCTGTTTGTATCTATATAGTCATTTTCTCAATAGCAGTCTATGCCAAGGGATCCCATCCCATTTTCTGTCAAGCTAAATCAGATCTTAATTGTTAAGAGTAAACATGTTCTTTCTGCCTAGAATTTACTCTGAAGCATCTTAGTTCTGTATTAAACTAGGGCTGTGAGCTGTGAGAGATACTGGAATGGAAAAAGATTCCACTGGAAACATCCAAGTGTTAATTTTTTATTTTTTGCTTTAAATCGTGCACTTAGTTTGCATGAGTGTTTTAGGTGTGGACAGTACCACAGCCAAGTTTTTTTAGCCTCTTCACAGTCTGTAAAACCTTAGTTTTTGATCAGAATGATGTGCTATGTGATTCCCCCTTTATTCCTTTTGCTCCCTTCCCCTACAGAGTCCCAACACACATGCATGCATGCATGCGCACAGTGTCCATCTCTTTTTCTTTCTCCTCCTCTTCTTCCATGTGACTTTTCTGAGGAGGTAAGATTCTCACTGTAACCTACCACTCTTCACATTCAAAGAAGGAAATGGCAGATTGTATGCCCATATTGTTGTTAGGGTAAAGTGGAATTTTAAGATTGATGTTATTTATAACTTTGAGTGCGATGTTTATAAATGGAGAAAAGTCTAAATGTTCATCTGTTGCCTCTTAAGTCATAGTATGTCTTAAGACTCAGATATTTCTGGTTAAGCTCAGAAAAAGATGGCCAATGTCAGATGGGAAGCTCATTTTTCAATAGCTTGGCACTCCCCACATTCTTACTTTACAAGTGGAGAAATGAAAATTCAGAAGAGAGTGGCTAGTACCGTATTGCAATAGAAGATTCGTAGGCATTATGGTGGCTGGCCTATTTATAGTTATTTCAACTTTGGGACTGTTCTATTATATTGTGGCAGAAGGTAAAATAACTTAGAGAATCTCTAAATTCTTTTACATCAATAATTAAGTTCCTCTGTGTCCTTTACCACATGAATCCATGTATGCACACACACACAATTCTCTTCCCCTCTCTCTCTCTCATATGCATAGTTTGCTCCCACACACAGACCCCATGCCAAGATTTTCTGAGGAAATAGATTCTTGATGCATCTTCATTAATTCAAGAATGTGGTATAAAGGTTACAAAATGAACACCGGTGAGCAGCTGCTTTGATGGCGAATGGTCTGGTCCCAAGAGAGACAGCAGCGCTCTCCCTGAGCCTCAGTAGCGTTAATGACTTCAAATGCCTCAGTATTCATTTACATCCTCATTTAAATACGCGGTAGAAAAATAATTACGCTGAGGTGTTTGATGAGATGAAATCTGATCTCAGCAGATGGAATAAGGTGTCCCCTTTCATCAGCAGGGAAACCAAGTGTCATTTAAATGAAAATCTTCCTGAAATCTCTTTATTCCTAAGTTTGCTGCCAGTATCCCAGAGGAAATGCTTCCATCAAAAAGGCCTAGCGACACTGGGAAAGGATGCCAAATTTAGAAGTAATTGTGCTTAGGTCCAGCAGGAACATTCCCTGCCATCATTGTTAATGCTTTCTGTGGCGTTCAAGTTTGAAGTAGTACACAAATGTGAGTTGGGAAATGGACATTTTGTAGCCAATGTTTGGGATCCAGTTCCACGTGCTGGTGACAGTACAGGAGAATGCCAGCCACCCTGACTGTTGGCCTGGCAGTACTCTGCGGAGTTAGCAGGGGGACTAACGGGGAAGTGGCATGGCCTCCCATACTGCCTCCCGGAGCTGGCATCTTACTGCCACGAGGCGCCTGTGTTCCCAGGCAGTGCAGAAGCGAGTGTGGGTGGAGAGAATGAAAGCAGCTTCATCCACTGTTGCCATGGAAGCAACACATGAAGCTTCGTGCTTAGCGCAGAACTGAATTTCAAGGGAGGCGACTTTTTACAGGTATTTATTGCTGAAAAATAATTTCCCTGCCGGAATATACTATGAGTACATTAGCCTGTTTTTGTTTTTGTTTTTGTTTTCTTTTTCATGTTTATTATACATTGAACTTGAACTTGCGAGGTAAGGTCCTGAAGGAACAGGTCTGGGTTTCCTATGGAATTTTCCAGATACCATGTGTAATATCTGTCCTGAATGTGGGAAGACCAGTAACCCTGACAGGCTGGAGCTACTGCCACCCTGGAGACACTTCAGGCTGGGGCTCCCATTGTGACCAAAGAGCCATTTCATTTGCATCTGGCCACCTCGTTGGGCAGTCACAAGGTGATTCAAGGGGCAGCATATTTCAGTGGTGACACCCTGGGCCCTCCATCTTTCTCTTCCCCTGTGGGCTGGAGGCCCAGCTGTATTCTCTGTGGTGAGTGGGAGCAAGACAAACCAGCTGCCTGCTCTGTGGCTGGCAGCCAGGGGAAAGTGTTCCAGCCTCCTGTGCCTCTCACTGCGGCAGCCGGACTCAGCTGGAGTGCCTGCTCCTGAGGCGAATAGTAACCTGGCTTCCTCATGCTCCTCTTAGCCTTTTGTTTTGGGAGATGCTGGATCAGCCCAGGGTAGAGCCAACTTAAGAGGATATATGTACCAGAATGAAAAAGCAAACCAAGATATTGCCAACTTATTTTTAAAATAAAGGATAAACATAACTTAAATGTCAGGATTAAAGGAAATAGCACTGTGTGCATAAGGTCATAGAGAAATGAAGCTTAATAGGGCTATTGAATAAACTACTCAGCACAATGCCCACATTGTTGGCAGAAGAACTCTAAGCTACTCTGTCATATAGCTGATGAGGGTTCTTAAAGTGATTTTGGGAGACAAGATATGTTTAATTCCCCGGGTCTGTTCTCAGCCTTATCCTGAACACCACCTTTCAGGTCACCATGTCTCCCTTGCTTTTCTTGGGTGAGTTGCCAAGACAGAGATGAGACTATGAGCATTGTGGTTCCGTATGTTTCAGCAGTCCTTTCTCAGGTATGTTTCACCTGAATACATTTCTTCTGTATGATATGGATTATATACATCATGGCCCTTTTGCCAGCCCCCCCCCCCAGGTGCTTTCTAGACACCATTTCTAAAAAAGAAGTAACTTCGATGGCTTATCAGCTACTTTTTCAGAATGGAAGATTTTTAGCTTTCAGATATCCCAGTGATCTAATTTATATTCAGTATTCTTTAATCTCAGGGGCTGGGATTTAGCTCAGTTGGTAGAGCGCCACTCTGTAGTCTCTGAGGTCCTGAGTTCCATTCCCAGCACTGCAAAAATGGGAGAAGGATGTGGCAATCCACTCCTGAGGCAATCCTGAAATAGCTATTGAAAAACGCCATGAGTCGGACACGACTCAATGGCACCTAACAACAATTCTTTGAACTCACCCATGTCACTTGCCTAATACAGACCTGCTTCTGAAGATCACAGCTTTCATTATATTCCAACCCTCTTTGGGAGCATGATGCATCACGGCCTCTGTTGGTTGAAGTGGATCAAGGTGATTTGGTGCCACCCATTTTCCAGATTTAGTTATTTATTTTATCTTCGTATACTGAAGGCTCAGGAGGAGCTCAGTGGGTTGGAAGCCTTCACTTAGAGGCAGCAGACCAGTGTAGCACCCACCACATTAGATGACATCCCACCTTCTCTTGTAGATTTTCAATGACACGTGGGAACTGTCCAATACTGCTGCCTATCAGTCCGTCCGCATCCTGTCGGTCTCTCTCGTCCAAGCACAGCAGGAGCTGGAAGACCTTGATATGGTTGACTTGCCGTGGTCCAAGCCCACCTCAGGTACTTGACGGCTTCCAAATGTGCCCTGTCTTAGGGAATGGGCCAGTGCCCTATGTGGAGTCTGTGAGCCTCAATTTGGTTCTTCTCTGTTTATTATTACTGAATTATCCTTTTATTCACTTCTGACTCTTCATCCCATTTCTGATGATCCGTGTTTCACAATTTTCCTCCCAAGACTCCATCAGTGGAATCTTCCCCCTGGTGATGAGGAAATGACTCTTCCTTCACCCTCAGAGAATATATGGAGGCTATTCAGCCTGAGCAGAGTTGGACCCGGGACTCCATGTCCTCTTCTCCTTCTTTATGTGTTTCTGTGTCTGAAGACAACTGCCTGGAGCCCTGACTGCCTGCTGCCCTTCCAGGGCTAATTCAGCTGCTGCCTCTTCCTCCAGGGCCTTCTCCTACTGTCCATTCAGCATAGAATCTTTATTTCATGCCTCTCTTGTGTCAGGCTCTGTGCTAGCCTTCAGAGTCACAGCAGTGACTAAGACACAGTCCCTCAGTCCCTGCCACCTGGGCTTAGCCTTTCTTTTATTCTAACAAAACAAGACAAAGCCACACATAAAAAACACCCTTTCACAGAGCTTCATTTTCCCTTTTGCTTTTATTTATTTATTTTTTTTGGTTTACTGGGGAACTGAACCCAGGGCCTTGCACATACTTTTTGTACACGCACTACCAATGAGCTGCACCCCCAGCCCCTTTTTTGTTATTTATCTTGAGACAGGCCTAGCATTTATCTCACTTGGTAGAGTGCTGCTCTGCACTCTCTGATGCCCTGGGCTCAGTCCCCAGCACCACAAAAATGGGAGAAGGACATGGTAGCTCACTCCCAAAACAATCCTAAAAAACAGTCAGCTGTTGAAAACCCTTTGAATAGCACAGAAGCACTGACATAGAGCCAGGCATGGCACAGTGTCAGAGTGTGTTTTGTTCTGTTGTATATAGCGGTGCTATGAGTTGGACCTGATTTAACAGCACCTAACAACAACGTCTTCAGACAGGATCTTGCTAAAATACATAGGCTGCCCCTGGCCTTGAACCTGCGATCCTCCTACCTCTGGAGTTGTTGGCATTACAGGCATGAGCCACAGCACCCAACCCTTGCCTTTGCCTTGCTATACCCTTCTAGAACATCTTTTTTCTTTCTTTTCACTGCCTTACCACGAGTTCACTCGTTAGTGCTTTGTAATCTGGTTCTGCTTCTAGCCCAACAATTTGTTCACCTCCAGGTCACAACTCTTCTCATTATAAATTCTGTGGACCTCTGTGGCTTTCAACACTGCCGACTACCGTTTTAGACTTGCGTCTTCCTCCTGGCTTGCATGGTGCTTCTTTTCCTAGTTCTCTCCTGTCTCGTTCCCTGTGCTTTGCTTCTGCAATCCCTTCCCTTAGATGTGGCCTCTGTGTTCTTTCTAGGCCCTTTTCTTTTTTGTCTGTATGTGCTTTATGTCCAGTGACCTCGGTTGCTCCTACGTTTCTAAGTGTCAGTGCATTTAACAAAGATCTGAGTACCCCCTGTGTGCCGAACACTGCTCTAAGTACTGAGGGAACAGCCGGGACTACAGTAGGCCAGAACACCTGACCTCATGTGCTTACAGCCCAGGGTGAAGGAACACAGGACATGAGCAATTAGTAAGTTACGTGAGGAGTGGCTTATGCCATCTACTCTTAGAGTATCTGAACTTCCCCTGTAAGAGTTCCAGAACTGAATAGATGCAGATAAAGTTTTGGGTGAATTATTTGCTCTAAGATCTTATTACATGTTATCTGAAACTCAAGAATGAATCCGATTTGGATAATGCATAATACTTTGCTGTCTGAATACTCTTTTAGTCTCTGAACCCAGAGTCCGAATAAATTTGGATATCAGGGGTAGATTAGCTGGTGATACATGTTAATGAGACAAAAGTAAATAAAGTACATCAGAAAAGGGAGGAATAGGGAGTGTTGGGTTGGGGTGGGGTAGTATCTGCAGTTTAGAATCCCACTTGAGCAGGGTGGCATTTCTGTAGTAACCCGAAGGAAGCAATGCAGGTCTCCAGCAAAGAGCATAGTGGGCCAAGCCATCCCATGTTGACCGTCAAATCCTTTCTGCTGCTTTTTCTGCTGTCACTTCACTCTGACTGCACCTGGGGCAGAGCTCTCTGACTTTTGTCACTCACATACTTAGACCCACCAGGATGATCCAGGTCACCCTCCCTATCTCAGGTTCCTTAGCCAGAGTCGTTCAGGGATTAGGACGTGCACATCTTTGGGGGTCTGTTCTGCCTGCTGTACATTCTCATGTTCAAGCATTTTCCAGTGGCTTTCCATTTTCTTCACACTGTGGCTCTGACCTCCCCCAAAGTTATCCCTTCCATTAATCTCCTTTGCAATCTCTACTCCAGCCTAATCCTTTCAGAACATTTCCTATTCTGTGTGCCTTCATATATGTATTTTTTCTTCTGATTAGAATGCCAGCTCTGCTTATTAAACTCCTATCGATCCTTCATGGCCTCCTTACCTCCTTTCCACTCTACCTACCTGTCGGCAAATCCTCTTTAAACCAGTTATCCACAGCCCCCCAACTCGAGCCAACAAACATTTGCTGACTGTTGGTTACGTCCTAGACATTGGGGAGACAGACATGAATGAGGTGAAGTCGCTCCCTTCAGGTAGATAGCAGTGTACTCGGGTAAGAGAAACCCTGAGAAGATTATTATAGGGAAGTTAAGCAATACAGCTGGGCTGGGATTTAGCTCAGTTGGTAGAGCGCTGCTCTGCAGTCTCTGAGGTCCCGAGTTCGATTCCCAGCACCACAGAAATGGGAGAAGGACATGGCAACCCACTCCCAAGGCAATCCTGAAACAATCAGCCATTGAAAACCCTATAAGGGTCGCTGTGAGTTGGACATGACTCAACGGCACCTAACAACAACAACAACAAGTAATATAGCTATGCTTAAAGATTTATGGAAGCATGGGGAGAAAAATCAGTTTATATTAGGCTTTTCATGATCTTCCTTTCACTTGACTTTTTTCCTTTGATATTAAAATTCCTTAATATTTGTTTGTTCCTCTCAAAGCACTCATCATATTTTGCCATGTATTTATTTGGCTAAATGCTTGCCTTTTTCTGTAAAATGTAAGGCCTATGAGGAGAGGTTCTGTCCACATCGCTTCCATTACTGTATCCCAAACATCTAGTAGTTCCTGGCCAGTAGGACTCGCTCAGTCAATTCTAATTCATTTGACTTACGTGTAGCAGGCTTTTGATAAATATTGGGCTGAGCTGATCCTGTCAGCTGTGTGTATCCATGCCCTCGTCTTGATCAGCTTTCCTCCAACATGAAATTGCCCAGTCTGGCCTGTGTTGGTTATTGGAGAATACGGACACATAAGTTAGACTCCTGAAAATGTAAACATTGGCTTCCGTTTCTTTTGCTTTCCTTTTCTGCCATACTTCTCATCACTATGTATCCACGTCTTCATTATCATAGCTAGTAAAGTGGGCATGAAACTACCCAGAAAAAAATAATACATTTCTTCTCTGCCTACTGCCTGCTTGCTTTTTCCCTTCCATAGAGCCAAGTGGGAGTCAGTGGCTAGGTAAGAGGAGAGGGGGAAAAGAAGAGTAGAATAGGGACCCAATGGCCTCTGGGCCTCTTACTCACTGAGGAAGAGGACCAACATTCCTTGATTCTGAGGAGCCTGAGGGCCTGGGGATGCATGGGGAAAGCCTACCTGCAAGGTTAGAAAGTTACAGTTTCCCAGTTATGTAAGTGAATTATTTATACTCCTATTGAGAGCCAAGTAGTTACCATTTGCCTCAGTACCAGGCTGAAAGCACTGTTTCCTCATTACAGGAACAAGCATTTCAAGCAGCTGGAAAGGATTGAAGACAGATGAAAGGAAAGTATCCCTAAGGCTATAGTTGTCCCCTTTGGAAAGGAGCCTCCTTAGGGAAGGTTTGAAAGAGTCGCGCTGTCTTTGTGCCGTACCCCGCCATTGCCTCTCATCCTGTTTTTGAAAGGTGTCAGAGGGAGCAGGAGCAATGGCTCATGCCCACCCTTCTCACCTACGCCCATCTAGTAGCTGCAGTTTGTATTCATCTCCTTTTTTTCCTGACCCTTTTCCTTTAACAATTTCTCTAAACAGAAAGCTTAGGCCATGGAAATTTCACATACATGTCAGCAGTGTGCTGGCTCTTTGGGCGTTACCTGTATGACACCTTGCAGTATCCCATTGGGCTGATCTCGTCCAGCTGGGGTGGGACACCCATTGAAGCCTGGTCATCTGGAAGGTCACTGGAAGCCTGTGGAGTCCTTGAGAAAGGGTAAGAAAGCACTGTGTAATCTGGGAGAAAGCTGACTAGGGAAATGTGAGAGAGGGTCATGATCTCCTTTGGGGAGGTAAGTATACCTCGAATGTCCAGATATGTAGCAAATGTTTGGAATCTATTTCTGCACACATAATGTGTTATTTTTACTGTCATCAGCACCACAGTCATCTGAGAATATGTCAAGAAGGACCTTTTCCTCAATAATGTTGGTGTTAGGTGCCGTTGAGTCGGGTCCGACTCGTAGTGACCCTATGTACAACAGACAAAACACTACCTCACACTGTGCCATGTCTGGCAGTATGTCAGTGCTTCTCTGCTATTTGTAGGGTTTCCAGTAGTTGATTGTTTTGGGAGTGGGCTGCTGGGTCCTTCTCCCAAGCCTACAATACCTGATTCCCAGGTGGTCTCCCATCCAAGGACTGACCAGGTCTGACCCTGCTTAGCTTCTGAGATCTGATGAGATTGGATGCCAAGGTGGTACGGCTGTAGGCTTTTCTTAGTAATAGAAGTAGATAATGCCTACCAGAAACTTTCTTTATGCCAGATATTGTTCTAAGCCCTTTATATATGTTAATTTATTTAGTATTTACAACAACAACTTCAAGTATAGATACTGCTGACTTCCCAGGGATAAAGACACTGTGTCTCCAAGAGGTTTAGTACCTGGCTCAAGGACAGGACAGTCAATGGCACTGTCTGGTTCTGTTATATGAGCTTCTGGGATCTATTGCCTGAAGAATAAGCAGCCTAACAGGAAGAGCAAATGCATAAACATGCACTCAAAAATATATTAGTGTACTGACTATGTAAGCCCACTTAGGAAAAGCTGGATCAGGAGGAATATGTTGTGGGAAGAAAGAGCCAGTTAGTAAAAATACCAATACCAATGTCAGGATAGAGACGAGCAGTCTGTGCCCTGCCTTCATGAACACTACCTCCTTCACTCTGGGGCGGCCTCTTGGGAGGAGGATGGACTTTGCATTTGGTACAGCTGGTGAATACTTGCCTGTAGGGGACTGAAGATGTTAACTTTGGACAGAAAGAACAGCCTGCAAAAGAGCAGGAGGAAGCATCGTATCTTGTCACATAGTGTGGGGCGTCTAAACCAGGTCCCTCAGACTTCTAGGGGGTGGCAGGGGCAGCACTAAGGGTACAGAGAAGTGGGTATTCTCATGCACAGTTGCTGGGAGGATAAACTCTTACATATTCTACTGAGAAATTTGGGAACATGTCCAAAGGTCTTTTTAAAAAAGTATTTTTTGACCCAGCCATTTCATTTCTTGGAATTTATCTTAAAGAATTAAGCATGTTTGCAATACTTTTATGGAAGATAATCATGTTATTGCTTATAAAAGCAAAAAGTTCAAGGCAATCTAAGTGTTCACCAATTGAGTAGCAGTTGGATAAATGTACTGCCTGCATGAGAAACTCATACTAAATTGCTCCTCCCTTCTTTTTTAAATTACTTATATGGAAGCTGGCATGGCCTGCTCTGAGCTCACAGGAACTTGAGTAGTGCTTATCCTGAGAACCTAGAGCTGAAGTTCAGAGACTATTCATGGGCTTTCAATTGAAACAGTGTATCCGTTTGCTTCTGTGTTGCTTTCCTCAGAAGTTTGTTCCCAGTGAAAGTGGATAGACTGATCACATGATGGTCAGTCTAGCTTTCTGGTGACACTTGCACATCTTATTGATTTCAGGTTCATTCCAGATGATTTTGCAGGTGGTCCTGGGGGGCACTCTGTTCTCTGGAATGCCATGATCCATCCACTACATAATATGACTCTGAAAGGGGTGATTTGGTACCAGGGTGAGTATTTAGTTTATTGTTTCTCCTTTGGATCAGTTAGCTTTTGCTGCATAACAAACCACCCTAAAACTTAATGGCTTAAAACACAATGATTTTATAATTTTATTGAGCCCACTCTTCTCTGGGTTAATGGGTTAGTCCTTCTGCCTGAGCTGTTCCTGCTCATTTTTGCTGAACTCTTATCTGTCTTTGACCCCTTATTAGGTTGTTTGATGAATAGAGGTCCTAGGATGGCCTTTCCCTCAGATCTGTTGACTGGGGGGCTATCTGCTTGACCCCATGGTTCTCAGGTGGCCTTTCTTCCTTCAGCTAGCTGGTTCAGACTCATCATTTACATAGTTGTCTCAGAGCCCCAAGAGTATTGAGAGAGGGTGAAGCCCAAAGCACAAGAAGATTTTAACCCTCTGCTTGCATCACGTTTGCTGATACTTCATTGGCCAGAACAAGTCACAAGGCCAGTCCTAAGAGATTGGGAAGGCCACCACCTTAGGGCATACATGGAGGAAGGAGAGTAGTGTATGTCATTTTTTAAGTCTACTGCAAACTTTTCTCCCGATTTTGACTGTTTTTAGGGGAGGCCAATGCAAACTATAACAGAGACCTGTATAATTGCACGTTCCCTGCACTCATTGATGACTGGCGCCAGACCTTCCACCTTGGTTCCCAGGGGCAGACAGAGCGTTTCTTCCCATTTGGATTTGTCCAGGTATTTGTGAGAAAGAGGGTTTATGGGCATTGATGTGGGACGTGCTGTGCAGACCTCTTCACTGGACTTCATATTCTTGTGCTGCTCTAGAGCTACGTGGAAGGCTTAGTTTGTCTTGAGTTCACTGATGAGACACTTCAATCTTTTAAAAAAGTTAATAAGCAACTAATACTTCTTCCTATTAAAAAAGCCTTATGGTTTCAGTAAAAAATATTTAAAAGCTAAGGGGAAAAAAAAAGCTAAAACCATTGAGAATTCTACATTAGCAGACTTTTCAGCTCCTGTATATTTGAAATAGGATTCATAGCATAATATTATAATATATCTTATTTTTTCTCTTAATGTGACATTGTGAACATTTTTCATGTCAGTAAATATTAATAATTAACACAATTTGTAATGATTTCAGAATGTTGTGAAATATCATATTGTGATATATTTAATGAGTTGTTAGTAGATGAGATAGACGGGAACCTAGGTTACTTTCAGTATTTTGATTTTTTAAGCAGTGGCATCTTTGTTTTCTTTATAGCTAATTCCTTGTTGCTTAGTTATTACCATAAGATAAATTCCCAGAAATGAAATTGCTGAGTCAAAGCGTGCATCTTTCTAAAGCTTTGTCCATGTCCCCATTTCTCTCTAGAAATTTATGAATTTGTATCAGCTTATACTTGTTGGAACTATCTGTGAAAATGTGTACTTCTTGGGCTTAAGCAGGAGGATTATGAGGTTGAGGAGAGCTGATAGCCTGGACTACATAGATAGACCTTGTATCAAAAAAAAAAAAAAAAAAACGCAAAAAATAAAACAAAAAACAACAAACAAGCCAAAAGCCAGGCACAATGGCGCATGTCTGTAATACCAGTAACTAAAGAGGCTGAGGCAGGAGGATCACAAATTTGATGCCAGAGGCAGCCTGTGTAACTTAGTGAGATCGTGTCTCAAAATACAAAATAAAGGGACTGGGGGTACAGCTCAATGGTAGAGTGCTTGCTTGACATGAGCAAGGCCTTGGGCTCTGCCCGCAGTACTGCAAAAGATAAAAGAAAAAAATGTATATTTCTCCTCATCCTCCCTAACTTGCAGTTATCCCTTCCACCCCTAGAATGTACCATGTTCTCACTCCCAGGCATCACATTGCATGGTACAGTCTTTCTCTCCCACACTTTCCTAGCGAACTTTTACTCATTCCTCAGCTCTCAGCCTGTACGTTAGTGAGAAAACCTGTGACTGTTCAGAGTCTGGGTTACATGTCCTTTCCCCAGATACTTTGTATTCTTAGCATCCTCTTCTTCTCCTTTTTTACTTGTGTGTAAATTGTGCATCTGACCTGTTTTCCTGGGTCACATTTATAGCCCTAGTATCTAGTTGGTCTCATTAAATAATAGCTTGCCATATGAAATGAAAAAAATACATCAAGAGAAATCATACTTTTGATTGGAAGTAACTAGTCAGAAGGAGTCAGCTTTTAGCCCTGCAAAAAAGGAAAAAAAGTATTTACCCAAGTTCCTAATTGCCTTGCTTCTCCTGCTTATATGAGCCAAGACTTTAGCAGAGTGGTAGTTCTGGCTTTAATGGGACACGAATTAAACAAGCACGGTGTTATGAAAATGAGGCCCAGTTTGCAGTGTACTGGCAGAGTGGTTTTTAGTGTTGGAACGGGACACACATAGTTCACACATCTGCCTCCGAACCCCACACATACTTTTTCCTCACCATTCTTCCATGTCCTCTACCCTGTTTTGTTTCACCATAACCTTAATTTAATTTAAATTTTTTTTTGAGACAAGGTTTTGCCTTGAACCAAAGGCCTTTCCTCAAGATGGCAGTTTGTTATGAATTGAGGGCTAGCCTCCAACTTATGATCCTCCTGCCTTAGCCTCCCCAGTGCTGAGGTTTTTTTTTGTTGTGTGTGTGTGTGTGGGGGGGGGGTACTTGGGAGTTGAACCCAGGCCCTGGCACAGACTTTGGAAGTGCTGTCACTGGAATGCACCCCCAAGCCATTTTTTATTTTGAGTCAGGATCTTGCTGTGTTATGCAGGCAGTTTCTAGCCTTGAACTTGTGATCCTCTTGCTTCTGCCTTCTGAATCTCTGGGATTACAGGTGTGTACCACCATACCTGGCCCTGAGTGCTGAGATTATAGCACACCTGTCCTTTTTTTTTTTTTTTTGAGTAAAAAGCCTTTTCCTCCTTCTTATATTTTACTTGACTTTGAAGTAAGATTATTCTGCTCATTATTTTCAACATGGCCGCTCCTGTGACCAGTTCCGTATCACTGTACTTTGTTCTCTCTCAGTGATTTCTCTCATGGTGATTTGAATGTGACTTCAGCCCATTCAAATGAAAAGTATGCAGTGAATACTTATGATGTGCCATGAAGTGTGTGAGATGCCAGAAACATGGCATTTCAGAGAGGCCTGGGCCTTTCTCTCTTATGCCTTATGGTTTAGTGTTGTTGTTGTTGTTAGGTGCCGTCGAGTCGGTATCCAACTCATAGCGACCCTCATAGGGTTTTCAATGGCTGACTGTTTCAGGATTGCCTTGGGAGTGGATTGCCAGGTCTTTCTCCCATTTTTGTGGTGCTGGGAATTGAACTCAGGACCTCAGAGAGTGCAGCGCAGTGCTCTACCAACAGAGCTAAATTCCAGCCCTTACAGTTTAGTAGAAGTCTGTTGATCTCCAGCTTTACCTATCATCATCAACAGAAATATGCTGGTTACTTGTGGAAAACTGGAAATATAATTATATACATTTGTGTAATTATATGCCTTCAAAGGGAGCCGAGGGCTGAGCTGGATGGCCTGGATTCAGACCCAGCCCTCACACATCTTGAGCTATGTGGTTTTAAACAAGGTTCTGAACCTCCTTCTTATTTTCAGTATTAAATGACTCACTTCATCGAAAGTCTGGCACATGCCAGATAATGTTCCTGTTTATTATTACTGAGAGAAATCTGGATGGTGGGGGGACAGTTGGTCTGCGAGGAAAGATGAATTGGCTGCATAGAAGAGTTTGGAAAAGCGTTGCAGTAGTGAGAGCAAAGTTGCACGTGTTGGGCTTGAGCTCCATGGAGAGACCAGGGCTAGAGTGCATCCATGAGAGGAGGCCCAAAGCATGAGAAAGAACAGCAGGAGGCTGGGACTGGTGTCATTAAGGGTGTGCTTTTTTAGAGGAACACACCGAAGACTGCAGTACGTTATTTATAAAGTGTACTGCATGTGGCCTGTTTTGTGTTCTTTGGCTTATGTACGCCTTCCTTAGCCACAGTATTTCCACTAATAACTGTGGGAGGTAACGGTGCCTCAGCATCTGTCAGAATTAGGAAAAACACAAGCATTCATTTGGGTGTGGAGAGTGCTGGTGCCTCCAGGTGGCCATCTATAGTAGTGCAGCTGGTGAAATGGAGTGGGCAACTGCAAAGATTCTCAGCAGACTGCCATTTTGAGAAAAGGCTTTTGGCTGGAGCAGCTGGTAGCAGCAGGTCTCCCTGTGGAGCCTCAGGTTCGTGCTCACCCCAGGCCATTTGTGTGGGCCTTGTTGCTGTGCTCACCATGGCCCTGGCTGGTGAACATGGCTCCATTTTCAGTTGTTGGATGTTGTGTCGAAGACGTAGGCTCTTTTATTCCTATTTTTTAGTTTTCATGAGATTCCACTGTGAGGCTTCAGTACCCTTTATCATTTCATATGTTAAAGCCAATTTGCATAGAATTTTCATGCGAGAATTGAAATGTTCCCTTAGTTCTGTCATGGCCAAGGCTCCTTCCAGCTATTGTCACAACCTCTCCATGTTTTCCTGATGACTTTCTAGTCTTTCTAGAACCTCTCAGGAAGCTTTATGTAGCCACATTTGCAGGGCTGATGCCAGGTATTTCCTGGGGTATGTGAGTAATAAGACTGGATGGAACAGACTTTATGATGCAGCTCCTCAGATAGGGTCAGACGTTTTGAAAGGGAGCCAAAATAAGATGTGGGTGCTGGACCAGACTCTTTCCCAGTTTGTGGCCTGACTTACTGTCAGATCGTGGTTTGTAAGAGACAGAGCAGGTCGATGCCTTTCCTTGGCTGTTGCTGGGCTAAGAATAGAATGATATCTAAATTGAAGAACAGGGTGAGGTGAACATCAGAAAAGTCAGAAAGGAAGAAATAGTGGGGCCCTGTGCATCATGGCAATGGTAAAGAATTTTTCTGGGAGCCTCTGTCCTCTCCAGGAGTAGTAGTATACCAGCTTTCAGTCTGCGTGAAATGAATCCTGTTAACTCTCTCCGTATACTGTCTGACTGCTTCTTCCTACCTTGACTACTCCTTCACTAGTCTAACCCTCTCCTAACTAGTCTTCCTTTTTGTGTCCACCTTATCTTCTTCTCTAGAATATTCTCAATATGTCAGAATGGTCCTTTGAGATATAAGTCATGTCAGAAGTCTCCCCCACCAAGTGGCTGAGGTCAAGGAGGCCATGGATGGTCTGCCCCCATCGTCCTTTGACTTCCTTCTAATTCTGTCTGCTTACTCGGTGTCAGCCACACTAGCTGCCTGAGTTTTCTTTGGGCATGCTATGCATACTCCCACCCCAGGGCTGGGCATTTTTTTTTCCTTCTGCCTACAAAGTTTTCCCCCAACTGTATTAATTTTCTCTTGTTGCACAACAAATTACTAAATATTTAGCATCTGAAAATGATACAACACCCACTTATTATCTCACAAATTCTCAGAGTCAGGAGCCTGGGCAGTGAAGGTGTCAAAAAGAGATGGGTCTCCTTTGAGGCTTGAAGTTCTCTTGTAAATGCACATGGTTGCTGGCAGAATTAATTTCCTTGAAGCTGAACTTCTTGAATGCCAGCATGAGAAAGTCTCTGAGTTCTGTTGTTCTTGTTGTTAGGTGTCGTCGAGTCGGTGTCAGACTCTCAGTGACCCTGTGTACAAGAGGTGAAACAGTATTGTTACTACTTCTCTGCTATTCATAGGGTTTTCAATGGCTGATTATTTTTTGGGAGTGGGTTGCCGGGTCTGTCTCCCAAGCCTACAGCCCCTGGTGTTCCCAGGCCGTCTCCCATCCAAGTACTAACCAGGCCTGACCCTGCTTAGCTTCTGAGATCTGATGGGATCAGACACCACAGTAGAATGGCTGCAGGCTCTGATTTCCAGACCCTCTTTTATTTTTTCATTTTTGATTTATTATTTTTATGCAGTACTAGGGGCTTGAATCCAGGGCCTCACACATGATAGGCAAGTGCTGTACCACTGAGCCATAGCCCCTGTTTTCTTTTTCATTTGGAGATAAGGTCTTACTAATTTGCGCATGTTGCCTTTGGCCTCAAACTCATGCTCCTCCTGCCTCAGCCTCCCAAGTTGCTGGGATTACAGGTATGTAGCACAGTGCCCAGCCCCTAGACCCTCCTTTAAAGGGCTCCCCCGACTAGGTCAGGGACACCTTGATGCTCTCCCTTTTGGTGATCTTGAAGTCAACTGATTAAGGATCTTACTTACATCTGCAAAATCCCTTCATCTTTGTCATGTAATAGAACATAGTCATGGCAGTAAAATCCATGACCTTTGCCTGTCTGTTGGCTGGAGCAAATTACAGGTCCGCACCACAGAGGACAGGGTATTTTATAAGGATGTCAGTCATTTTGGGTCACTTTAGAATTCTGCCCAGCATGCCTAGATATTCTCCTAGCTCCCCTCTCACCTTCTTCTTATCTTAGTTCAGGACTGGCATTTCTTCTTTCCATATAGTTTTTCTGTATATTTATCACTTTCTCGTGTGATATATAATTTACTTATCTTTTTTACCGATTTTTCTCTGCACTGGAATGTAAGAATGGGAGGAGATTCTTGTGTTTTGTTCACTGATCTATTTCCTGGGCCAATATGAGTACCTGACACCAAGGTGGTGCTCAGTAAACATTTGTTAAAGAATGAATGAATGAACGAGCTGACTGATATCATATGAGCTGTTGATTCTTCACAGCTTCTTTCGAGAACAATGCCATTTCCTATATATTCTGGCAGTACTTGTGAGATGCCCTAGATAGCAAGCAGATAATCCACGTGTTACAGATTCTGAACTATGGTTAATCCTTTCTCTTGTGTCCCACATCTGGTTGACTGCCTGAGCTGTCAGTTTCTTTCTCTTTTTCCTTTTCTTCTCCTTCCCTCTTCCTTCCCTCCCTCCCTCCGCCTGTCCCTCCCTCCGCCTGTCCCTCCCTCCCTCCCTCCCTCCATCTGTTCTTTCCAACAGGATCTCCCATGGGATCGAACATACAATCCTACTGCCTCAGGCTCCAAAGTGCTTGGATTATAGGTGGCGCCATTACACCTCAGCTAGTCTGTCTCATTTCCAATCATCGCATTGCCACTACGACCTGTCTGGGTTAGATCTTTTTTGTGTGTGTCCAGAGTATTGTTTTAAGTCAGCTGTCACTATGACAAATGCCTGAGGTTAGCCAACCTAAAAGGAGGAAAGCTCATTTTGGCTCAGTTTCAAAGGTTTTAATCTAGGGCCACTGGGCCATGTTGCTTTGGGCCTGAGACAGCATGGTATATCATGGTGGGCGCATGTGGCAGAGGAAGTCTGTTCACCTCATGGCAGCTGGGAAGGGGAGAAAGGGAGGGAGGGGGGGAAGGAGGAAGAGGGAGAGCGAGAAAGAAACAGAAAGGCAGGGACTGGGGGCTCAGCATCCCCTCTAAGGTCACACCCCCAATGACCCAACACCTTCCTCAAGGTCCCACCTCTAAATGGTTCTGTCAGTTCCCAATAGCACTGCAAGTTGCCGACCAAGCCCTGACATGAGTCTTTGGGGACATTTGATATCTGAACTGTAGCAAATACAGTAGCTTCTTGGCTAATTGGTCTCTCTTGTATGACCACTATAAGTGGTGTCTGTATTTTAAAGTGGTCCTTTTAGCATGTCAGTAATTTCAGTGACTCTCTAATTATTTAACTGAGCTGAAATTCATATAAGTTAACCATTTTGAAATGCTCAATTCAGTGGCATTTTAGTATAATCACTGTGTTGTGCACCTGTCACCTCTGTGGGGGTCCCCCTGCTTACAGAGTAGGGGAGCAGCTCCGGCCACAGCCTTGTCCTGCTGTCTTTCTCACCTCTCTGTCACAAATGCCCCATGGCCAGCCAGATGGCACTCCCTCCCTTTCTCTGCCCCTTATAAGGTTTTAAGATGTGAATTCTGGAAGTGGGGCTTCACCTCCATGAAAATTGGGTTCACGTTCAGGTGTGGGTTCAATATGTTAAGATTTAGAGGTTTTGGGTTTGGTTCAGGTTTGGGTTTAAATCGTGTGCATAGAGTTTCAGTCTGAACCTGCACATGAACTTATGGGCAGAATTTCAATCTGAACCTGTACCTGTACCCTGAACCTGTTTGGGTTCAGGTATTTTTTATAATTTTTTTGAACCTGAACTTGAACCTGAACCCAGTGAAAAAATGAGGTCAGGTTTAGCTTTTTATGTGTTTTTGTATCATTGTTGTGTTGTTGTTAGGTGCCATCGAGTTGTGTCCGACTCATAGCGACCCTCACAGGGTTTTCAATGGCTGATTGTTTTGGGATTGCCTCGGGAGTGGGATGCCACGTCCTTCTCCCATTTTTGTGGTACTGGGAATCGAACCCGGGACCTCAGAGCCTGTAGAGCCCAGCCCTCTACCAACTGAGCTAAATCCCAGCCCCTTTTGTACCATTAGCTATTTAAAAATTTTTTTAAAAGTTGAAAAAAATTTTGTCTATCTATACATGTTGTTGTAGATGCTGTCAAGTCAGGTCCAACTCAGACCCAAACCTGAACCAACCTGAACCCTCTAAATTTTACCATACTGCACCTGAATCCAAACCCAAATTTTTGCAGGTTTGAAGCCCTACTTCGAGGGCCTTCTCATATTTTCTGTGCCCATACCATGGTTTTTTTTTTTTAAACATATTATGACACCATGTTTTCTTATAGCAATAATTTTTTGTCTACTCAAAACATGTACTTGAATTGCAGTGATGCCAATTTAGTGTCCAAACCAAAGCATTTATTAACGTTTCTTATGTGTGTTTTTTTTTTACTTCCTATGTTCAGGTCTGTCTTCCCAGCAAAACTGTTAAGTACATGGATCAGCTAGCTACTACTTTATAACAAACCACCTCCAAACTCCATGGCTTAGAAGAACCTTTATTATTACAGCTCACATGCCTGGGGGCTGGGAGGTGGGCGATCTTGGTTAAGCTCCCATGGGCTCTCTCAGATCCCTGTAGCTCAGCAGGTGCTCTGGCCCAGTTGTGTGTTGGCTGGAGTGAATTAGATGGGCAGCTCTGTCCATATCTTATCCTTCTCTAGAGAGCAGGAGGCTAACCCAGCCATGTCCTTCTCTTGGTGATGGCAGAAGTACAGAAGTGTGATGGAACCAAGCAAGGTCTCTTGAAGTGTAGGCTAGGAATCTACACACTATAACTTCTGTTTCTATCCATTGGCCAGAGCAAACCTTGTGGCTGAGCTCAGACTCAAGGGGCCATGAAATATACTCTTCCTTTTAATGAGAAATTGCAAAGCCCCATAGCAAGAGCGTGTGGATATGGGAAGGAGTGAAGAATTGGTTATTATTACTATTATTATTATTATTATTATTATTATTTTTACAATTTATTGCATACTCAAGGGCAGATTCTTCTCTCCTTCCCTGTGGTGTCTAGGCCTCTGCCTTATACAAATGTATCAGTTACCTATTGTTTTGTAAGGAACTATCCCAAAACTTAGTAGCTTGAAAAGTCAGCTATTTTGTTTGCTCATGCATGGGCTGGCCAGGCAGGGCTCAGCTGGGATGGCTTGTCTCTGCCCTGTGTTATCAGTGGGGTTCACTTATGTGGCTGCAATTTGACTAGATGATCTAAGATTCACATGACTGGCTCCTCAGTAGAGATTGGTAGAAGGCTGGAACCTTTATCCACAATCTTTCAGTTTCCAAGGCCTCTCTCTTTGCATAGTCTCTCTAGCTGGCCTTCTCTCCCCCACCGTGTAGTAAGTACAGGATTCCAAGAGAATGAAACCAGATGCCAAGGCCTCCTGAGGCAGACTCAGAAGCTGCACATTAATTCTTCTGAATTCTGTTGGCCAGCAAATTACAGTGCTGGCTCAGCTCCAGTGGGAGGAGAAATAAGACTCTCAGTGAGAGGTGTGGCAAGTTGTATTGTGAAAAGGCATGTGACATGAGAGGGACTGTTGCATCCATCTCTAGAAAGACCCTGCAGGACACTAAGATACTCAGTAAATGCTTGTTGAATGAGCATTTGGACAAATGAGTGGTGCAGAAGCAGAGTCTGCCAGTGAAAAACATCCCAGAGCAGGATTCTGATGCAGTAACACTCTCTTTGATTCTAGTTATCTTCCTATTTGTCTGCGGACACCTCAGATGATGGATTTCCTCAGATCCGCTGGCATCAAACAGCAGATTTTGGCTCTGTCCCCAACCTAATGATGCCCAATACTTTCATGGCTGTTGCTATGGATCTCGGTGATAGGGACTCACCTTTTGGCAGGTATGGTTGCTGCTTGGGCTTTGCTTTGACCAGTGTGTGTTCTTTGTTTCCTTCACTCTGGTGTTCACTTGAGAGGGGACAGATTGGGCTAAGGATTGGAACTTAAGTGTACTATGTATCAATCATCTATGCTGGGATGTGCTGCAATAACAAAATGTCCTCAACATTTCACGTCCATGATGCAACAGTTTCATGCTCACACTCCACATCTAAAGAACACCAACAGAAGATTTATTCACTGTTGTCATTCAGAGACTGAAAGCAACAGGGAATCCACATTGATCTGCTTTCCACAGTCACCCCAAAGTCTTATACTGGCAATGAAGTGTTTCCATCTGGAAGCAACACAAATCACTTCTCACACTGCACTGGCCAAACCAAGTCATATGGCCACAACCAGCTTCAGTGAAAGCAGGACATAGAATTCTAGCCTGGAATCACGGGAGGATGGAATTTTTGTGACTAGCCCCAATGAATACCACACACTAGCTATAGGATACAAGGAGATTTCAAATACGAAATGGAGCCTAACATATACAGTTTAGCTTATAGTAGGAACATGACAATATTTATTGAATGAATAACTAAAAGCTGGAGGGGACCCAATTGATGAACATCTGATCCAGATGAAACACCTGACTTTTAGTGGTTGGGAATAGTCTTACATGTTATAGGTTCCAGAGACTGCTCCTTCTCCCTCTCTCCTTTTATTTCTTCTTTTTAAGCTCTCTATTGCTGGGCTGGGATTTAGCTCAGTGGGTAGAGTACTGAGCTGCAGTCTCTGAGGCCCCGAGTTCAATTCCCAGCACCGCAAAAATGGGAGCAGGACCTGGCAATCCACTTCCAAGGAAATCCCAAAGCACTCAGCCATTGAAAACCCTATGAGGGTCGCAATGAGTCAGATACCGACTCAACGGCACCTAACAACAACAACAACAACAACAGCATTGCTTCAAAGTTTCCAAAGCTATGGAATGCCTAGAGCCCCATCTGTGGTTACCACTCACCATTTTTCTTGAGGTGACTGGCCAGTGATTGCTAAGTTCAGGCAACTTTATCCCGACTTTCATAAGGAGTGCTTTGTATAATCTCCTTTTAAAAATGTGGTTGCTGTTCAACTCAAATCCAAGGTTCCCTACTTGTTCTTTATCCTGTAGCATCCACCCCCGAGATAAGCAGACTGTGGCCTACCGTCTGCACCTGGGGGCACGTGCTGTGGCTTATGGTGAGAAGAATGTGACCTTTCAGGGACCACTGCCTGAGAAGATAGAACTCTTGGCTCACAAGGGGTTGCTCAACCTCACATATTATCAGAAAATTGAGGTGCAGAGGCGAGACAATAATGTATTTCAGGTAAGAAGGAGAGCAGAAAAAAGAGGGTTTATCCTGTGCCAGGAGTTGGGGGTCCCTCCCCACTGAGGCACTTCCCTGTCATTATTCTGTGACTATGGCTGGTTCGGGGTGGGTGAGCCTGTCTCAGATGACAAGTAAGCAGCTATTAACTCATTCGTTTAAAGGCAAATTTGATAGGACAATCAAGGAAGGGAAAATGAACCCCTGTTAAACCATATCCCTTTTGTATTCTCTCTCCCAGGGCAACCATCTGCTTAGGGCGAGACTTGTTATTTCTAGGTTACTTGTTGAAAGATCGTTACTCCAGAAAATTCCCCCTATCCTCAGGTGTCATTTTTATTATACTGTGCTAAATTATGATTCTTTTAGTGTCCCTTTTGAAAGGCTTAAGCTTGGTGTTTGTAACTTAGGATGAATTAATGTAATGTTTTATATCTTGATTTAAATTATCTAATCATGTGAATGCTTATTACCTTGTGGCTTTGTCAACCAGCCCCAACCTGGTCGAGGTTCTGGTTGTTGTAGGAAATGGGTCCTTCGCTACTGGTGGCTTCTCCCCTGCCTTCTAGTTGTCTAAAGAGCAGTTCCCAGTTTCTGGATACACCTTAGTGGTTGACCTAACCATTCCTATTTTCTGACTCTCTTATTAGATCTCATGTTGTAGTGATAACCAATGCAAGTGGCTTCCAGCACCCATGGATGCCTTTTCCTCGCAGACCCTGACCTTGGATATCAGTTCTTGTCTTGGCACTGTGGCTGCTCTTCGCTATGCCTGGAGCACGTGGCCTTGTGAATATAAGCAGTGTCCCCTGTACCACCCCACCAGTACCCTGCCAGCTCCGCCCTTCATTGCTTTCATTGCAGACCAGGTTTCTGGGCATTAGAGCAGGGCTGCCAGGTACAGGGGTATCCTTCACATTTTTGACATTTTAGGAGCCTAAATGAAGACAGCTGCCACTTTTAAAGAAAATTGATAGAAAGCCCCATTGAACAGCTCCCAGCTAGCACATAGCTGGTTCTATATCCTGAGATGAGCTCAGGCCAACAGGCCACTTGAACTGCTCAGCCTTGTCCCCTAGTTGGTCTAAGCCTCTGTATTGCACTAACTCTGATCTACAACCTAATCAAACCTCAGTGTCATCACTTCCTTCCTATTATTGGGAGTGGGATGTCTAATGCTTTTTGTCCTTCTTCACCCAGAACAGTGTTGGAAGAGATTTAAAGGCCAGGGAGGCTGCTAGTGTTTCATGTGTTCTTTACAAAATATCTGATAAGTGGTTATTGAGTCTCCGTATGAAGCTTCCAGGTTTTTCCTTATGTGGAACTGAAGTCTTTCTCCCATGAAATTTTACTACTAGATGACAGTCTTTCAGGTAATTGAACAAAGAACTATTCGTATCTCTTCAAGCCCAAAACAATTCTATGGTTTCTTTTTACAGTACAAGAGTGGGGTTGAACCCAGGGCCTTGCACATGTGAGGCAAATACTCTACCACTGAGCTGCATCCCAGTTCTCCGTTTAATTTGGGGACAGGGTCTTACTAAGTTGCACAGGCTGCCTCTGCCCTCAGGCTCGCAGTTCTGCCACAGCCTCTTGAGTTGCTCAGTTTAAAAGTGGTGCCCAGTTTCAATTCTGTTCTTTCACATCTAAATACTGTGAATGTTTATTTTTCATTTTATTTTATGTTTTAAAAATTTTCTATCTTGAGCCATGCATGGTCTTGCTAAGTTACTCAGGTTGCCTCTGCCTCCTGAGTCGCAGTGATTCCAGGCATGTGTCACCATGCCCAGTCCTGTGAATACTTTAAACAAATCCATGTGCCCATGTGCAGGCATATTGGGAGGTGCTAAGGTCCTGCAGTGTACCACTGTGGCATCTGATCCAGTCATATCTTGGAAGCTAAGCAGGGTTGGGCCTGGTTAGTACTTGGATGGGAGACCAGCTGGGAACATCAGGTGCCACAGGCTTGGGAGGACCCAACAACCCACTCCCAATCAGCTGTTGAAAATCCTATGACTAGCAGAGAAGCACTAGCAATACTGCTTTGCCTGTTGTCCATACGGTCGCTATGAGTCATACACCGATTCAATGGTGCCTAACAAGGTCCTGCATTAAGGAATAAAGAGACAGGCCTGGTGGGAGTAAGTCAGGTGACAGTAACAGGAAGTGTGGGAGAATCACAGGCTTAGGAACATAAGAAAGTAGAGGTAACTGTGGCAAATTGGTCATTAAATTTTTTTCCCAGGCTCTTGAAAGGTAAAAGGTTTCAGGGTAATCCACACAGAAGAAAAACGTTAGCTTGAAAGGAAAGCTACAGGGTAAGCTCATAGAAAAATAATGCCAATGAGGAAGATGAAAGAGGGCTTTTATGGGTACTGTTAAGAATCATAATGTAGTTTACTGGTTGATTAAAAACATGGTGGCTTTTGAAAACTGTATCAGAGATTGGAAATAAAAGTATTATGATTAATAAGTGATGTGTATACATTTATATCTTATCAACATTGTGTTAGGAATAGACTTACAAATTGTCCTTGAAGCAAAGGAATAAGAATGTCATCTATGGGCAGCTTTCATTCCTTTAACATGAAAAATGAGATAAAAAGCAACAGGCATCACTCTCTCTCCACATCTGTTTTCCAAGGGGTCTGGTGTCATTCCAAATAGCAGGAACAGCTTTATCAGTGTCAAGATTTCATTTGTTTAAAAACAAAAAACCAAAAAAACCCAAACTATGCCATCTGCAAGGACTTTTTGGCTTCTCTAAGGACTTCCTAGATTATAATTAATTACTGATGCCCTGACTTTGAACTCTTAGGTATCCAGGTCCATGGGAACTAGAACTAGGAACAGAGACTCCTGAGAGAAAGTAAATCTACCTGCTGCCCCACTCCCAAGCACCAGTCCATACACGCCATGGGTGTTCTAATGTGAAGACAGCGAGAGGTGGCAAATAACTCTAGGCCCAATTCCCTTCATACCCCGTAACCTCGTATCCAGTGTACAAACTTTGGTTTAGGTAATGAACATATTAATGAAGTCATATGCAGATGAATTTGTTTTTAGTGGTTGAATAATTTAAATACATTCTGTGGAAATTGTATTTCTGCAAATGAAAAGAACTTTTTACTATTTGAAGATGAAATTAATCACTAGAAAATTTGGGCACTAAATAAAAGCAGAAGCAAGTGAAAATCACCCCCCCATCATCAAGAGAGAAATACTATTTTGGTGAACATTCACTTATTTTTGTTACATACTATTATACACTATAGTATATTATTGTATAATTTGTGTTTTTGACTTATTCTGCCAAAATAATTTTCTTATGGAAACAGAATATAGGTCTAGAGGGTTTCAGTTTGTGGAATCCCTGTACTTTATTTGGCCATTTTCCTACTAATGGGCATAGTGGCTTTTTACAAATATTCACTATTCAACTCATACTGTGATGAATGCTACATACAAACATTGTACTTCACTTGTCCACTTATTTCTTAGGGTCCTTGACATGGAATAACAGTTTAAAAGTTAGTTATTTAAAATGTTGGTATCTACAGCTTAACTCTCCAAAAGGTTTAAACAATTTACATTTCTCCGAAGATGTTCATTTTCCCGCACGTTGATAGTGGATGTTATCGAGTTAAAAAAATATTTAATAATTTGATAGATGAAAAGATACGAAGTATATTGGGGGAATATTTTTCAAGTTTTTAAAAAAATCATGGTCCATAGTAAAAACACTTGACATTATTTCATATATCTACATATAAATGTATATTTATATAAATACATGTATATACATTATAATTGAAACTAAAGTTTCAGCCTTTCTCCACATGATATATTTTTAGTATGTTCTCATTGTTTTATTTACTTTTAAAAGAGGTGTTGACTCCCTAGGTTTATGGACAATTAATGGGTTGAAATTTCTAATCTGAGATACAGTTCTAGTAAGCTTGTACTAATTCATTAAACTTTTTACAAAATGTCTTATAAGGCTCTTTTAAAGTGTTTTACTCAGGCTGTAATAAATGGACAAATGCATTGCTCTGGCAACTTGTACAAAAAAAACCCAAAAACACTAAAGCATTAACTGCTTTGAGCAGTCCTCTTTCCACCCGAGTTGCTATTGTCCAAATTTTACATTGTTTATTTTGCATTGTAAAAGCTATACAAACTTACAAAAATACTATATATATATTTTTGTGTGTGTGTGGTCTTTGGAGGTGGAAGCCAGGACCTCATACATGCTTTGAAAGTGCTCTACCACTGCGCTGCACACAAGCCCATTTTTTAAATTTTATTTTTTATTTTGAGACAGGGCCTCACTGAGTTACATGGGCTGCCTCTGGCCTCAGTCTTGCAGTTCTTCTGCCTCTGCCTCCTGAGCTGCAGGGATTATAGGTGTGTGCCACTGCACCAGCTACAAAAAGACTAAGTATCTTAGTTAACACCAGTTACATAGGAGCTGATAGTTCACAGTGGCCAGGGTGGTGTGCTCTAAGCACTACTCCTGATCTCTCCACTGGTCAGATGTATCACTGTGAAATGCCATTCCAGCTATGAATTGTGATGATTCCTTTTTACCACTCCTTTCCCATTTTTCTACTCCAAATCTTTTTGGCTCCTCCCACTCTGGCCAGCCCTAGGTAACTGGTGAATGGGGACCTAAGTGGGAGCTGCACTGATGAGAATTAGGTGGTGCAGTACAACCCCATCTTCCTGCTATCCGCAGCATCCAAAGAATTCAACTGTATAGAATATACAGTTATGTTATTACGTGTTTATAACGGTAGGGGTGAGTCTGTTATGGAGATGAGAACAAATCTTTAACTGTTTGATCTGAATTTGTGTTATGTATTTTCAACATAATGAACATTTTCCAATAAGGAACTGAGGGTATATTTGTTGTTAGGTGCCATCGAGTTGGTCTCTAATAGCACCCGTATGTACAACAGGCAAATACTACTGTCAGTGTTTCTCTGCTATTCATAGGGTTTTCAATGGCAGATTGTTTTTTGGGAATGGGTTGCTGGATCCTCCCAAGCCTACCCCACCTGGTGTTCCCAGATGGTCTCCTATCCAAGTACTAACCAGGCCTGACTCTACTTAGCTTGGAGATCTGATGGGATTAGACGCCACAGTGGTATGGCTGGAGGTTGAGAACATATTTTTTGTTGTTGTTGTTGTGTGCCGTCGAGTTGGTATCCGACTCATAGCGACCCTCATAGGGTTTTCAGTGGCTGTTTCGGGATTGCCTTGGGAGTGGATTGCCAGGTCCTTCTCCCATTTTTGTGGTGCTGGGAATTGAACTCAGGACATCAGAGACTGCAGCGCAGCGCTCTACCAACTGAGCTAAATCCCAGCCCTGAGGACATAATAGAAAGGATTAAAGAGGATTTTTGAAAATCCCCTTGAAAGACATGTAAAATGTGATGAAAGAGATGCGGAGTGTACCTTGGCTGGACCTTCCACCATGAGCATAAGCAAAGGATTTATTTTGATGAGACTTACATAAAAATTAAGCAGGGCTGTGGCAATCCACTCCCAAGGCAATCCTGAAACAATCAGCCACTGAAAACTCTATAAGGGTTGCTATGAGTTGGACACAACTCGATGGCACCTAACAACAAAGGGCACTTGATATTCCCTAACCTGGGATCAGAATGAAGAGTAGGAAGTTGTGAGAATCTTCCTATCTACTTTGTAAATTAGCAGCTGTTCTAGACTCACATATGTTATGCTGTAAATTCAGTCCTAACCCCACTGTGATGCTATTAGGAGTTGAGGCCTTAGGGAAGTGATTAGGTCACAAAGGCTCTGCATAGGATTAGTGCCCTCATAAAAGGGACGCCACAGAGCTCCCTTGCTCCTACCATGTGAAGTTACAGCAAGACAGCTGTCTATGAACCAGGAAGCAGGCCCTCAGCACACACTGCCTCTGCTAGCTCCATGCACTTGGACTTCCCAAATGCCTAAATAGTGACAAATACATTTGTTCTTTATAAGCCACCTAACTGATGGTATTTTGTTATTGCAGCCCAAACATACTAGGCAAGTTTATAAAGGACTAAAGCTTTATTTCAGGTAGAGCTAAGCAAAAAAGATGATATCCAGATTACAAGAAGATGAAAATAAGAACTGTCAAGAGAAATTTATTACTAAAAACAAAGCAAGTGACTTTTTTTCAGGTTAACTGTCACCACAGGAACATGCACAACAAAATGTCTTAATATCTTCTTTACTCCTGAACTGCTGCCTCCTTCCATACATTCTAAGTTTTAGTTAAAGTTAAAAAACCATCATGGTGAAATGAAGTGGGGATTCAGTCCCTTCCCGTTCAGTCCAAACACTGAATTGGGCTACACTGCAGTAGAGACTTCAGGGGCTGCGAGTGTCTACCAAGGGTTCACTTGTCAGAAACTCAGACTGGTAAGAAGACACAAAGGCTGCAGGCGGAAGCTCAGGCAGGTCCAAGGATCCTGGAAAAAAACAATTCTTTAAGTTCCATACTGCTTGGGAATCTTATGAGCATGTTGTTATGATACATAAATGACCTTTTGATTTCTTAACACCCTCACAAAATCAGCCCAATTTTGCCCTCGGTTGGTAAAACAGAACAGATATTTACTTTACAATGAAGACAACTGAAATAGGTGATTTGTTGAAAGTTATGTACTATCCATACATCTAACCCTATATGATCCTCACGCCTAATCACACTTTTGTAGGGCTTCAAACCTATAAAAAATTGGGTTCAGGTTCAAATGTGGGTTAAATATGCTAAAATTTTGAGGGCTTGGTTTGGATTTGAAACTTTAATCCTACATGTAGATAGAAGAATAAAAATTTTCAATTTCTTTTTCAATATTTAAATCACTAATGATACAAGACCCCCCAAAACCAAAACAGACCTTTAAAAGCTGAATTGAACCCAGTTTTTCACTGTGTTTGGGTTCAGTTTCAGGTTCAGAGTTTGGGTCCGGGTTAGGTTTGAAGCCTTGCTATCTACACACAGGATTTAAAATAAACCTGGTCTGCACCCAAACCACTGAACCTGCACCTGAACATGAACCCAATTTTTCATGGTTTGAAGCCTTGCTCTTTCTATTTGTGGGAAGGAATCCAGGAAACACAGGTAGCGCGAAGGCCACCACCCCATCTCTTGGATTTCACCTGCACTCTATTCTCCACATAGTAGGCCTTCTTGTTTTCCACTTTGGTATGACTTAGAGAACGGGACATTGCAGTTTCTTGGGGTGCCCTGCCTTGCTAGAATCACAGGTGCTCCCCGTGACTTCTATAGGCAATCTGGGACCTCACACAATCTGGGCCACATGTCCTGGGCTGACTTGGCACTCAATGGCTGTGTCAGTGAAACATCACTCATTGCCCAGATACATGGGGTACAACTAAGGTGTGTAGAGGGTAAGGTAGCCTAAAATGGTCAGAAAGACAAAGTTCAAAGGTACCTGGCAGAATGAGATCATCACTATCGTCATCAAAGGTCTGTCTCTGAAAGGCTTCAAAGCTCATGGCTGCATCAGTCTCTGGCGGGCTCTGGGCTGGCAGTCCCTCTTCTCCAGGTTTGGACGCATCAAATTCCACCCACTGGTAGCTTCAGGATCAAAGGGAATCATTCTCAAGAGTTACCTGCTGGCCCATAATAACTCCTGCCTATCTCCAAAGGGGTTTTTTTGGTTAGGTGTTTTTTTTTTTTTTTTTTTTTTTTTTAAATACTCCAAAATCTGAAACTTTTTGAGCACCTATACTAAGGCCACAAGTGGAAAATTCCACACCCAACCTTACGTGATGGGTCACAGTCAAAATGCAGGTGCACTAAAAGTATTGTATAAAACTTCCTTCAGGTTGTGTGTATATGTGTACATGAAACATAAAGGAATTTTCTGTTTAGATTTGGGTCTCATCCCCAAGAGACCTCATTGTTGTTAGGTGCCATCAAGTCAGGTCTGACTTATAGCAACCCTATGTACAGCAGAACGAAACACTCACTGACACTGTGCCACCGACACATGGCCAGTACTATGTCAGTGCTGCTTTGCCATTTATAGGATTTTCAATGGCAGATTGTTTCAGGAACGGGCTGCCAGGTCCTTCTACCACTTTTGTGGTGCTGAGGATCAAATCCAGGGCCTCGAAGAGTGCAGAGCAGCACTCTACCACGTATATGTAAATATTCTAAAATCCCCTCCACCCCAAAAATTCCAAAATCTGAAGCACCATTAGTCCCCAGCATTTTAGATAGGGAATACTCATCCTGTAACAGTCAGTACTCTGGGTTCCTGGCTGTTGCTCACCTGTCTAGAGGGCTAAGGGGGTCAGTATTAGGCACATTAGGGGAGAAGCAAGCATGCACTGCACACAGTGGCTCAACAGATGTATGAGGGAACAAAAGAAGTAACTGCTAGTTTAGTTCCCTGACTGGCTGGCCTAGGAGCTTCTACCAGTACAATGGGCTTGCCCACACTTACTTGATGCACTCTCGAGCTCCTGGGCAACTCTGGATCAGGTTGTGGATGGTTGGATGAGAAAACCCAAAAAACTCAGCTCCAGAGGAAAGCAGATTAGGCATTAATGCCCCCCTAAACAGAAGAGGGAGACTGTTAGGTTGAGAGATTAGAGGGAGAGGAAGATGAGTTTAAGAATGGAATGGTGGAGTGAACACACGGGATAAACTTTTTTACTTAGATATTCTGCATATGCTCTAGTTGCTAAGATGGCTGAAGGACACAGGATAGGTTTGTATAAAACAAGGGATCTCCACTCACTGAAACAGACAAGGTCTCGTGGTACTGACAGTGAACCTTTTAGCCTGTTCTCAAGCTGCTGCGCAACTTACGTTGTAGCACTGATGCTCCTGAGCAGCTGTGCGTGACAAGCATCTGCAGACGTGCCGACAATGGTATTCTGGGGATCATCTTCAGGAATGATTTCAAACTGAGAATGACAAAGGCACAATTAGGTCAATCTGTGAGGAAGAAGTAGAGAAAGCTGGGACTTCTTTCCTCTAGAACTTGAACCTGCTACATGCCACACTAGAAGGTGAGTACAATTTCCTGCTGTTAAAATTTCAAACACATCTAAATAAACAGTATTTAATGTGTTCCACATCTTCCCAGGCCCTTTCCTACCCACTTATATCCTTAAGTACAGATACAAATGGTATTTTAAAAACAAAGGACATTACTCTCCATGTACATTATTATGTTATTCTTGGTTCACAGCTACGTATTTCTCTAGGAAACACGAGACTACCTAGAAGTATTCTGGGTCAAAGGATACATGTATTAAAATTGTTGATACTGCCAAGTTGCCCTCCAAGAAGACTTTACCTATTTCGTTTTTACTATTGTATACTTGTTTTCCTATGGCCAACCCTAGATATTATCAAACTCTGCTATTTCCCTATAGGCAAACATAAAGTCTCATTTTGTTTTATCTGATTTAAAATTTTATTTATATACTTATTATTTATTTATTGTACTGGGACTAAACCCAGGGCCTTATGCATGTTAGGCAAGCACTATACCACTGAGCTACATAGCTAGCCCTTTTTAGTTTATATTTTGAGAAATGATCTTGCTAAGTTGCCCAAAATGGCCTTGAACTTGCTATGCCACATTGGCCTTGAGTTTGTGATCCTCCTGCCTTAGCCTCCATAGATTCTGGGATTACAGACATGTGCCACTGAACTTGGCTTTTCTGACTGCTTTTCATCTTATTCTATAGCAGAACTTTATCTAGATATTAATCCCTTGATACACGGTCTCTTCCTGTTTGCTACCTGTGTGTTAACTCTGCTTATGGTGTCTTTTGTCATTTAAAGGTGTTTAAATATTTAATAGTCAAATATGTTAATATTTTCCTTTGTTTTCTGTTTCATATCTTGCTAAAGAAAACCACTTTATCTCACCCTAGAACTATAAAAAGTTGTTTTACATTTTCCTTTGACATACTTATTGCAAATAACATTCTATAAAGCTGAAATAACTAAAAGTCATATTGGCATTTATAGACAAAGACCAATAAACTAGAATTATCTGGATATAGATCCAAGTATTCCATGTGTTTTGTTTATATAATAAAGTTACTTGATAGTTGACAAAAAAAATTCAAAGTAAATTCCTAGTTCACGGTGTATCTTAAAACAACATCCAGTTAGGTTAGTGACTTGAAAGAAAATCTAAATACCTCACAGAATCTTCTTTTTTGAAAATGCTTTATCATTTTGTCTTTCAGAGGAAGTTAAGAATCAGTTTGCCAATTTCCGTTAAAATTCTATTAGGATTTTGATTAGATTTGTACTACATTTCTAGGTCTGTTATAAATACAGTATACTGGTACAACAGTGAGTCTTTCTAGGACAGCGCTTTCTGCAGAGCACTGCACTTAACTCCCAGCTCTGTCCACAAGTGCACTACAGAAGAGATGTGATGTCACACACTTCAGGCAGGCTCAGGTTCTCTCAGGTTCTGCTCAAAGATTTCTTATCTTGCCTCTACTTCCTTGCATTCAATTTTATTGTCATCTGTAACTTCATCGGACAGTTAAACTTGGATCTATGAAAACCATCTATTTTTTTTTCCCCAAGGATCAAGACGTGATAGGGAGAATGAGCTGCTTCACATCTTAGCACCAAGGAGAATGAAAGAAGACATTTAATAAAAGTAAGATCTGGGCTGGGTGTGGTGGTGCACGCCTATAGTCCCAGCATGTGAGGCTGAGGCAGGAAGATCACAAGTTCAAAGCCAGCCTGGGCTACCAGCAAGTTCCAGGTCAGCCAGAGTTACACTGTGAGACCCTGCTTTGAAAAAATAAGACAGACAACAATAAAAAGAATAGGATTTGGAATTCCCATGCCTGCAAGAGTATGTGCAGCCAGAAACTAACACACAATTTCTTTGCTACTTCCATTTTGGTCCAAACTGAAATAGTAGCATACCAATATTCCCTGTATTTGGGCTTGCACTTAACATAAGGTGGCTTGATCAAACCTCATACAGTCACGATATGGAAAGCAGAAGTAGCATGGTTCAGTGGAAAGACATCAATCTGAGAATTAGATACAGATTTGTATCCCAGCTAAATGTCTGCACCCATAGCACTCTGGCATCTGATCCCACCTGATCTTGGAAGCTAAGCAGGGTCAGCCTGGTTAGTCCTTGGATGGGGGAGTGCCTGGGAACACCAGGTACTGTAGACTAGAGAGAAAAGCCTGCCAACCCACTCCCAAAATAATCTGCCATTGAAAACCCTATAAATAGTAGAAAAGCACTGACAATAGAGCCAGCAATAGCAGTGTCAGTGTTTCATTCTGTTGTATATAGGGTCACTATTAGTTGGACCTGACTAGATGGCACCTAACTACCACCGCCTTGTAAAATGTCAGAACAGGTAAGTGCCTGGAACAGAGAAGGTTCTCACAACCAAATAAACCAATGAGAGTGAGAGCAAGAGAGAGAGAGAGAGACAGAGTGGTTATATGTGAATGGTTACCTGAGGCTGCACACCACCATCCTTGATCTGACAGGTATATAGGCTCTTCTGGTATGGGCACTTCATACTGGCATACACTCGAGTGCTGCAGTAGCCCACAGGGTAGATGGCATTCTCATCATGGAAGCCAGGTCGGTCGGTGATGATCTATAAAAAAATTCCCCCAACCTGGGGTTAAAGTCACTAAAGGATTTACAAACCCAGTTTACTACAGGAGCCTTTAGAACCACTTTGGGGCTGCAAAGAGTGACTGACATCATTCAGAGAAAGTGTTGGCTATGGAACAGATGGAAGCTGACCTGGTCTTGTAGGGACTGGAGCTTTCCTGGGGTTGGTGTGGATCACCAAGGGGCTGCTGTTATGGGAACAGGGAGGGAAGGTGCAACCCCGTTCCAGTGTCTGGTTCTCCACTCTGTATGGTCTCACTCACCTCCCCCAGGCTATACACTGTTAGACCCCCTAGTCCGATGGGGAACACAGGCCGTCCTGAGGGATCCAGGGCAATGGGCTGAACCAGCGTGCGAACACCTCCCTCCATTTTCTTTTTCTTGGCTGTTTTCTTCACAACTGAAACGCAAATCTGGGGTCACCCACTTTAGGCCCCTCCCAATGCCAAGGGGAAGGGCAACTTCATGTGAATGCTAAGGGCAACAAGCCAATCTGTTTTATATACAGATGCTCCTTTACTTCCGATGGGGTTACATACTGATAAGCCTAGTGTAAGTTGAGCATATTGTAAATTCAAAATGTGTACAATATACTTAAGCTACCAAACATCATAGCTTAGTAACACAGCGTACTGTGGAGGATTAGTTATTTCCCCTTGTGATGGTGAAGCTGACTGGGAACTGTGGGTTACTGCCACTGCCCAGCATTGCAAAAAGAGTATCACATAGCAGATCGCTATCCCAGGAAAAGATTAAAATTCAAAGTATGGTTTTTACTGAATACATATTGTTTTCCTGCCACTGTGAAGTTGAAAAATCACTAAGTAGAACCACTGTAATTTTGAGGCTCTTTATATTCACTGACTAGCCAGATGGGGCTTTTCCCCAAAGCCCTGAATATTTTTATAATCCACCACCAACAGGAACTCATTTTAACATTAGCGCTGAGAAGCTAAAAGCTTTGCATTTTTAAGTCCTTCACTTTTAAGATCAGAAATTTCCCAAGCTAGTAGCGTGATCAAAAGTCCACCCAGTCCAGTTCCCTGCTTCTGGTTAAGACTGAAGTAAATGCAACCCAGAGAGTGGGGAGAAGAGGTCCTACTCTGTTCCTTTCACACTTATCACACCTAACCAGAATCTCTCCACTCGAAGTGGCTCTAATAAGACACCAGCTCCTCCAGGAACTTTATGAGACTTTACGTGTATGTACGGCCACAAGTGTTTACCAGTTAGTACCAGGTTTTTGTTACCAGTAGCTGAGCCGCTTGGGCGACTGAAAACGCCTTCTCAAAGTACCTTCCAGCTTGCTGTTCTCTTTGCCTTTTTCCTTTTTATCCTTCTTGGATTTCTTCCCAAATGGTTCCTCAGACCCAGTGCTGGACCCAGAAATGGGCCCAGCTCCCTGTATAGTTCCGACAGAGCTGGCAACGCCATAAGCAAGGGGCAAACTGGAGCTGTGGGAAGGAGCGGGAGCCTGTATTTCCCCTTCAGTTAGAGCCTGAAGTTGCAGAAGCTTCTTCAGCAAGTACCTGAAGTCAGGAAGGAAAGGAAGTAGAGGTATGAACTTCCACTTTGTCTCAATTCAATATTTTACTCAAGTGCTGGGAAAAGCCAGAATTATATACAGAGATTATCACTAATGAAAATAAGGTTCTTATGGACCCTTGGAACAACGAAGTCTCACAGGATAACCAATATTTCAAGGACTGTAGCTTCTCTCTTGCATCTGGAAGGCTCTTCTACCTTGAGGTTGGAAGGTTAGGTGTCTGACTATGCTTTGCATAGAGTAGTACAGACTGAATAAATATTTATAGAATAAGAAGTTTCTTTTATCCTGTGGCCTTTATAACGGGAGAATTATAACAAGTTATTTGTTAGATGTGGCAAAAGGGCTTTGTTGGAAAGATTAGAGGAACTGTCTCGTCGTCGTCCAACATGATGGTGTGTGGGAACCAATGGCACAGCTTGTGAGTTTTATACTTGCTCAAGGGGCCAAGGGGCTGTGTAATGCACAAAAAATCCCACCAGAGAAAACTTTCCAGAACAAGAACACCATTATCAATCAGAAAAAATGTGATTCTGAACACAAAATGAAAAAGCTCACCTTCTTTCTTCTTTTGCTTTAAGAAATTTTTCCTCAAGGCGAGCAATTTCATCACAAACAGCAGCATTTTCCTTTAAGAAAAAATTAATCCCATAAAATGAGTAAAAGAGCAAAGCATCGTTCTGGAAAGAGGATCCATTATTTTAAACCAGAAAAGTCTGTATTGTTGGATAAGAAGGAAGAGCTATTGTACCTTGCAGATGAACTACAAATAAATCTATAGAGAAAGGCCGTCAGGTTCTACCACAGATGGGGTAATTACATTATTATCCAAACTTGGGCACTGTTGAGTGAAAAGGGGGCACTCTTATGCCAGAACAATATGGTATACTGGAAATCCTGGGCAAACCAAGGTGTATGGTCCCCTGAATTAGTGTGGCCCTTGGCAGAGAAAAGAGCATGTTTCTGACATTCATACTACCACGTAACAGTGAGAAGTGTCCATGCCCCAGGACCTTACTCTTGGAAGACAAAGACAACCTAACTGGAAGCATCCCATATAGTAGTACCTGAGAGAAAAACTGGATGGAACAAAGTCAAATCTACTGTGGAAAATTCTTAAACTTTACCATGTACTTGTACATATTCAAGTGTCATCTTTCTTTACTGATGACTCAATCTATCTTATAAACACCAGTCCTGAAGGAAATGCTCCATTCTGGATGCTCCATCGGTGGAACCTCAAATTGACTGTTCAAAACAATATCCCTTTTCTTCACAAAACCTTCTTCATGGACTTAAAGGAACCAACATCCTTAACAGACTCCAAGCTTTAGGACCTTTGACATGTAGGGGATAAAAGAAAGGGAAGAGGCAATCAGGTGTCAGGTCCTATTCTTTTTTTTTTTTTTTTCTTTTCCTACAGTGCACATAGCAAGTGCTGAATAAATGTTTTTGGAAGGAGTATTCTAGTTTCTAAACCTTTCCTCATGCATCTTAAAAGGCTGAGAGATGTTTAAGCTTCTGGTAGAAAGGAGAGGAAAACGATGGATTCAGATGTGGGAGGACATTTGAGGGTTCCACTGCTATTTCCAAGCACTGAGGTAAGCCAGAATATTGTGACCCAAGTTATGGTTACTAAAGTAGTTCATTTATTCAATAAACCTGATGTCCCAACAATAAAAGGCAGCGTCTGGGGGTGTTGCTCAGTGGCAGACTGGTCATTATTTTCGAGGCCCTGGGTTTGATCTTGGCATGACCCCTCTTCCCCCAAAAAAAGGGAAAGAAAACAAGCCAGAAACACTTGGAAAATTCATCTAAGGGACTTACAAGGGGGAAACCTTTTGAGTCACACACCTGTTTAAGCATGGGGTCAGTTATGGGGCTGGGGGCGCTTGGGAAATAGGCTGTGTAGTGGAAACACGAAGCTGCAATCAGGTGTCTAAGTGGGAGCCAAGGCCCTGACGCTGTGCCCTTGAGCAAATTATCTCTCTAGGCTTCCATGTTCTCATTTTCAAAGCAGTATCTAATACTCAGGTTATATCGAAAATAAAACGCATTTCTGAGAATTTCGCAGTCATAAGGTAATGACTAAAGTGTATTGGCAGACCTAGGTACCAAGTATTTGACTTTTCTCATTTAATCTTCTGCAAGGTGGTTAGTTACTAGCTCTCATTTACAGAGGAGTAAAGAGGATTAGAGAACTGTACAACTTGTCCAAGGACACAGGTCTAAAAGGCAGTAACGAATACTGAAAAGATAAAACTACAGCAATACTGTCCCCCTGGAAAGGGAACAGCCTGGGGAAAGACAGAGGCGAGGAAGCAGTCCCCAGGCGGAGACCGGCTGAGTGACTGTTGGACTCACAAACACCGTGGCCTTGGCCGCTCTGCGCAGCCGCAGATACTTCAGCCGGTACTTTTCGTTCTGGCTCTTCTTCGGGAGCTTTTTCATCCTGGCCTTGCCGGACTGCAGCGGCGCCCGCGGCGAGGAGGCTAGGCCGCCCAGCAGGCTCATGGTCCCGCCCCACTACGGGGGCTCCAGGACGCGGCCCGCATTGCCTCCAAGGCCGAGGGAGAAGAGAGGGCGCCGGTTCTGTCTGCTCTGGGCTGGCGGAATCCGGCCTGTAGGACACGAGCTCTCCAAGATGTCTCCAAAGCGGACAGCAAGGCCACAAACCCCGAAGCCTAACGAACGTCCGGCGCTCGCCCGCACTTCCGCGTCTGTTCCGGAAGTAAGCGTCACCGGAAGTTACGTAACGGCGCCAGCCGCTCGTAACTTCCGGGGGAAGGTACAGAGGGTTCTCAGGTCTTTGCAGATCTGTGGACTTGGAGGGCCGGAGCAGGGGCGGGAGGAGAGTGTGGGCCCTGGGTGGCTCAGAGGGCGGAGGCGGGAAAGGACAGTCGGCGATGCTGGCGTCACGGAGCGTGGCGGCGGGTTGTTGGCCACGTTAGGCGCGAGCGCCTGTTGGCGCCGCCCGCAGCTCAGTGCGTTCTCACACCTGTTGTTCATATTGAGTAGGGACAGCCCTCCCTGGGTTGTAGGAGGCCCTTGCAAGTGCTGCAAGTATGCTGCTTTCCGTTATGCGGCTCGCAAACATGTTTCTTAGGCTGTGATCTCCCTAGGAGCTCGGACCACCGTAGTCATTAAGAAAAAGGGCCTTGGCTCTTTCGAAGCTTGGGATCTAGTAGGGAAGATGGAAGATTTCTCAAGCAGTTTTAGTAAAACGGTAGCACAAAGGAGGCGCTCAGTAAATGTTTTTCTAATGAAACCAGAATTGTGTTTATGTACTCATGACTATAAATTTACAGTTCTAACTTTATAACCAACGTCAGTCCAAAGCCACCAAATTAGGAAGGGTAGACAAATCTTCAGGGTACAAAACTGGTAAGTGCCTGGGGCTGGATAGTAGGCTTACATTTTTCTTTTTAGCGTTGCCACTAAGTAGGCGAATGAGCTATTGGTTCACAGTTGTTTTTTTCTCTCGAAAGAGTACACTACAAATAATGAGGCAAATTGTACTTTTGTTTTTCGCAGTAGTAGGGGGATGAACCCAGGGCCTTGCATATGTTTTACAAGCGCTCTGCCATTGGGGTGTTCCCCCAACCCCCTTCTTAAATTTTTTATCGAGACAGGGACTCGCTAAGTTATGCAGACTGCCTCTGGCCTCTACCTCCAATGTCCTGGAATGAAAAGGCATGCACCTGTCTGGCTGAGAATGGGATTTCTCAGTGGTAAAGTAGTGTTGTTGTTAGGTGCTGTGGAGTCGTGTCCGACTCATAGTGACCCTCATAGGGTTTTCAATGGCTGATTGTTTCGGGATTGCCTTGGGAGTAGATTGCCACGTTCTTCTCCCATAAAGTAGTGTAGTGATATAAAATATTATTACTGTTAAGTATTCAAGATGTAGAGTTTTTTTTTTATCAAAATTCAGAAAAATGTTAGATAGTTAATAAGTTCACCGAATTACTGGAGAAAAATCAAACACTAAAGAGCATAATCAGAATTCAGTAAAAGTAGGTTTAGAATCCTTGACCCAGCTACTTCATTTTTGAAAATTGTAGAGACAGTGGCAGGGTCTTGGCAAAACTTACCTGAATTTGTGAGAAGCAACATAGCATTTCTACTTACCTACATGAAGAAGGATCTAAATGGTGTATGCAAAAATTTTCTCAAGAAATACATAATATGCAGCTTTCAAAAGAAATATACAATGAGAGAGCATGGTATTATGGGCAGAGCATGGTCTTTGGAATCAGATCAAAGCTCCATTAAATCTAGGTATTGGATTGGGAGGTAGATGCAAGGATTGGATGATGAACCAGAGGAGTGAAGGGGCTCAGGAGCACTTTTGTTTATCCAGAATAGGTATAAGTGGTTGCTCATCAGTGATTGGCTGTAAATGAAGGTAGGCTATCTCTTGAGGTATTAAAAGCATACCTGGATCTATTAGGAGTTGTAAAGGGTCCACAGATCATAATCCCAGCCTTTGGTAAGTGAGTCCTTGCTTAGATGATAAAAAGTGTATTTGTATACCTCAAGACTCCGCTCATAGCTACTCATGGCCCTTAGCCTCTGTGCTTACACCCCAAGAGCAGATTACAAATTAAAGCCATCATTATCTCCTGGCTTACTTTGCAGGCCACAGAGCGTGTGGCAAGGCTGATGACTTTCACAAAGCAACCTGGGCAAATTCCAAGGATTTCAAGCCATACTAGAGTTTCTGGGGGCTGCACATCTTTATTAATCTCTTACCAGATTGCTGTACTTGGCTTTGGCATAAGCCAAGTATACATTCTAGAAGAGCCACAGAGTGAATGTAGTGAGAAGAACCTGCCTCTATAAACAAGCTTTGGAACTTCTTTCCTTGTAGAAGTTCAAGATTTTACTTCTATTTATTTATTTATTTACTTTTTTATTTTTACTCTTCTCATAGAATGTTGTATTGTTGCTGTTGTTATGTGCTATTGAGTCAGGTCCAATTCATACTGACCCTATGTACAATAGGACAAAACACTCCCTGACATTGTGCCATGCCTGGCACTATGTGTCAGTGATTCTCTGCTATTCATAGGGTTTTCAATGGCTGATTGTTTTGGGAGTGGATTGCCACATCCTTCTCCCACTTTTGTGATGCTGGGGATTGAACCCAGAGAGCACAGAGCAGCACTCTACCAACTGAGCTAAACCGCAGCCATAGAATGCTATAGACCTAATTTTTCAGTTCCTTGACTCTTGAGTTTCAGCTTTCACGTTTATTTCTGTGTTTTGATTATCTCTTTTTACAAATACAGGATATGTTACTCAGCTGAATCCAAGCTTAGCAATCCTAAAGTGAGTATTTTTTGTGTATTATTCTGTGTGAATGTGATGAAGGTGAGAACTTTTACTTTCCACAAAATTTTTCACTATGTTTTTTTTTTCTTAACTATGGATATTCATCACACTGTTGGGTGAGATGCTTAGGTTTTGAGGGTTCTAAACCAGCCAATAAAGTCATGAAGTCAACCACTGTGTCAATGTTGTGCTTCTGGGTGGTTGTGTCTTTCAACACACATAAGACACTCAACCAGCTAAAAGAGATGAGCTCAGAGATATTGGCTCGGAGGAAAAGAAGAATCACATTGAGGTCATTGATGGGGCATCCCAGCATCTTTCTACTGAGGAGATCAAAAGCTGGGAGCATCTCATAGATGGACAGGAGTCGTTTGTCCCACCGACACAGCCTGGTGAGGTTGTATATTACCACTGGAACCAGTAGAGTGTATATTGCTGCACTGGAGAGGCTAACAATCTGGAAAACAGACAGGGAGGTCAGCCTGCATGTGATCAGATCAGGGACGTGGGTCTCATCATGTAGCAGCCCTGTCTTGATAGAACAGCTGAATTCTTCCTGGAAGAAGACATCCAGATGGAAGTGGCCAAGGTACAGGTAAGTGGCCGAGGTGAAGAGTAGCAAGAGGGAGTTCCTTAGGAGGTATGTGGCCACTAGTGAATGTGAGCGCTGCATGCAGGCCAGGTACCGCTCTAGCAAGGGGAATTCAAAGTATCGTTCTTTCCGGGCCCTGGGCAGGGGAAGAAAGGAAGCAAGATTAGGAAGGACCATTTAAGACCACATTGCAAGAGTCATATGGGAAAGTAACATCTGTGTATCCAACATGGCGTTCTTCGTGTACATGAAACTCTGCCTTCCTGAAGCATAACCACGATTCTCTCAAAAGAGGTGAGTGAGTATACCTCAGTTCCCCAAATACCGAGTACAATGTGACAAACTCAGGGGATGATCAATGAATAATGACTAGTCACACTGGATTTGTCCCCAGCAAGGCAGACTGAAATAGCTCTAGGCTGAAGTAGGACTGTTAGGAAGCAATAGGTTTATGACATTAGCACAGGACGGGGAGTCTAAATGAGTGCACACTGGTTTTTGGCCTATGTACTCTGAATATGATTTTTGGGCCAGTTCATTGATTTTGTGCAAATAAATGTGCAATAAGTCTTTTTCAAGGTCTTTTGTATTGAGGTACAGGTAAGCCAGTCTCTGCTCCAAAGAAGTTTAGTGTCTTATTTGTGGGAAAGGGACAGATAAGACATGGCCAAACTGCGTCTTACATATTTCGGACATGTAGTCAGGAGAGATCAATCCCTGGAGAAGGACATCATGTTTGGGAGAGTGGCAGGTCAACGCAAAAGAGGAAAACCCTCCACCAGATGGATTGACACAGTGTCTGCAACAATGGGCTTAAACATAAATAAGATCGTTTGCCTGGCACAGAATCTGGAAGTGTTTTGATTTGCTGTACATAGGGTTGCTGAGTAGGACTCTACGGCACCTAACAACAACAACAACAACATATAAAATAAAATGACTTGTTGCTAAAACGATGGACATAAACCTTAGTAGTTGGAGACATTAGAGGATGGAGGAACAATGTGGCCTGAAGTGTTCAGAAATCTTTATAAAAATATTGGTTTAGTGCTGGGCTTCAGAAGATACAATGTATATATAAACATGAGACAAAATGTGGTTTCACCTCTTGGCTCAGCTGCCCCCTTGGTGGGGCCCACCCTGACTGCACTATTTAAAATGCTACCATGCTCCATCCTTTAGCTTTCCAGACCCCGCCCTTGCCCGCTGTTACTTTTCCTTTTCTTCATACCACTGTTCTTGTCTCCTAGTGTGTGTTTAACTTGGGTGTTCCTCATGTTGTCTGGTTTTCCTGAAGAGAATGGAAGCCCCACATAGGTAAGTATAGCTTTGTTGCCCCCGGCCCCTATCCCCAGATGTATCTGTAGCACTCAGCACAGTGCTGGGTCCTCAGATAGATGACTACATAAATGAGTGATTTATTTGGGGGAAAAGGAGACTGCTTAGGTGGAGTGGAAAGTTTCCGTCATCTGCTATAGGTTGAGGGTCCCTCATCTAACATGCTTGAGACTGGAAAGTGTTTCAGATTTTGGAGTTTTTCAGACTTTGGAGTATTAGCATAGACTTTACCAATGCTGTGCAAAGGATTTTGGATTTTGGAGCATTACAGTCTTCAAATTTTCAGATTAGGGATACTCAATCTATAGTTAGAAGTTTGAAACACTAGTTGATGACAGTGTGTTGAGGCCTTGGACATATCTGTGGGATCTGGGTATTTTTGGTAGGCATGGGGGAGTTATTTGAGGTTTCTGAGTAGAGCAATAGTGGGCAGATGGGGTATTTTAGAGAGATGAGTATCTCGTAGCTCGGTGTGACATCTGTAAACTAGAGGTACAATCCTTTCTCTTCTCCCTTCACAGGAATGATAGGAAGTTCATGAGACAATGCATTGACTTCTTTGCTCTCTCAAAAGGGAAGGCAGAGAGGATAATTTAAAGATGAATATGCATGGATATCATTTTATGCATTCAATAGAGTGCTTCAGAAAAAGGTAGAAGAGACAACTCACTTCTCCAGCTCATCCCAGAAGACATGGGGGTCAGAGCTCTTCTGCCGGATCTTCAGCATGTGCTGCACCAGGCGGATGGAGCGATTATAGGATTTGTCCAGCTCACTGATGATGAACAGCAGGTCTGAGCTGAGGGCTGGCACAGCTGCGTACTGCCACAGCAGCACCGGCAGGTACATGACCACAGCCAGGGCCAGCAGGGAGTAGGGGAGGGCCTGCAGGGCAAGAGTAAGGTGCTGGGCCTTGAGTGCTGACTCTGAGCGAGGGGCTTGCCTCTCCCCAGGTCCTGCCTCAGAAGGAGAACATGGCTAGGGGAGTGGGCACCTAGGGCTGTGTGTCGATGGAGAAGAATACAGTGAGGCCTGGTGGATGAGGGGTGGCAGATCTTCATGCTCCCTAGATCCATGGTCAGCTAGGGCTCCCAGGAGAAGAGAAAGAATGAGAGTGGGAGAGAGAAAGAAAAGGAGAGCATGGGGAGAGGCAGAGAGACCCCTCCAAAGGAAGAGGCTGGGTAGCTGGCCTGAGACCATGGCCAAGAGTAGCCATGATAACTTAGGGGAGAGAAAAATCTCATTTCTTCCAGCCAGCTTTCCTTGCACTTCTCTGGTAGACAGTGGTCTCTTCTAGTCTTTGGATCCTTGATAATGCCAAGTTGCACCCTCAGACACTTGCTTGGAGTTATTCAGGGACGCTTTGAGGGATGTAAGTGTGTGAACAGACATTTAGGAATGCATGAGCCTTTTCTTCTCAGCTGCATTGTTCATACCATAGCTAAAGGACTGAGATGGTTGAGCTGTGTCTGTGTTTCCTACTTCCACCTTCAGTAGGTGGCAGTTTACTCTTTAGTACATCAGAGTGAAATCATATTGGAAATAGGGTTCAAACAACTAATTATATTAGTTAATTTAAAATGAAGTTATACTGGAATAGGGTGGGCCCCTAATCCATTATGACTTGTACACACACACGCACACACACACACACACACACGCACACACACACGAGGAGGCAGATGTGCACACATGAGAACACTCACGGTGATGCGTCAACCAGCCAAAGAGAAGAGACCATAAGATCTGTCCCTTGCAGCCCTCAGAGGAACCGACCTTGACCTTGGACTTGTGGCCTCCAGAGCTGTGCAGTGGCACATTTCTGTTGTTTAAGTCCCCTGGTCTGTGGTCCCCAGTTATGGCCGCCCAAGGAAACTAATACAGGGACCTTTCCTTGGGTTTCTGTAGCATACTTACTGTATGTAACAAAGATGGACCCATTATTTTGCTTGGGGTACTTGTAAAGGCTTTTGAAAACTACACTTTTTGCTAGGCAGCTAACATGCATTATTTCATTTGATTTTCACAAGGGTGCTATCAGGTAGCTTTTACTAGTGTGTCTATTTTACAGCTAAGGAAGCTGAAACACAGGAAGGTTAAGTACCTGTGCAGGGTTACACATCCGGTGGGTGGCAGAATTAGGGATTGGAGCTGGACCAGGTGATTTGGGAGCTTAATCCCTTCATGACTACTTGACCTAGGCGTTCTCCTGAACCTGGGATGCTCTGTTCTGTTAGAGGAGAGTTTGGAGGAAAAGTGATTGCATTTGAGTAGAGGAGAAAAATTGTGTTTGTGTGTGTGTTTGTCTCTGTGTGTCTATGTTTTCTGAGCTAAAAAAAGAAAAATAGGATAGGTAAACTAGGTCCCGAGTAAAATTAGAATCATTTTACTCTGATCCAAGAAAAGTTTCCTTAAAAATAAGCCCTTCACCCCTACAGAGTGTTTTATTTTTGGTTTGAGGTGGAGCCAGAGAATCTGGGTTTAGAGAGCCTCCTTGTGATCTTGAGGATGAGACATTTTCACCATGTCCTAACATGAATCTCCTCCACAGTCTCTTGACAATCCATGATCTAGGTCCTGCTGGATCTGCTGGTGACGGGCCTGGTGGGCTTTCTACATTAAGTTTCTGGCTCTGTCTGGGTCCTAGAATTCTGGTATTTTGAGGCCTTGTGAATGATCATCACTAGGAAATGCCATGAGTGACTTCTTATTAGACATATTGAACTGAACAGACATATTGCCACTGGTCCCTGGTAAAAATCCAGTAGGATGACAGTAAGGGATAAAAAAGACATAATCCTTTAAGGACAAAGACAATAGGAGAGAAGACAAAAGCAACAAAATGTTGAAATCTGGGGGCCAGCTGCCCTGTAGAAGATGCTGGCCTGTGGGGAGGGTGTGGAGTTGAGGCAGGGACAAGCAAGCTACTTATACCTCAGAACCAGAAAGCCTCAGAAATTGGAGATTGCAGGGACAGGCTCAGAAAATGATAGTGTGTGTGTGTGTGGGGGGGGGGGTGATAAACAGGAGAATTTAAAAATTCTGTGTGAGAAGCAGACCCACAGATTTTTTTTTCTGTTATGTGATGCATTCCAGTGACTTCCCTTCACTCCCTTGACACAAGCTGGAGGCTTATTCTCTGGAGATATTAACCAGATCAAACTTTGCATTCGAGTCCCTAAGGGTAGAGGAACCATTCTGAGATCAGGGGACTGGCTAAATGAATCCTGAGTGGTGAGACCCAGGGCCATGTTCCTAGAGGTCTGGCAGCTAGGCTTAATACCAGCTGTTCCCTGCAGCTCCCCACACATTAAGGATCACATGACTGTTTTCAGAGAAAACTGACCAGGCCACAAGAAGGGACTACAGAAGGAGATAGTGAGGCTTCCCTCAATGAAGTAGACCAAAGGCACCGACTAAAGGTTGCCTATCAACAAACCTCACCCACAAGCACAAAGCTTCCAGTCAGAGGAACATGGGCAGCTAAAGATGAGCAGGCATTTGAAGAATGCCTGGAACATGGAAGTCAGCAACCACAATCATTCGGTCAGGGGCAGGGGATCAAGATGAGAGGGAGTGCAGGGGCGTACTGCAGACCCGGGCCACTCAGCGGCGAAGCTGGCCTGACAGAGTTTCTGTTGGCTTTACCTTGTGGGGCCAGAGAGATTTTGTCTGGTGCTGACCAGCCTCATCCTGCTCATGGTGAACGAGTGAGTCCCAGCAGGAACTGTCCACATACGCCGCCTGCCGGACACTGAAGTTACCAGGAGGGAAGCAGCTGATCGGAGAACCTGGAACAGGAAGGAACACAGCTGTGAGGCAGCCTTGCACTGATGTGGAGGAATGGGAACCCCCAGGGGTCACAGCCACAATTCTGCCAATTTCTGTGTTCTTCAGGCACTATCTTCTTCCCTTGCTGCAGTTTTTTGAGTTTGGCACTTCTGTGTCTTAGGAGGACAGGCCATGATGGGAGAGCACCCACTGTTAGACTGTGGTACCAATGTGCTGACTTAGCCTTGGGTCTGGTGGCCCTTTTCTCTCAGAGGATCCCTGGCCTCCCAAACTGGCAGCCAGCAGAGGCTGTCTGCACTCCTGCAGTTTGGCACTAGCGGGCTTGTAGTTTGACAGTGACATCTCCTTCCTGGAGAGCTGATAATCTTTTAGATTCTAAGAGGCAGAGGACTAATTGCCTAGACTTCTGAGCCCAACTCAAGAGAATGGTCAGGCAAGTGATGGTGGAAGGAAAGCAGGCTTGGAAGAGAGTTCCTGGCTTTTCTTTTTTCCCATCAGTCTCTGGAAAGAGGCAGAGCTGGGAACCAGTCCTTTCCCCTTCCTGCAGATGAATGAAGAGGCAGCAGGAGATTGGACACAACACTGGGAAGCATAGTAAGCTAATGGGCACAGCAGGAAAGAAAGCCACAAGTCCCAGTGCTTAGGAAGTCCACGTTCTCAGTAGAGGTGGCATGTTTGCTAGTAAATCCAATGCCTAGAATGCTGCATTGTTGGTGGTGTTAGGTGCTAAGAGTCGGTATCCAACTCATAGTGACCCTACTTATAACAGGTGAAACACTAATGTTGGTGCTTCTCTGTTACTCATAGAGTTTTCAATGGCTGACTTTTCTTTTGGTGGGGGGTGAGGTGGGGGGGTGGGGATTGGGTTGTTGGGTCCTTCTCCCAAGCCTACAGCACCCTGTGTTCCCAGGCAGTCTCCTGTCCAAGTACTAACCAGGCCCGACCCCGCTTGGCTTCCAAGATCTGATGGGATCCGACACCACAGTGGTAGGGCTGCATATGTGTGTGTTAATGTCTATGTGTGTGTGTGTGTGGGGGGGGGTTGTGGAGAGGAAGCAGTGGGTTTATTCAGCACCTCAGAACAAGACTCTGCCAGGGATTTAATACCTGTTCTCAAATCATTAACTTTGGAGGTGGGAGTAAGGAGAGAAGAGGACTTAGAGAAAATAAGAGTCTTGTCCACAGAGTGACTAAGATGAAGAGGTCTCAGGTCCTGGAAAGGTAATAGGGCCTCAACTTCTCTTCTCTATATAAAGGCCAAAATAGAAGTTTAATTATTGAAATAACATAAAGTATATGAATATTGAAGTTACTCTGAATTATTTTTTTATGATAAGATTTTAAGAGCGACTTTTAAAATGCTTTGGTGCCTCTGCTTTGCCAGTGTCCTAAACTCACATGCAGTTTGCTCCTTGGGTGACCAGCCCAGCCCAGTCCAGAGTCACAGAACCTAGTCAGTGTGGGAGCCGTCTCACTTCAGAATGCATGCAAAGAATGGAATGAAGCGGGGTCTATTGCCGAGTCTCAGAAGGAACTCACCGGAGGAGAACTCCTGGGCGAAGGCCAGGGACATCAGCAACAAGGGGAAGCCCACAGCCACGAACTTGACCATCCGGTCCAGGGGCAGCTCCAGGCGCAGGCCTTGCAGGCGCGAGCCCCTGCGGTCAGGCAGCAGGGCATCCGAGAGCATGTACTCTGCAGCTGTGTGTGCGAGAGACATGATGCTGCCGGGTCTGGGGGTGCAGAGGTGGTGGGAGGTGATTGGGACTTGTGGAGTGAGGAGATGGCAGCTCCAGGCAGCTGGCTTTGAGCAGACAGTGCTGCGGCCCCAGCCTCGTGGACATCTGTGGTGGGAGCAGGCTCTGGTTCTCTAAATAACCACCCCAGCCTCTGGCCTGGCGTCCTGGGAATTAGAGAGAGGCGTAGCCTCAGTCTTTGCTGGAGGAGGGTCGGGCTTCACGTCTGGCTGGTGCCCAGCTGCCCTCTCCAGATTGCCTCTGAGCAGATGAAGTCCTGTGGCTTTATGCTGCCCTCTCATTAATACAATATTTTCAGCGGGGTGGTGGAGAGAAGGCGGGGTGTGGAGCCAGGCCCCCATGTAATTGGTGTGGAATTTGGGTGGGATTGCTCAAATGTGTTGAAGGCCCTCATCTTGTGGCTTGGGGTGGGAGTGAAGTCCCCAGGACCTAGTGAGGGTTGCTGCCCCGACAGAGTGGCCTTTGTCCCAGGGATGAGTTTTGCCCTGGGCCAGGGCTCTTTCCCAGAAACTGCTCTGTATTTGATGTTAAATTTCCTTCCTTGCCTCTGGTCTTCTTCCAAAAAGTTTCAACTGCATAGTTAGAATTTCTGATTCCTCTGGAAAGCTGAGGAATGCATGACAGTGTTGAGTAGTGGAGAGAGAATGACCTTTGAAACTTGGAGGGGAAAGTCCTTCCTGGGAGACCTGGCAGTGCACATATTTTAAACTATGATTTTAGGCAAGGTCACTTTATCTGAGTTTTCTCACCACTGAAGGGGTAGTATGTTAGAATCTTGCAGGATTGTGGGCACTGGTTAATCATATGGTACATGAGGTGCTCTGTAGACTGTAAAGTGTAGGGCAAGTGCTCTGGTTTGGGTAAGTGTCTTCCAGGGGCCCATATGTGAAAAACTTAGTTGCCAGCCTACTAAAATTTCATTAGAGATTTTTACATTAATAGTAGTTAAGCAAGAGAGAGAGATCTAATTTCCCATTTTTGTAAAGTCTTTGGCAGGTGATGCTAGCCATACTAAGAGAGTTAGAAAGTATTTATTCTTTTTTTCTGTCAGAGTTTGTGGAATACTGATATCATTTCTTCATATACACCTGGAAGAATTTACAGATAAAACCAGCAAGTCTTGAGATTTTCTTTATGTGGAAGTTTTAATAATGGTTATAGTTTTCTCAGGAAATATCTGACTACTCAGATTTTCTAGTTCCTTTTGTGTTAGTTGAAATGCACTAGTCTTCTATTGTTGCATTAAAAATTACTCAAAAACTTAGGGCTTAAAACAAAAATCATTTATCACCCCAAAGATTCTGTAGCTCATAAATTTAGTAGTAGCTTAGCTGAGTTGTTCTGGCTCAGGGAATTGGGAGTCTTGGATTCTTGTTCAGTGTTTGCAGTAGGTCACTTTTTTATGGATCTCTTCTTAAGTGACAAGGCAGCTGTTTTTCCCAGAGCAGATGATATAAGAAAGGAAGCAAAAAGGAAGCCACAATGCCTTTTATGATCTAATATGTGCAGTTGCACCTGCTACTTCTGCTTTTTCTCATTCACTAGACAGAAGTAATTAAATCTGGCTAATATCAAGGGGAGGAGAATCAGGCGCCACATTTTGAAGGGTGTCAAAGCATTTGTGTACTATCTTAGCTACTATATTAAATGAGTGAGAAAGTTGAGATTATTGATTTTTAATCCAAAATCAAGTTTGTTGTTGTTGTTGTTAGGTGCCATCAAGTTGTGTCTGACTCATAGCGACACTCATAGGGTTTTCAATGGCAGATTGTTTCGGGATTGCCTTAGGGAGTGGATTGCCAGCCCCTTCTCCCATTTTTGCGGTGCTGGGAGTTGAACTTGGGACCTCAGAGACTGCAGCCCAGCGCTCTACCAACTGAGCTAAATCCCAGCCCAAAATCAAGTTTATTGTCATCCAATTATAATGTTCTCTTGTATTAACATTTGTTATATAATTTTAAGTATACGGCAAAGCTGAAGACATTTTTCTATGAACCTGCATCCTTAATTATATCATTACCATTTTACTTATCTTGCTTGGTTGTCCATCTATCCATCCTTTCATTAACCTATCAATCCATTTTTAAAATACTTATTTCAAAGTAAATTGAAGATATTGTTTTCCTTCTTATGACCATTTTATTTATTTATTTTGATTTTTTGAGACAGAGTCCCACTCTATAGCTCAGGCTGATCTGGGACTTGCTTTGTAGCCCAGCCTGGCCTCAAACTCATGATAATCCTCCTGCCTCAGCCTCCTGAGTGCTGGGAATACATGCGTGTGCCACCATGCCTGGCAGTATTCTTCTTAAATACTTCAGCATGCATATCATTAACTATACTTCAATATTTGTTTATGCTTTATTTCTTTACAGGTAAAATTTACATGCAATTAAATATATAAAGTTTAATGTGCATACATGGAGTTTGGTAAATGCATACACATGTGTGATTTACTTTCCATCATTAAAATTAGAACATTATCATTACTCCAGAAAAATCCCACTTGCTTATATTTTAGAGATCCTGTTTTTCTGGTGAAAATCTCCATACTTTCATATAATTTGCCCACCTTCAATTTTCTTGATCATATTAATCAGAGTTATTTTAAAGTCCTCATCAGTAACTCCCAAATCTAGATAATCTATGGATGTGCTTCTACTGTCTACTTTTTGTCTTCATTACTGGTCACTTCTATAGTTTGGATTTGTAATGTGTCACAAAGGTGCGTGTGTTAAAGTCTTGGTGACCTATAAGGCACTACTAGGAGGTGGTAGAACTATTAAGAGGAGAAGCTGAATGGGAGGTCTTAGGTCATTGGGGGCATGCCCTCAAGGGGATTGTAGACCCCAGTCTCTTCCTCTTGCTTTCTGGTTTTCACTTTCTGGCATGGGGCAAGCAATTTTGTTCTGGTATAGGTTCCTATGATGATGTGCTATGACAGGCCCAAAGCAATAGGATCATTTGATCATGGGTTGAAATTTCTAAAACTGTGAGCCAAAATGAACTTTTTATAAGTTGATTATCTCAGGTATTTGTTGCAGTAACAGAAAGCTGACTAACACAGTCCTATGGCCTTATTTCTCTACATGTCTAGTAATTTTGCATTGTATGCTGATCATTGTGTATAAAAATCTTCTGAACCACAGTGTTGGGGTTCACTCTGGCCTGGTGGAGTAATGGAGCTTACCTCAACACAGGTACTCGGGGACCCTTGGAAATAGGCAAGAGCTGGTGGCGCCAAAGAAGGACTTCGGGAGCCTTCTTGCAAACAGGAACAGAATTTATTAAGCTGCACCTACCAAGATGAACAAAAGGGGGTGCAGCACAATGACGCTTGATGAAGGTGTCCCATGGTGTGTCTCCTGTTGCCTCTCACAGTTCACCTTCTCTGCTCTCCTCCTTCCCAAGGAGGGGGAAGAAAAGCAGAGAGCTCTTTGTGTCTTCCTTGGAGCCTCGCCACTTTGGAGGCCCAAGGCTTTACCCGGAGTCTTACTTGTAGTCCTCAGATGTCTTCACTGGTAGTGCTGGAGGTTGCAGGTCTCAGGAGTAGGGTGTGGGGGTCAGATTTGAAAGGGCTCAGAGAGCAGGTGAACAGAGGAGGATAAAAAATGTAAGGGACAAAAGGGGAGCTAGTAGTTTCAGTGGTGGTTTATATAGCTTCTATGGAAGGGGTGGGGCTGAGATTTAGCTCAGTTGGTAGAGCGCTGCTCTGCAGTCTCTGAGGTCCCGAGTTTGATTCCCAGCACCACAAAATGGGAGAAGGACCTGGCAATCCACTCCCAAGGCAATCCCGAAACAGTCAGCCATTGAAAACCCTATGAGGGTCACTATGAGTCGGATACCGACTCGACAGCACCTAACAACAACAACAACAACAATGGAAGGGGCGTGGACCCAGAAATAGTGGCTTGTACCAGGTGGGACAGTTATGTAACTAGGGATTTGAAAAAGAAAAATTTTGATAGGGAGGTTAGGCGCAGACCAGGCCAATCACTGAGCTTCCTTTTTGACCAATCAGGTGGCTCTGGGCAGCCAATCAGATTGATCTTTAGCAGTAAACATTTCAAATCCTCTTCACTTTTAGCAAGCAAAGCTGTGTTATCTGCATGATGTAGGTTGTTGACAAATCTTCCTGCAATCCTGGTGCCATGTTCTTCTTCATAAAGTCCAGCTTCTTGGATTATTTCCTCAGCGTAGATATTGTTAGAGGTATGGTGAAAGGATACAGCCCTGACACACACTGTTTCTGACTTTAAATCAAGCAGTATTTCCTTGTTCTGTTTGAAGAACTTCCTCCTGGTCCACGTACAGGTTCCTCATGAGTACAATTAAGTGTTCTGGTATTCCCATTCTTTGCAGTGTTTTCTGTAATCTGTTGTGATCCACACAGTCAATGCCTTTGCATAGTCAATTAATGGGGTCGTTGTTAGGTGCCATCAAGTCTAGTCTGACTCATAATGACCCTATGTACAACAGAACGAAACACTCCCTGACACTGCTATGCTTAGCACTGTGTCATTGCTTCTTTGCTATTAATAGGGTTTTCAGTGGCTATTGTTTCGAGATTGGTTTGGGAGTGGGCTGGCAGGTCCTTCTCCAATCTTTGCTGTGCTGGGGATCAAGTTCAGGGCCTCAAAGAGCGCAAAGAGCACAGAGCAAGGACTCTACCATAGAGCGATAATTCATTTCATATATACATTGTGCGATTATCAATAAGGATTGTTGATACTTCCATCTCCTCAAACTTTTTACGTAAAATTATTTGATTAATATGCTGAGGTAATTGTACATATTTATGAGGTATAATATGGTGTTTTAAAAAACTGTATACAGTATAGTGAGATTCATTATGGGATTTTTATAGAATTGCAACATATATTTTATACTAATTCTGTCTGTACCCCCATATGTTGCTCATCCCTCCCCCTCCCAATTTTCTCATCCCTGTCTTCTCCTGCTAATTCCCTCCTCCCTCATGATGGACACTTGTATATTCTAATCTTATATATAGTCTGTGTGTGTGTGTATCATATATTTTTCTTTAAGCTGGATCTAGTTTCTGCATATAAGTGACAACACACACTATTTCGCTTTTTGAGTGTGTTATTTTGCTTAAAATGATGATCTCCAGTTCCATCCATTTTGCTGCTAATGACATAATTTCATTTTTCTTTTCTGTGGAATAATATTCCATTGTGTATATATGCCACATTTTTAATCCAGTATCTATGGATGGGCATCTGGGCTGATTCCATATCTTTGCAGTTGTGAAGAGAGCTGTAATAAACATGGAGGAGCAGGTGCCCTCATGGCCTGATGACTTGTCTTCTTTTGGATATATGCCTAGGATTGGTATAGCTGGATTATATGGTAGTTTTATTCTTCATTTTCTGAGGAATCTCCATACCGATTTCCATAGTGGCTGTACTAATTTACATTCCCACCAGCAGTGTAATGGTGTTCCTTTCCCCCCACATCCTTGCTAGCATGTGTTGTTTGTTTTCTGGATGCTACAAGGCACAATGTTATTATTGAGCTAATCAACCCCCTTACATAAATTGCACCTAGCAGTGAGGAGCTGACTTGATGAAATGTGATGACAGCAGTTGGTGGTCAGCATATAATATTCAGCCATGACAAATACAAGGAAAATGTAGAGCTGTGGCATGACAGGCTCTCTTCAACACAAAGTTGTGTTCTTCTCCTACGCGAGGTATTTTAGGGGTGATAATAGAACAATTGCAGAGATCTCCACTGACCAACTTCTGATGGAATAGCACATGGAAGTGTGGAGCTAAAAGTTAAGAAAAAAGCATGATGAGGATCAGGCTTCCTGTGATGGGGCTCAACTAGGTCCCAAGAAGAGGAGGAGCAGGAAATCCGGCTTCATTCTGAGAATGAAGTCTGTCCTTGTAGAGTGATTTTCTGCCACTGTTCTCCATGTTGGAGGCCTGTGGCTGGACAGGTCTGGGCAGTTCACCCCCTGGACTGTTCTCTATGTTTTACTCCTGGCACTGCTACTAACATTTGCCAGGTACAGGCCAGCCAGGTTGTGTTCCAGGGATCCAGTTAGTCAGAGGAAATGGGCAACACCTGGAGGTTTTATTGCCTATAACCTTATCACATATTTAGATACAACATTTTTATGTGTTTTATTTCTTGGCTTTTATATATGTTTTGCTTCAGTAATCTAATCTTCTCATATAGGCAATCCCTAGTACTCATCAGAATGCGATAATGTAAAGCAAACATTACCCCAAATCTAGGAAGAGCAGCACAGTGCGGTTATAGTTAGTCAACTTACTGAGTGACAAGCATGTGCTCAGGTATGGCAAATGGTATGGCCAAATGGCTTGAGAAGCTTTGAGGGGAACAACTGAGAGAAGGCTCCAGCCCTCACTGTGCCCAACACCTGGAGGCCTGCCGCCTGCCATCTCTCCCCAGCCATCTGTGCTTTCTTTGTTGACCTACACTCCCCCGCACTCCCGCCTACATGAAACATTCCCCTCTACCCCTGCCTACCTGCTACAGGCAGAGTATACTGATATAGATAATGAATAACCCTCCCAGTCTCACAAGGTGTTTGTTGATTTGTAAAGTATATGCTAACCTGCAATCTCCCCAGACTCTTAAGAAGGCCTTGATGTTATGAAAAGACCCTAATAAGAAGGAGCCTGAGACATTCACTCGAGGCTGCAGTGTTCTTGTTACCCAGTGGTCCCTCAGTCTCTCCATTACACTGAGTTTGGTGTTCAAGTGGTTATTTTGCATCTGCAGGCCCGAGCTGCGGGAAAGTCACATACTATGTGTCAGAGTAGAAATAACTCCTAAAGTATGTTTTAAACGTAAAATGGGATAATATGCATGAGAAGATTTTTCCCAATGCTCTGTTGCTACAGATACATGAATTGTCTTTAGGCATTTGGAAATCATCCTTTGCTTTTTTCTATACTTCAGGCTCTATGACCTAACACAGCAAGCATCCTTCTACTTTTGGAGGTTAGTTAGCAACTAAATCTAGGGAGGGCTGGGATTTAGCTCAGTTGGTAGCATGCTGTGCTGCAGTCTCTGAGGTCCTGAGTTCAATTCCCAGCACTGCAAAAATGGGAGAAGGACCTGGCAATCCATTCCTGAGGCAATCACGAAACAGTCAGCCATTGAAAACCCTATGAGTGTTGGTATGAGTCAGATACTGACTCACGGCACCTAACAACACAACAAATCTAGGGAAGTAGATGGGGTGAGAACCTGAGGTGGTGGTCCCTGAGAAATCATTTCAAAAAGGAACACAAGGCTTTAGGTATTGCTAAGTGACAGGCCTTGGGTTTGATTCTCAGCACAAAAAAGAAGAAGAAGGAGAAGGAGACGATGACAGTATAGTGTGTCAATGTGCATCTGGACAAGTCCTATGGTAAGTATTCACAGAGCTTGGTTAATTTCGATCACATAGGTGTAAGAGACTGAAGAAACTCTTGTAGATGCCTCATGTTCTGTGTCAGTGGTACAGTCATAATGTCTCCAGAGAAGAAGGACTAAAGAACAATTTACACACCTACAAAATATGCATGTTATCAAGTATTTATGAAAAATTGTGTTTGTGGGTTTATCTACTGAAGATGAAAGAAAATATGAAAAGAAGTAGAATATAACACTTGGTGTATTTTTGCCAATACAGTATTGGATCCCACAAGTTGGGAGTTGGGCTCAAACCCTCAAATTACTGAAAAGTCAACATCTGTGATGCTAGATAGGACAGTGTTCTGCCAGGGCAAGATCAGGTGATGCTAGCTGAGGACTTTGTAGCTTAATAAAGTTGGGGAAGTTACACTTGGAATATACTGTAATTTGCCCTCAGTAAAATGAGGGAACTAAGAAAAAAATATGAGAGGATCTCAAAAAAATTCAGATTAGGGCAAGGTTAAAAGTAGGTGGAACTAGAAATAGAATATAACAATCTCCCAGGTGAAAAGAAAAATGATTTAACTACGCAACTGGATCCCACCCCTCTGTGGGTCCTTTATATGTTGTTAGGTGGTGGTGGTTAGGTACTGTCGAGTCAGTGTCTGACTATCATGACCCTACATACAACAGGTAAAACACTATTGTCAGTGCTTCTCTGCTATCCATAGGGTTTTCAATGGCTGATTGTTTATTGAGAGTGGGTTGTTGGTGGGTCCTTCTCCCAAGCCTACAGCACCTGGTGTTCCCAGGTGGTCTCCCATCCAAATACTAACCAGACCGGACCCTGCTTAGCTTCGGAGATCTGACGCTACCGTGCTACAGCTATAGGCTGTCCTTTATATGTTGTTGTTGTTGTTGTTAGGTGCCGTCAAGTCGGTATCTGACTCATAGCGACCCTCATAGGGTTTTCAATGGCTGACTGTTTTGGGATTGCCTTGGGAATGGATTGCCAGGTCCTTCTCCCATTTTTGCGGTGCTGGGAATTGAACTCAGGACCTCAGAGATTACAGCACAGCACCCTACCAACTGAGCTAAATCCCAGCCCCATCCTTTATATAGAGATCCCAAAAACTCTGTTTGCCCTTGACTCCCTCTTCCCATGTAACATTTTTCCCTTGGAAAATCTCAGCCACTCTAATTGCTTCACCATTTTTATATTTTTCTACTTTGAATCTCAGATCACTCTGTATTGGCTTTACACTTTCAGAGTCAGTTTATGGTCAAGGCAGAAAGGTTGCAATTGATGGTAATTGTATGTTGATGTCAAGAGGATTGTGCAGAAATCTTGAAGTATTTTTTTAAAAAGCAGGTTTAAAGTTGAGTCTTTAAAAAGAAATTGCTTTTAAAATTACAAAACTCAGAAGAAAATACCAGGATAAGTTTTCATGACCTTGGACTTGGCAATGGGTTCTTAAACTTGACACCAAGAGTAAAACTAAAAATAGATAAGCTCAGATGTTTCTCCAAAAAAAATATATAAATTCCTAACAAGGATATGAAAAAGTGCTCAATATTATTAGCTACCAGGAAATTACAAATTAAATTCACAATGAGACTGCACTTCACATCCAGTTGTTAGGTGCCGTTGAGTTGGGTCTGACTCATAGGGACCCTGTGTACAACAGAATGAAACACCACTTGACACTGTGTGTGCTTGGCACTATGTCAGTGCTTCTCTGCTATCTACAGGGTTTTTGATAACTGTTTCTGGATTGTTTTGGGAGTGGGCTACCAGGTCCTTCTACCATTTTTGCAGTGGTGGCGATCAAAGCCAGGGCTTTAGAGTGCACAGAGCAGCACTTTACAAATTGAGCTAAACCCCAGCCTACATCCAGTAAGATGGCTATAATAAAAAAGATGAGCAATAATGAATGTTGGTGAAGATGTGAAGAAATTTGAGCCCTTATACTTTTTAAAGAACAGTTTTATTGAAATATAATTAATGTATCATACAATGCACTCACTTAAGGAGTATAATGCAATGGATTTTAGTATGTTTACAGAGTTGTGCAACCATCATCACAATCAATTTTTGGAGAATTTGCAATGCCCAAGACAACCACTCCGTAATCATTAGGATTATTTACCAATTTCTTCTCTGTTACATATCTATCCTCCCACCCTGGGCAATAAGTTATTTACTTTCTGTCTCTAAATATGTCCTATTTTAGACTCCCCCTCTATCTGACTGTAATTAGATCCTTTGACAGCATCTTCCTACCCTCTCCACCCTAACCATCCAAGCCTGTGGTAACCACTGTTCTACTTTGTCCTTTCTTGAGACTAGCTTTTTTAGGTTCCATATGTGAACAAAGATCATGTGGCATTTATCTTTCGGTGGGTTGCTTTTTTCACCTAACAAGATCTTCTAGGTTCATCCATGTTGTTTCAAAGTGTGGGATTTTCTTTATATATGACTCAATAGTTTTCCATTATATATAGAGAGACTATATATACATATACATATACATATGCATATACATATACATATGCATATACATACGTCTGCAACCATACCACTGTGGTGTCTGATTCCATCAGATCTCAGACGCTAAGCAGGGTTGGGCCTGGTCAGTGCTTGGATGGGAGACCGCCTGGGAACACTAGGTGCTGTAGGCTTGGGAGAAGGACCTGGTGACTCACTCCCCCAAAACAATTTGCCATTGAAAACACTGTGAATAGCAGAGACGCAGTAGCAATAATGTTTTGTCTGTTGTATGTAGGGTCGCTATGAGTCAGACACTGGCTCAGCAGCACCTAACAACAGCAACAACATATATACATACATACATATATACATACATACATGTTGTTTTTAGGTGCTGAGTCAGGTCCAATTTTCGGGAGTGGATTGCTATGTCCTTCTTCCCTTTTTGCAGTGCTGGGGATTGAAACTGGGACCGCAGATTGCAGAGCAGTACTTTACCAACTGAGCTAAACCCCAGCCCCCCAATATGTGTGTGTGTGTGTGTGTGTGTGTGTGTGTGTAATTTATATATAAAACATACATATACATACATGTTTATACACACACACATATTCTATAGCTGTACCACGCTGGTGGATGGTCTCATTAGATTTTGGAAGCTAGGCAGGGTTGGGCCTAGTTAGTACTTGGATGGTAGACTGCCTGGGAATACTGAGTGCTATAGGCTTGGGAGAAGGACCTAGCAGCCCACTCCTAAAATAATCCACCATTGAAAGCCCTATGAAGAGCAGAGAAGCACTGACAATAGTGCTGAGCATGGCACAGTGTCAGGTAGGTTTTGTCTGTCACACATAGGGTTGTTAATGAGTCAAACCTGACATGATGGCACCTAAAAAAAAAATACATACACACACATACATACACACATACACACATACACATACATACATATACATACATACATATATGTGTGTGTGTATGTATGTATGTGTGTGTCATCTATCTACATATCTATCTCTAAATCTTTATCATGTTTTTTGTATCCATCAATAGATTCACCCATCAATAGATACCTAGGTTGAGTCTGTGTCTTAGCTATTGTGAATAGTGCTGATTTAATTTCCTCTGGATACATATGCCTAGTAGTGGGATTGCTGGATCATATGGGAGTACTATTTCTTTTTTCTTTTTTTGGTGGCACTTGGAACTTGAACCCAGGGCCTCACACATACTTTACAAGTGCTCTACCACTGGCTGCACCCCCAGCCCAATTTTTACTTTTTATTTTGAGTCATGGTGTCACTAAATTCCACAGGCTGCCTCTGGCCTCCAATTTGAGATCATCCTGGCCCCACCACCTGAGTTGCTGGGATTCCAAGTGTGCACCATGGTGCCTGGCCTTCCTAGGGATTTATACGCCTTTTTTTCTCTGTCCTAAAGTGAGATCATATTATATATAGTGGTTAATTTTTTTAGTGTTGTATTTTAAAAGACATGGTTTCACTTGATTTTCTCTACCCCTCATCCTCGTGTCATTAATAATACCTGGACTAAATATGTTCCTACCTCCTATGTATAGGAAAGAGTCTCTAAGCTTCAGGTTTCAGTAGTAAAAACAGAGAGATCTAGATGCCATCATAAGCTTGATTCCTTCAGTTATGGTGCCAGAAATGGCACCATTTACTTATAACCATTAGAGTTGCTCCTATTGCCCTCATGTTAAGAGTTTTGAAGTTTAGAGAAAAGTTAAACAAAATTTTACTGTGAGTTACTTGGAAGGGGCAGAGCCAGAGTTTGTACAGAGAGAAGTCTGGTTCTAAGGATTATTATCTGAATACTTAGCAGGACCATTTAACTTGTCATTCAGCTGGGATATATTTGAGAACCAAGTGGGGAGGGGGCTTCTAGAGCTGTGTCAGCAAAAGTGACAGAGTAGGGACCTCTGTAAATCCTTCCCATACCTATGGAAGGAATGGACAAATTGGCAAAAACTTTCAGAACCAACTTAGAACTCTGAGTACTAATAAAAACCTCACAGCAACCAGGGGAACACATAATTAAGGAAAACAAGCCAAGTCTGACTGAGAGAGTTGTGTGGCATCTTAACTTATCCTGGTGGCCTCTCCTGCTTCTAGCTAGCTGGCAGAAGCCTGAAGATAGCAGCCCACATTCCTGGCATAGGGCTCAGGGTAGAGGGAGCAGGACAGACCTTCTTCTCAAGAAAAGCAAAGTTCTTAATTGTAGAAATTCAAGGTGAACAACATGATGATGATTATTTTTTTCACTCAAGGTCCCAGCTTTATTTTATCATGTTTATATTTTCCTCATCTAAATGACTGCCACGGTATTACTTTTGTTCCTCTATACACTTTAATCAGAATATTTAAAAATATATTTGACATGTTATAATTACACATATTTATACAAATACCACGTGGCATCAATATATGTGTACGATGTGTAATGATCAGATCGGGGTAATTGGCATGTCTGTCATCTCAGACATCTATCATTTCTTTGTGTTGGAAACACTGAAAATCTTCTATATTGGTTATTTAAAAATATTCAATTAATTTTTAATCATAGTTATCTTACCGTGCTATAAAACATTAGAAGTTATTCCATCTAACCAACTGTACCACTGCACCCATTAACAACATGATTTTTGATACATCCATACATAGTGCAATGATTACTGCAGTAAGCAATTTAACATATGGACCATCTCACATAGTTATCTTTTTTTGTTGGTTTTGTGATAAGGATACCTAAACTCTTCTCTGTAGTAGAATATCCATTAAAATTAATTAATTAATTTATGATACTTGGGGGGATTGAACCCAGGGCTTCATGAATACTTTGCAAGTGCTCAACCACTGGGCTGCATCTCCAGCCCGTTGTTTATTTTTTATTTTGAGTCACAGGCTGCCTCTGGTCTTAAACTTGAGATTCTCCTATATCACTGAAACTTTGTACCTTTTGACCTACATGTTCTGTTGCAGGCCCATCTATTCTCTGGTGACCAGGAACATGAACCTGGTTCCTCCATCCATGTTGTTGCAAATGGCAGGATCTCCTTTTGAAAAGCTAAATAATATTCCACTGTGTTTATATATACACATATGTATATGTATATATGTGTGTAAATACAATGTACAGTATCTTTATCCAGTCATTCATCTACAGATACTAAAAAAATTAAGATTGCTTATTTTGGCCTCTCTGATAGCTCTCTGAAAGAAGCTCAAAGGTCTTGCCTGGAACTTCCTCAGGGCCGAGGAGGTTTGTTTGGATGTGGGATGAGAGTAGGGAAGTGGGACTCGTTGAACATATTTAAAGGCAGGTTTACTAGTTGCAGCCTAAAGCATGGGATAACGACTGGGAAAACAGTAGATTAACCCAAAAATCTGAGAGGAGAAAATGGAGAATGAGATACTTTGTGAAGTAAGGACTTTGAAAACTTCTACTATATTCTATATTCTGGAGAACCCAGAAGGTCACAAGTTTGCTTAGAAGAGAACTGAGAGGACCCTAAGATCTCACCTTTGGCTAATCTTCAGGTAGTAGTATTTATAATAGCCTACAAAGAGAGAAGGATGTGGCAATCTACTCCCGAGGCAATCCTGAAACAGCCATTGAAAACCCTTTAAGGGTCGCTATGAGTTGGACACAACTCAACAGCACCTAACAACAGCAACAAAAGGAAAACAAACCAAATGGCCATCAACTGTTGAATGGATAAATAAAATGCAGTGTATTCATTCAATGGAATATTATTCAGCTATAAATATGAAGTAATGATACATGCCACAACATGGATGAATTTTGGCAACTATGCTAATTGAGAGAAGCCAGAAACAGAAGGCCACACATTGTTTAAATCCATTTAAATGAAACATACAGAATAGGCACATCCATACTAGGCAGACAACAGACTGTTGGTTTCTAGGGCTGGTGGTAAGACGGAATAGGGGGTGACTTTTAAGAGGTACAGGGTTTCTTTTAGAGTACGGTAGAATGTTTTGGAAGTAAATAGTGTTGCGCAGCATTGTGAATGTACTCAAAGCCTCTGTATGTAAATTTTATAATGCTTAAAACAGTGAATCTTGTGTTATATGAATTTTATCTCAATAAGAATAAAAAGAAAATAGATTTAAAGGAGGTACTCTTAATAGTTTTGAAATGCATTTGAAACAAAGCCTCCATGGCAACAATCTCCATGGTAATATTGATTCAGAGGAAATTTCCCTGGTGCTGCATCATCCAGACGAACATCCTCCGAGGTTCTTAAGTGAAAAGCCAACTTTTAATGAATCTCTACGGATTTGCTCTTGTGTCTCAAGGAGAGTTGTTCTCATGGGGCTTATTTGAAGTTTGTCATAATGAATTGTTTTTCTCTATTTGTAACTTTTGTGCAGTGGGACTGAGAATAGGAATTGGGGTTTATTAATGACTCTGAAGGATGTGTCAGTATTCTAAGTAAAAAAAAAGAAATCCATAATGGAAACACTGAGCCTTGGTTGAATGTGCACAATTACTGATAAGAATGTACACATTCTCATAAGCACACATCAGCCTTGCTGGCTTTTGTGTTATGATACTTCTCCAAGAGAAATTCCAGCTTTTTAAACTCTTTCCAAAAACATATATAGCCATGTGCTGAGATTTGAATTTCTCCAAGATTAAAATTAATTGCTATGACTAAAAATCTGTCCTGATTAAAATATGCTATTCTCTCTCTCTTTTTTTTTTTTTCAGTCCTAGGACTTGAACCCAGGGTCTTGTGTGTGCTAGGGAAGTGCTCTGCACTGAGCTGCTCCCAAGCCCCTTTTCTTATTTTTATTTTGAGACAGGGTCTTGCTAAGTTACACAGGCTGCCAGTGGCCTAAAACTCACAATCCTCCTGCCTCAGTCTCCCAAAGTGCTGGGATTACTGGCGTGTACCATGTTTTCTGGCTTAAACTATATTATTCTTAACATAAATATAAATATCATTGTTGTTAGGTGCCCTTGAGTCAGGTGCAACTCATAGCGACCCTATGTACAACAGAACGAAATAGCACCCTGACACTGTACCATGCCCAGCACTATGTCAGTGCTTTTCTGCTATTCATAGGGTTTTCAATGGCTGGTTGTTTTGGGATTGATTTGGGAGTGGGCTGGCAGGTCCTTTTCCTGTTTTTTGTGTACTGGGAATTGAACCCAGGGCCTCAGAGCATGAAGAAAAAGCACTCTACCAGCTGAGCTAAACCACAGCCCAAATATAATATTAATATAATATGAATTTCTAAAACAAGAATGTATGGAGTATAAGTGGCCACATATAAGCTTTATTAGTTCTTACAGGAATTAGTTTTATTAGATTCCTTCATGAAGCTTGTGTGAAGAAGTTTTTATTTCACCTTCATGTTTGAAAGACATTGCCACTGAACATAGAATTCCAAACTGACCTTTTTTCTGTCTGCACTTGAAAGATATCTTTTCCTTATCTTCCTGCTCACACTATTTCTGATGAGAAGTCAGATACAGCATTCTTTTTTTCCTGTATATGTAAGTGTTTAACCTCCAGTTGCTTTTAAGATCTTTTCTTTCTGATTGATATTCATAAAGTTTATTATGATACACTGTTCTTTGGCTTTATTTGTGTTTACTCTGCTTACAAATTCATTGAACTTCTTGAATCTGTGGGCATATGGTTTCATCTACTTTGGAAAACTTTCATCGATTACTTCTTTAAATATATTTCTCTTTCCTCCTTTCTCTTGATGACACGCCAATTAAACCTGTGCTAAACTGCTTAATATTGTTTCATTGATCATTGAGGCACTGTTCATTTCTTATGTCACGCTTTTTCTCTCTGTGTTTCAGTTTGGATAGTTTCTATTGTCATGTTTCAAGTACATTGATACTATTTTCTACAGGATCTAATCTACTATCCAATCAAGTAATTTTTTTCTCTTTAGAAATTTCTTTTCTTCTTTTTCTTTTCTTTTGTTTTCTTGTGCTAGGCTTGAACCTGAGCCTGCCCGCGGCTCAATCGAACGGTCCCTGTGGGGGAGGGGTGAGTGAAAGAAAGGAGACAAGGGGACAAGTCTGCAGTTGCTGATCAAGCCCGTTTATTGAATGTCATACAGGAGGTTTTATAGAGAGAAGCAAGAGGGCTGGGTCTGCTACTCACAAAGAGACTTGCCTAATTGCTATTGGGTAAGCTGTTGCCGAGGGAAGTACTCTAAGAATAAAGCAAGATGGAAAAATACTGGCTGGGAGAGCTGCGTGCCTTGGCTCCATGCCTGGCCATTGACCCAAGCATGACCTTCCCCCAGTTCCTGTAATTGTTGCTCATAGCCCATGTTGTACTTCTTCTTCTGGTTTTATCTCAACAGCAGGTCTCGCCTGCTTGGGGATTCTTTGTTCCCAACATCTCCCCCTTTTTTATTTTTTTTCAAGAGGAAAGGCAAACGGAGTCTGGGCCTGATAGAAAACCGGAGCTGAATCCTTACCCGTCATTGGGTTAACCCCCTCATAGCGGGGCCACCCTGTCTTAGGTGGTTCAGTCTTACCTGTATTTTCCGTCATTGACTCACCATCCTGCGCACTTTGCCTGTTTTCCTCAATCAGGTGGGAGTGGAAGGCACACAGTGTCACCAGAAGATATTTTCTTTATAGGGCTGAGTCAGGAACTAGGCACGCAGCATTGAAGAATTTATGTTATAGAGAGTGTTTGAGGCAACCTCGAATAGTCATCAGTGTCTTCCTCACACATCTGAAGCCTATGATAATGCACTTGGATAGGTTTAGCTTGAATAGCCTCAATTTGTTGTTTAACAAAAGCCATCAACTTATTAAAGAGGAAAGGTCCTAAAGAAAGAATTATGAGCAAGCCAAGGAAGGGGCCAAGGAGAGGGAGAAGGTAAGGCAGCATTCCACCAAGTCCGGTCCACAGGGGTTTTCAGCAAGTTGACGTCGCCGCTTTTCTAGGTCTTCTTGTAACTTCTATACACGATCTCTGACAATATCCAACTTGTTCACATAGAAACAGCAATTTTCTCCAAAACTCGCAGAGGTTATCAAAATCCATCCGCTCAGCAGCAACAGCAGGCATAACCTTTTAGGTTTTAACCATCATTTTCTTCCTGTAAACGAAGAAAAAGAGAGGAATCTCAGGGAGGAGAGGCCCCCTGGATTTCATTATGGTCTCTCTTTTCTTTTATAGATCTTTTGGGACTATGATTGACTTGTTTTACCAATCTCTCCGGCAGCCACCTGGCAGCTTCATTAGCTGAATCATAAAGGCACACGGATGACCCCAGATCAAGACTGGATCTGGGCCCTGCCATAGCCCAGTATGTGGGTCTTTCCATTTGACATATGCAAAATTATCTTTGGTGTTAGGGTGCCAAAAGCGGTCAGCTGCCGAATATCTCTGAGCATCCAAGGTTAAAAAATTTTTTATAAAAAGTATGTGGTTAAGTAGATTTCTGGGTGACATAGGATATAACTCTCCCTTTTTAATTTTTTCGAGTAGAGTTTTGATAGTACGATGTGTTCTTTCAACAATGCCTTGTCCTTGTGGGTTATATGGAATACCAGTTATGTGTTTAATATTGAATTTTAGGCAAAAGTCCTTAAAGGACTGAGAAGTGTAGCCTGGTCCATTATCTGTCTTTACACATTTTGGCCTTCCCATAACAGCAAAGCTTTCCAACAAGAAGGCAATAACATGCTTGGTTGCTTCTGCTAGAGGTGTTGCAAATGTAAAACTACTATAGGTGTCAATGATAACATGAACATATTTTTGTCTTCCAAACTCTGGTATGTGGGTAACATCCATCTGCCAAATGGCATTAGGTATTAATCCTTTTGGATTGACTCCATAATGGGGAATAGGTAGAAAATGATCACAAGAAGAGCAATTTTTAACAATTTGTCTGGCCTGTTCTTTAGTAATCTTAAACATTAGCCTGCGGGTATGTGCATTAAGATGATGTTTGGCATGTTCTTGTTCCGCCAAGGAAACTGAGGCAATCAACTTTGTAGCTCTGTCAGAAGCATCATTGTCCAAAGACAGAGGACCAGGTAAACCAGAATGAGCTCTTATGTGTCCTATGAAAAAGGGGTGAACTCGAGTCCAAATGAGCTTTTGTAACTGACTAAACCCTAAAGCTGCCGTGGAAGATTGTTTGATCTGAGCTGCGGTTTCCAGGAGGGGAATAGAGTTAGCAAGATACGAGCTGTCAGTGTAAATATTTAGAGGTTCTGTGAAGTTAGTTAAAATGGCCATCACAGCTTTCATCTCTACTCTTTGAGCTGAGGTCTCATTAGTCTGAAATGACACCGTGTGGCCATTATAGGTGTAAGCTGCTATTCCAGAGGCCGAACCATCAGTGAAACAGGTTAAGGCTCCACTAATGGGGGAAAATTTAGTACAATGAGGAAAGCATACAGGATGATACATTAAAAATTGACACAACTGGTTAGAGGGATAATGATTATCAATGTTGCCTGTGTAACCTAGTAAGGCCAAGTTCCAATTGTCATAATTTTGTCTTAGCCAATCTTGTTGTTTTCTGTTATAAGGAACTATGATTAGGTCAGGGTCTTTTCCAAATAGTTGTTTACTCTGATTTCTACCTAATTGAATAATATCTGACATTGCCTGATAATAAGGATAAATGACTTTTGGCGGGGAGGCATGCATATGTACCCAAGTAATTGGAGCCTCTTGCCAAAACATTCCAATAGGTGTAAACTCCGTTTGAAATATTATATAGGAAGGTTCTTTGGAATAATCAATAAAGGTAACAAATTGCTCTCTGATAGCCCGTTCTACTATATTCAAAGCTCTTCAAGCCTCTGGAGTTAGCTCTCTTTTGGAATTAGGATTGGGGTCTCCATTAAGTATATCAAATAAAGGTCTTAATTCACCAGTAGTTAATTTTAAGTAGGGTCTTATCCAATTAATATCCCCAAGCAGTTTTTGAAAATCATTTAATGTTTTTAAATGGTCTACTCTAATAATGGTCTTTTGAGGAGTAACATGATCCCCATTTAGTTTAAATCCCAAATATGTATAAGGATCATGTAGCTGAACTTTATCAGGGGCTACAATAAGACCATACTTTGGTAACTCTTGTAACAAATGTTGATAACAAGCAAGTAATTGTTTGCCTATCGGCCCTGCCAACAAAATATCATCCATGTAATGAATTATGTAAATAGAATTAAAAACCTTTCTTGTCTGTTGTAATGCCTTTTGTACGAATTTTTGACACAAAGTAGGGCTATTAGCCATGGCTTGAGGCAGAACCTTCCAATGAAATCGTTTAGCTGGCTCTTTAAAATTAATAGAAGGCAAACTAAAAGCAAAACATTTACAATCTTTTGGGTGTAAAGGAACAGTAAAGAAACAATCTTTTAGATCTATAATAATCTTTAAATATCCTTTAGGTATAGCGGAGGGTGATGGGAGTCCTGGTTGTAAAGCACCCATAGGAATCATAGTCTTATTGACGTCTCTTAGGTCTTGAAGAAGGCGCCATTTACCTGATTTTTTCTTTATTACAAAAATAGGAGTATTCCAAGGTGAATTGGATTCCTCTATATGTCCTAAAGTTAACTGTTCTAATACCAATTCTGTAGCTGCCTGTAACTTTTCAGTAGTCAAAGGCCACTGGTCCGTCCATACAGGGGTATCAGATACCCAAGATATCTTATCAGCATGGAGTACAGGCTGGGCAGTGACCGTTAAGTTAAAAAACCTAAACCATATCGACCAGAGTTACTTACAGGTTCTAAAGGGTCGGGATTTCCTTGTAAATGTTTTCCCAATCCCTTTCCAGGTATAAATCCTTGATCTAACATCATATGGGACACTGAGTCATTTGGACTGATTAATAAGACTCCCATTTGAGTCATAATATCTCTTCCCCATAAATTAACAGGCAAGTGAGGAAGGATAAACGGCTGAAAAGTGCCAGAGTGGCCATCGCTGTCCTCCCAGCGTAAGATTTCTGTACTTTGAGTAGGATTAGTAGATTGTCCAATTCCAGCTAAATGGGTTAAAGATTCTTTTAATGGCCAGCTAAAAGGCCAATCAGCCATGCGGATAATAGAGACATCAGCTTCAGTGTCTAGCAACCCTTTAAACATTTTTCCATTAATTTTAAGTTTCATCATTGGTTTTTCTTGTTGAATGTCCTGTACCCAATAAGCATCAGAGGATCCAAATCCCTTAATACCTCTAACAGCATCATAGCTGGGGTTTTTTGTTCTTAAGGGCAACAAGACTAATTGTGCTATTCTTTGGCCTTGCCTAATAGTAACTATCAACTTTGGAGCAGAAACCATAATTTTTATTTTTCCCTCATAATCTTGATCTATCACTCCTGGATATACTTGAAGACCCTTTAGAGTCATACTACTTCAACCTAGCAGTAGTCCAAACTGACCCTCAGGTGAAGGTCCCCACACTCCTGTGGGAAGAGCCTGAACTCCCATCTCAGGAGTTAGGACTGTGAAGGTGGAGGAACAGATGTCCAATCCTGCACTCCCTGGGGTTGCTCTCCAGAGGTCTGAAATGGATTGTTTGAGGGGATAAACTTGATTGTCCCATACGCTTGATGATTTTTCAGGGCCTGGGGCTGGCCCTTCCCCCCGTTTCCCTGTTGTGGAGGTAAAGGGTTCCCATCAGCATCCCTTTTGGATCGACATTCATTTGCCCAATGATTGCCCCGTTTGCAATGAGGACACAAGCGAGGAGCTGGAGCACTAGTTTTTGTCTGATTGGCGGTCTCCTTACAGTCTCGAGCAAAATGTCCTGGTTTATTACATTTAAAACAATTTTTTCTTCCTTTAGCGACTAAGAACTCCTGTAGAGTTTGTCCTTTTAAGGCCTCAGCTTGAGCAAGCCCTTGAACATAGCCTTGACCTATATCCACACAAAGGCAGATGTATCCTGATAAATCAGTTTTTCTTTTGTAAGGTCGAATAGCCGCCTGACATGCAGAGTTAGCATTTTTGAATGCCAATTGTTTAACCATGTCAGTGCCTGCCTCTGGACTTCCAAAAATTCTTCCTGCAGCTGTTAGCAATCGTGCTACGAAATCTGCAAATGGCTCATCGGGACCCTGTCAAATGTTACTAAGCCCTGCGGTGATATCTCCTTTAGTCGGGATTTTTCTCCATGCCTTCAGAGCCGCAGTCTGAATCTGAGCAAAGGCAGCTTCAGGCAACAGAGCTTGTGCATTCAGCTCAGAAAAGTTATTTTCTCCCAATAACATATCCAAAACAATCCCATTATTTGCTTGAAAATTTCTTCTAGCAGTTTTTTTACATAAGTATGCATACTCACTTTTCCAAAGCAAATAATCTCCTCCACTCAGGACAGCCTTACAAACAGTTTGCCAATCAGAGGGTGTCAACCAAGTAACAGTAAGGGACTCCAGTAATGCCATTGTATAGGGAGCCCCACTGCCATATTGGGATACAGCCATCTTTAATTCTTTTATAACCTTAAAATTTACAGGAGTCCAATTTCTAATAACCTGATTATTCTGTTGATCTACTTGTTCTGTAACAGGAAATGCCAATGCCTCTATATCAGGTTTGAGAACAGAAGCTATTGTCCCAGGCAAAGGCGAAGTCCCTGCAACTCGAGGGCCAGCTGTGGTCTTTAAAGTAAAACTTTGTAGTTGACCCTGAAGCATTAATATTTTCCCTTGTAATTCTTGAATCTTTTTATCTTTATCCCGTGGGTAAATAGGGGGGGAGGTATGTGAAACTGGAGATGCAAGGGGGGCAGTAGGCGGGGGTCTCTCATCAGGGGGCTTCCCTTCAATTTTTTTCATCTTAAATCTCTTGGCAACTTCTCCTTGTCCATTGCGAATTTGACAAGAAGCATTACCCATTATTGGCGGCCAGTCAGGGTGTCGATATTTTGCCGCCTCCTCCTCTAAGTCATCCCATTCTAACTGTGACAATTCCTCTGTTCCAGAGGCTTCCTCTTCAGAATATTTCATTCCTTGTAAAGTAGGATATAAATTTTTAACAGGTCTACCCTGTTTGTTAATTTTTTTCTTATGTTTAGCTCCTAAAACTACAAAGGACTCCTCGGTGTTCGTCTGACACTGTGAAGAGACCATGATAGGCTTTTCTTGCTCATCACTTAATGATTTTGAAATGAATGGACTTTTAAAGGATCCAGCCTCAGAGGGAGCCTTAGACGGCCCTCTAGAGGAGGACATAATCCGTTCCCCTTTTTCCACATGTGTGGAAACTAAAGGCGGTCGGGGTACAACACGCAAGAGATCATTAATTACATTCCATAAGCAGAAAGCCTGAACTGGTATTTTTTCAGGCCCAAAAGACTGATAATAATCCTTGAAACAATCTCCTACCCTGGCCCATCTCTTTTCATCTATAGTACCTTCTTGTGGGAACCAGGGGCAAGTTTCTCCAACTAATTGAAAGAAATTTTCTAAATCATGATCTATTAACTTGACTCCTCTCATTTTTAAGCTTTGTTTAATTCCATTTATAAAAACCTTATGGGACGACACCTCTTGTCCCATGCTTACCTTGCTGCGCACAGACTTCTTCTCTCTGGCCTGCCTTCACTGCTTCCTCCGTACCTCAGGTCCCTGTTCAGAAGCCACTTGAGCCGGCCCACGGCTCAATCAAACGGTCCCTGTGGGGGAGGGGTGAGTGAAAGAAAGGAGACAAGGGGACAAGTCTGCAGTTGCTGATCAAGTCCGTTTATTGAACGTCATACAGGAGGTTTTATAGAGAGAAGCAAGAGGGCTGGGTCTGCTACTCACAAAGAGACTTGTCTAGTTGCTATTGGGTAAGCTGTTGCCGAGGGAAGTACTCTAAGAATAAAGCAAGATGGAAAAATACTGGCTGGGAGAGCTGCTGCCTTGGCTCCATGCCTGGCCATTGACCCAAGCATGACCTTCCCCCAGTTCCTGTAATTGTTGCTCATAGCCCATGTTGTACTTCTTCTTCTGGTTTTATCTCAACAGCAGGTCTCGCCTGCTTGGGAATTCTTTGTTCCCAACATGAACCCAGAGCCGCACACTTGCTAAGTAAGTGCTCTGCCACTGAGCTATATCCCCAGTCCATAAATATTTATATTTGTAGTCCCTAGATATTTTGTTTGATTATTTTGGTATCTTCCATATCTGTCAGCAACATATTCAGTTTTTGCTTTAAATTACTGAGATATTAAATATATTTATAACAGTGAATTTTAGGGGCTGGGGTTTAGCTCAGTTGGTAGAGTGCTGCTCTGCACTTTCTGAGGTGCTGGGCTCCATCTCCAGCACCACAAAAATGGGAGGAGGACCTGGCTTCCCACCCCTGAAACAATCAGCTATTGAAAACTCTATGAATAGCAGAGAAACACTGGCATAATGCCGAGCATGGTACAGTGTTGGGGATTGTTTCCTTCTGTTATACATAGGGTTGCTATGAGTAGGACCCTACTTGATGGCACCTAACAACAACAACAAGTAAATTTTAAGCTTTTCTAACATAACTCTAGGATAGGGCAGATATAGTCCCAGTAGTAAGGTGTGATCATTCTAGGTTCCTTAATGAATGCCTCAGGTGTGTACTGGAATGTTTTCAGTGCGGCTGGTAGGAACTTGAATGATTGCAGGCTGTGTGAGCTCTGGGAATTGTTCTGCTTATTGCTTCCTGGTAATTAATATCTTTTTGTTGTTATTTTTGAATTTTTTGCAAGTAGCAATGAAATCTTTGTGTTTATTTCTGTGGTTTTTCCATATTTTACCCTCTCTTCTCCTCTCCCTCCCTCCACCTTCCTCTCTCTCCTCCAGTGCTGAAGATGGAACCCAGGGCCTTGTGCATACTTTGCAAGCACTCCACCACTGAGCTGCATACTCAGCCTCTTTTTAATTTTTTTTAAATCTTGAAACAGGGTCTTCCTAAGCTACTCAGGGTGCCTCTGGCCTCAAATTTGTGGTCCTCCTGCCTCTGCCTCTCAAGTTACTGGGATTATAGGATCGTCACACCCAACTTCTGTGTATAATTCTTAAAGATTTATCTCTTAGCTAACAGAGCTCAAAAAACACTTGCTAAATTCCTTGGATTCTCTTACTTTTCCAAAAAAACTTTAAATTGATATATAATAATTGTATATATTTACAGAGTATAATGTGATATTTCAATATACATGTATTAAATTACATGATCAAATTGGAGTAATTAGTGTATACATCACCTTCACTTGTGTGTTTTCTTTTAAAGATGGCCCTCTGGAATTCACTGTTTTCCCCAGGCTGGCCTGAAAGTTGAGGTCTTCCTGCCTCAGCCTCCTGACTGCTGGGATTACAGGTGTGTCCAGCTTTGGAACTTACCTTTACAGTATTCAGATTCACTGTCTAGTTGAAGTCTGAAGTCACCTTCTATGCAGCTTTGTGGAGTTGTTTGCCTGGTTTTCTCTTCTCTAGTTTTCTGCCCCACAGTTTCTATCTTCCTTGGCCTCCCTGAACACCAGCCTCTGTCTTCTCAGTTGGATGAGACCCACCATTTTTGCTTCCTGATCCCTGAGTTCCTGTTTGGAAATTGTCTCCAGGCAGAAAGTCACATTTGCTTTCCTCTCTTCCCCCTAGAATTGTAGATCTCTGCTTCTGTTTATCAATGCCTGAAAACAGTCATCTCATATATTCTGTCTGGTTTTCTAGTGATGTAAGGCAGAGGACAAACCTGGACCCTGTTCCTCCATCATGGTTGGCAAAGGAAGTCTCAACCCTCCTTTTGCTTGAAGTACCTTTCTTGTTTTAATGTGTGCATTTCTTGTATCAGAAAAGTCAGGCATCTTTTTGTTTGCTCAAGGGTCATCAATACTTCTATTTTTACTGAAATATCTTTGCCTTTTGCTCAATTTTATCATAGGTTTTTTTTTCTGTTGTTGTTGTTAGGTGCCGTCAAATTGGGTCCGACTCATAACAACCCTTTGTACAACAGATGAAACACTCCTTGACACTGTGCCATACCCAACACTATGTCAGTGCTTCTCTGCTATTCATAGAGTTTTCAATGGCTGATTGTTTTATGGCAGTGGATTGCCATGTCCTTCTCCCAAGCCTACAGCACCTGGTATTCCCAGGTGGTCTCCCATCCAAGTACTAACCAGGCCTGACCCTGCTTAGCTTCTGAGATCTGATAGGATGGAGTCCCATCCTATCAGGAATCCTATCAGCTGCAGGAATCATGGGTTATAGGTCTTTTTATTGTCAAATTCTGGAAGCTTTTTATATTGAAGATATTTTCATTTAATTGAGATGTAAAATTCACCTAGATTTTCCTCATTTTGTTATTTAGTTTTTGGCTTTTCTTATTTTTTTTTTCCCAGGAGACAATTGCTATTTAAAATGTAGTTATATTTACTAGCATTTTATTTATAGCCTCTGGGTATTAAATAATATTCTGCAAAGTATTCACCACTTTCAGATTATAAAATAATTTCACCTACATTTCATTTTTCTTTCCAGAACTTGTATGATTTTAATTTCTACCATTGAATGTGTTTGAAATTTATACTGCATGTGGTGTGGGAATGGATATAAATCTTATCTTTACAAGGCTATCTAATTGTGCCATCACCATTAAAAAATGGCAATTTGTCCTTTCCCCGATCAATTCAAGATGCTACCTTCATCAAATATTAAATTTGCTTTTGTTTTTGGGTCTATATCTGAATTTTATATTTTGTTACAGTGATCCACTATTGTATGCCTGTAATAACATCCTGTTTTAATTATAGAAGTTTCATAATGTTTTTGCATCTGTTATGGTTAGCTTCTACATTGTCATATCCACCTCCTGTCACCAAGATTTCCCATGCTATTTTTTCCTTGTTTATTTTTTACTATAAACTCTAAAATCAGTTTGTCTTCCTCCAGAAAAAAAGTACAATTCTGATGCTATATCTTTTGAGATCATGTACATCTACAGATAAACTTGCAATTGATGTATTTTGATGTTGAGTCCTACAATGGGAGACTGTGATATATATATTCCCATTTGTCATATCTGCTTTTGTCCTTTAGGCATTTTTATACTTTTACTTATATATGTTTTGTACATTTCTTATATTTTTGCATGGGAATTTAAATTTTCTATTATGATGAGATGTAGGGTGACAGTTTAGTTAGCTTTGTGTTACTGTAACAAAATACCTGAGAGAATCAATTTAAAAAGAGGAAAGGATTATTTTGGCTGACAGGTGTCAGTCAATGGTCAGTTGGTTCCATTGTTTTGGGCTAATGGGAAGGGATCACAGTATGAAGGGAGTATGCAGGAAAGTTTGGGAGAAGGACCCAGCAAACTACTCCCAAAAACCAATTAGCCATTGAAAACCCCATGAATAGCAGAGAAGCACTGACAATAGTGTTTCACCTGTTGTACATATGGTCGCTATGAGTTGGACACCAGCTCAACGGCACCTAACAACAACATGCAGGAAAGTAGCTGATCATTTCATGGCAATCTGGCAGCAAAGAGTTAGGAAGAGAAGGGGCTGAGGTCCCAATGTTCCTTTCAAGGGCATGCCACCCATGACCTAATTCCCTCCCACTAGGTTCTACCTCCTAAAAAGTCCAACACCTCCCAATAACTGTATGGGCTTAGGATCAAGCCTTCAACACATGGACCTTTGGGGGACAGTCAGGATCCAAAGTATAGCAGTACTCTAGCAGGTCATTGTTTGTATATGTAGTATATTTACTTCTGATTTTATTCCTGCAAGTTAATTGTTTTTTTTTTTTTTTTACTAATTTTCATTATTTTTTTTGGGGGGGGGTTCCCAGATATATAATAATATCACCTGCAAATAACAAAATTTTAAACTTTTTTTCTTATATTTTTGCTTCTTTTTTTTTCATCTTACATTTTCCTTTTTCCTCTTTACAGTATTAATAGAAAATGGTAATGGACATCTTGCCTGGTTTGTTTTAATGATAGTACATCCAATATTTTAGATTAAGAATATTTTCACATTAATCTAAGAAATGTGTCTATCAATTTCTATTTCACTGAATATTTAAAAGTAATGAATGGTAATGGAATTAGGTTAAATGCCTGTTGGTGCTCAGTTCCACCTCCTCCAATCATTTCCTGTACCCTCAAATACCCATTTTCTTTCTTGTACCTTGAATCTTCTCTTGTCTACTAACTTCTTTCTTCAATGTGTAAACATAATTATGTCTTTATTAGGCTAGAAATATTTTACCTCCATTTTCTTTTTCTCTTTTTTATTTACTGTAAAAATTAAAAAATACATTTTATATTTATGCTTTTTCTTCTTGTCTTTGATAGATGGTGATCACTTTTAAATAAGTTATATCATTTCCTGACCATCTCTTTCATATCCAGATCCACAGTGCAGCTCCTCTGCAGATGTACTTGTATCTCAAAATCTGGCTTTTCTGTGCATTTTAGAACTTGCTGTCTGCCATGTCTTCTTCTGGGCTCCCAGTAATTTCACTGATTTCTGTCATTGAATTTTAGGCATGTTGTCACTAGGTGGCAGTAGCAGAGGGAGTCATCCTGTTTGACCTGCCAATGAAGATGTTCAGGCCTGTGCTGATTTGTAAACACCATCTGCTATTTCTTTTTAATGAGAGGAGCATATATATATATATATATATATATATATATATATATATATATGTACATACGTACATACACACATACATACACATGCATACACACATACATACATGCACACACACATACATAGAATGTATATATGTGTGTGTAATAAACATATGATATACAAACACGTATAAGTGTGTGCATATGCCTAATTTCATACACATGCATACACAACATGCATTTATTTACATATAATAAATGTTTATTTTATTTTATATTATTTTGTTTTTTGGAGTGATTGTTTTTTTCTTCCTTTATTAGTAAATGACGATGGCGTACAGAGTAATACAGCAATGGCTTTTTCCATTATGCATCCTTTACATCACTTCTAGCAACATTTTCATCTACCCACAAAGTTTGTGGAGCCTTATGGCTAGCTTGTATTAAACTCTGATACTTATGTGGGTTATCTTCCCCTGTTTCTCCAACATACTCATGAGGTTGTGCTGTTTATAATGAGATTGGCCTCTCCCCCATCATCCCCCCCATTGACCCTCCTCCCCATCCCATTTCTCCAATCTTTGCTTCTTTCTGTTAGCTCCCTCCCTCCTTTCCACACCTTAAATTGTCCCTTCTATGCTGTTTAATTGTGCATTTTTTATATTTCAGTTTATGTATAGGATTTTTTCCTTCCTTTAAGTGTGATTCAGCACTCATATATGAGTGAGAACATATAGTATTTCTCTTTCTGGGATTATGTTCGTTCGCTTAAGATGATCTGATTCCATCCATTTTACTGCAAATGGCATTATTTCATTTTTAATTTCAGAGTAATATTCCATTGTGTATATGTACCATAATTTTTTTATACACTCTTCTGTTGATGGGCACCTTAGTTGATTCCATATCCTTGCTATAGTGAAAAGTGCTGCATTGAATATGGAGATGCAGATGTCTCTGTTATATGATGACTCATCTCCCTTTGGGCATATTCCCAGTAGTGGTATAACTGGGTTGTATGGCAGTTCTATTTTTAGTTTTCTGAGGTATCTCCATATTGATTTTCAAAGTGGTTGAACCAATATACAGCCCCACCAACAATGTAAGAGAGTTCCCTTTTCTCTACAACCTTGCCAGCATTTGTTATTATTTGTTTTATTAATTTTGGCCATTCTTACTGGAGTAAGGTGGAATCTCTGGAGTTGTTTTGATTTGCATATTCCTAATGGCTTGTTGTTGTTGTTGTTGTTAGGTGCCGTCTAGTCAGTATCTGACTCATAGCCACCCTCATAGGGTTTTCAATGGCTGACTGTTTCAGGATTGCCTTAGGAGTGGATTGCCAGGCTCTTCTCCCATTTTTGTGGTGCTGGGAATTGAACTCAGGACCTCAGAGACTGCAGAGCAGTGCTCTACCCACTGAGCTAAATCCCAGCCCTCCTAATGGCTAGGGACTGAGATTTAGCTCAGTTGGTAGAGTGATGCTCTGCAGTCTCTGAGGTCCTGGGTTGAATTCCTAGCACAGCAAAAATGGGACAAGGACTTGGCAATCTACTCCTGAAGCAATCTACTCCTGAAGCAATCCCCAAATAATCAGCCATTGAAAATCCTGTGAGGATTGCTGTGAGTTGGACACAACTCGATGGCACCTAACAACAACAATGGCTAGGGATATTGAGCATTTTTTCATGTGTTTCATGGCCTTATGAACTTCTTCATTTGAGAACTCTCTATTCAGTTCATTTGCCTACTTGTGTATTGGATTATTTGTGGTCTTGGGATTTGCTTTCTCAAGTTCTTTGTAAATTCTGGAAATTAGTCCTCTGTCAGATGTGCAGGAGCAAAGATTTTCTCCCATTCAGTGGGGTCTTCCTTAACTCTGTTGATTGTTTCTTTTGCTGTACAGAAGCTTTTTAATTTATTGTAATCCCATTTATCTATTCTTGCTGCAATTTCCTGAGCAATTAGAGTCTTTATTAAAGAAATGCTTTCCTATGCCTACATTTTGGAGTGTATTGCCTATCTTTTCTTCTAGTAATTTTAAGGTTTCTGGCTTTATGTTGAAGTCTTTTATACATTTCAAGTTAACCCTCATGCATATTGAGACGTGTGGGTCTGTTTTAATTTTTCTGCAGGTGGAAATCCAAGTTTCCCAGCACCATTTGTTGAAGAGGCTATCCTTTCTCTAATTTGCTTGCTTTGCTCCTTTGTCAAAGATCAGGTGGCTATTGATGGGTTGGTGTATTTCTGGGTCCTCAATTCTGTTCCACTGATTTTCAGGCCTATTTTTGTGCCAGTACCAAGTTGATTTTGCTACTACAGCCCCATAGTGTAGTTTAAAGTCAGTGATTGTGATCCTGCCTGCACTAGTTTTGCAGCTTAAGAGTGTTTTGGCTATATGTGGTCTTTTGTGTTTCCATATGAATTTTTGGATTATTTTTTCTGTTTCTGTGAAGTCTGTCATTGGAATTTGAATGGGGATTACATAAATCTATAGATTGCTTTTGGTAGTATTGCCATTTTTACAATATTGATTATCCTAATACATGAACAGGGAAACTCTAGCAAGAACTAAGGTATATAATTTCATAAAAATTATATTTCAGAAAGTTGAAAAATAACTAGAAAATTATTTTCCATTTTACTTAGAATTGCTGACAATTAGTGCATTTGTTTAATGGGAGAATGAATCAATGTGAAGAGACTTTCTTCCTGAAAATAACAGAGAATGTGTGCCCCAGTTTTTGCCTATAAGGAGAAGAAAAATGTGACCACAGGTATGATGTGATCCCTCCCTCCTCACTATAACAGGCACACTGTTCTTCAGAGCCAGTTGCAAAGCAAACATTTTCTTTTTTCTCTAAGGCAGTATCTGTAGCTGTTTAAAACAGATGCCTTAGTAGCTTTGAATAATTCCATATAATTTAGTAGAAGGTAGTGATAGGAAAAAAGGCTTTGTCATGTGGAGCATGTTAAAGCCCTGTCCAATAGCCTGATCCACAATTGTGTTACTGAATTTGGCTGTCTTTGCAGAGAGCCTGCTTGCAGCCCCTGGCCAGGACCAGAGGGGGAGGGATGGAGTAGGTAATTCTTTCCAGTGCTTTGGGAATTTAAGTGAAAGTGAGCACACAGGTAAAGCTGCCTCATGTATAAACCCAAAGGCTATCATTGTTTACTTTCTGTAGGAACTCTATGCGAGTATCCAATGGAGCCTTCTCTGGATTTCTACTTAGGTTTTGATATATCTATCTGTAAAAGAAACTTAGGTTATTAGACCTCTGGTTGTTCTTGAACTGTGGCGTACTTTTTATATTTACCTCAAAGTTGCACTTGGACTCCCAGAAGCAGATCCAAACTCTGACCAGTAGAGAGGAGCAGCTAATGAGGAAATCTTTCAGAGCTGTGTCTTAAGGCTTCTTAATTACTTCCTGAGAATATTTTAAAAGTTTAAGATCTATCTCAGTAGTAACATAGTCCTGAACTACATTTAGTGAACTTTACAAGCCAAGTATTTAATGTGTGTCAAGGAGGGACACTGTAGGCAAGAGAATGCCCTATCTGTGAATCAGCCCAAAGCAGATGAGTCCTGTACAATGGGGTACCTATTCCTTCTGCATCCTAGAATGGTAATGAATGGGGAGAGCCCTTTCTTTTTGTCCGTATCCCTTCCAGACTTGTCCCCCAGAGGAAGCAGTGACTCCTGACTACTGAGGATGCGAGACCATCCTGGGGAAGAGTCCATTAGCTTCCCATCATTATAACAAATACCTGAGTTAATCAACTTAGGAAGAGAAGAGGTTCATCTTGGCTCACAGTTTTGGAGATTCGAGTCCGTGGTCCCTTGGCCCTGAGTCTGTGGTGAGGCAGCACATCATGATGGGAGTGTGTGGTGGAGCAAGACTGCATACCTCATAGCCAGGGAGCAAAGGAGAGAACAAGGAAGAGGACAGTATCCCCCAGAGCCCCCCTGGGCATGTGCTGAATGACCTGAAAACCTCCCACTAACCCATCCTGTCGAGGTTTCTCTGCCTCCCTAAAGCATCAACCTTGGAGGACATTTAAGATCCAAACCTTGGTAGTAAGTAAAGCTCTGTGACCTGAGCATTGTCTCCTCAGGTGAGCCCTGTCCTCAGTTGTCTCTTCTGAGCTCCTCCTTTTGTAGAGAGGAGCTTCTCCAGTCAGCACTGCTTGTGCCCGGGTTTGCAAAACTACTCTGGGGAAGCAGAGAGCAAATTAGAGTCCTGCTTTGCCTGCAGAGCTCTGTTCTCCTGGCAGCTTCATTATGTGCAGACTGATCTCCATCTCCAGTCTGGCTTCTGTCTTCCCTCCCAGTTAACCTCCTACTTGGGGTATGGAGAGGCTGATATAGTTTGGACCTTGAATGACACCCATTGTTAAAGGCTTAGCCCTCAGCTTGGTGCTACTGGAAGTGGTGGAGAATTTTAGGAGGTGGAGTGTGAGGGTAAGTTTTAGTCATTAGAGGCCTGTCTGTGATTGTGAGCCCCTGGTCTCAGCCTCTTTCTCTCTCTGGATCCCAGCCACAAGGTGAATGGGCGTCCTTTGCCACACACTCCCACCATGACATACTACCGCCCCACAGGCCTCAAAGCAGTGAGGCCAACTGACTACAGGACTAAAACCTCCCCAACTGTGAGCCAAAATAAACACTCCCTTTTTAAGGTTGATTATCTCCGGTATGCTTGCAGCCATCCCGCCCTGGTGTCAGATCTCATCAGATCGTGGAAGCTAAGCTGGGTCAGGCCTGGTTAGTCCCAGGAGACCACCTGGGAACACCAGGTGCTGTAGGCTTGAGCTTGGGAGAAGGACCCAACAGCACACTCCCAAAACAATCAGCTATTAAAACCCCTATGAATAGCAGAAAAGCGCTGACAATAATGTTGGGCATGGCAGTGTCAAGGAGTGTTTCGTTCTCTTGTACATAGGGTCGCTATGAATTGGACCTGTCTCAAGTGCACCTAACAATAACATCTTAAGTATAATATTTTGTTACAAGTAACATAGAGCTAACCCACCTCCAACCACTTATGTCAGTGGGGGTGATGGAGAAAGATTTGTATGAAGAAATTGGTTCATGCAATTGTGGGGGCTGCTAAGTCTGAAATTTATAGAAAAATGGGTGCTCTGGAAATTCAAGTAACAGTTAATATTGTAGTGTTGAATCTCAAATCCAGAATATAGGCCAGCAGGCTAGAAACTCAAGCAGGATTTTGTGTTACCACCATGAGACACAATTACTTCTTCTCTGGGAAATTTCTTTGCCCTTATGCCTTCAACTGATTGGTTGAGATCTATGTTGTAGAGGGTATATCTGATTGACTGACCTAAGGCCAGCTGATCATAAATGTTAGTCTACAAAAAATATTCACACAGCTGCTAGACTAGTGTATGACATATAACAAAATCCTGTAGAGTAGCTAAACTAACACATAATTAACCATACCAATCCTCTCTTGTTAACTTGGCATTCACACACATTTCTTTATATTTTATAGTCAGGTAAAAACAATAACAATGCAAATTGCCACCTAACATGATACAGCAAAACTAACACATAAATTAAGAATTAATGATTCTTCCCTCAGACTCCTATTTTGTTGGGGTTGTATTTTGATAAACTCTTTGTAACTTGAAAGTCCCCCACGTGTCTGTCAGCTTGCCGTACTGTTGGGGCTTGCATGTTGCTGTGAAGCTGAAAGCTATGCCACCAATATTTCAGATACTAGCAGGGTCATCCATGGTGGACAGATTTCAGCTGAGCTTTCAGACTAAGACAGACTAGGGAGAGGACCTAGGAGCCCACTCCCAAAACAATTAGTCATTGAAAATGCTGTGAATAGCAGAGACACACTGTCAAATATAGTGCCAGAAAATGAGCCCCCAGGGCACTCAAGAAACAACTGGAGAAGAGTTGCCCCCTCAAAGTAGAATCAGCCTTAATTATGGGAATGGAGTAAAACATCAAGGATCTCTTCTTGTTGATGTGGTATGGCTCAAAATGAGAAGAACATAGTGTCTGCAACACTAGGCTCAAATGTCAAAAGATTGCATGCATGGCACGGTGTTGGGTGGTATTTTGTTCTGTGGTACTTAGTGTTGCTATGAGTCAGATGTGACTTGATAGCATCTAACAAACAACAACAAAGTTGAAAATATCATCAGTTGAAAATCCCTTTAATACACCTAATGTATGGCACATCACAGCCTAAGTCCAGTCTACACAAAGACGCTCAAAGCACTTGTATTATCCTGTCATTGGGCAAAGTCATCTGCAATGGTTTGGATATGATTTGAGGTATCCCGCAAAGGTTCATCTGCTGGAGGCTTGGTCCTCAGTGTGGTGGTATTGAGGTCGTGGAATCTAAGAGGTGGGGCCTATTGCAAAGTAATAAGGTCATGGGTCTTTGCTATTGGAAGGGATGAGTGATAGTCTTGTGGAATTAATTCTTTGGAGAGAAAGTTGTTATAAAAAGAGTCAGCCTGGCCTCTGTGTCTCTCTGGCTCCCTCTTGCCTTATGAACTCCTCTGCATGCGCTCCCACCATTATGTTGCCACCTGGTATGAGGCCCCACCACAGGCCAAACAGGCAGCTGCCTTATCATGGACTTTCAGCTTCCAAAATTGTCAGCTAAATAAACTCCTTCTCTTTATACATACTCAGTTTGTAGTGCTTTGTTACAGCAACAGACTAATGCATCATCACAAGACCATTTAGTAATAGTGTTGAAGATCTCATGGAATTTTCTGAATACTGTACTAAAGTGAAAAACAGGATGGTCCTAGGAGTACTCACCATTAATGTATGTACCTGAAAACACACCAGAATGTTTGAAGAATGTTTGAAGCACTGAACTAAAATTAATTGCTGGGTGGTGGGGAGGCCATGGTGGCAGCCATCAATTTCTCTCTCATCTGATGAGGCTCAGGGATAGCTAATAGAAGTCACTGGGAATCAGCCCAGCAGGCATGGTGTTCTTCATGAAGACATCAAGTTCTGATTGTAAAGAATTTCTCTCTCTCTTTTTTTTCTTCTGAAGCAAGCAAAAACATCCTGTATCTGCCTTTTGGTTTGTGAGCACCTCTCCTAATTGACATCCCATTTCTTCTCGTACTCATATGCCACTGCTGATGGTCACAAATGTGTCTGTCAGTTTCTTTGCTGTGAATTTCTTGGTGCCTTGGGTGCCTCTTCCCCTTCCTCAACTTCTTTCTTCTAGTTCAGGCACTCATCACTGGAAAGCTCTTCAGCCCCAATGCCAATAAGCTCATGAATAGCCTCTTTATCAATGTCCCATTCTAGCTGTTCCTAATCATGAATATCTTACTTGCTGTTTCAACAGCAGAATTTTTATAAGAGCCCTTAAATGTGAGTATATATGTCTTCAAAACTCCTTCCAAATACCATTGACACAATGTTGTATGACTTCTTCCCAAGCTGTAGTGACAATCTAGATAGCATTTGGATTGTTAAAACCTTTCCATGATTTTTGAGACGTTCGTCCAGATTCAGTTATTTCAGCATCCTATTGCAAACATTTGGCATACATACTGTGCTTTGAATGCAGCTATTGTGCCTGGGCCCATTGAATGAGTGCCATTTTCTTCAGCAGCAAATGCACACAACCTTTATATCAGGTTGAGTGTTGCTGATATGATGTGGATGCCTTAGAGCATTGTCTAAGATCAGAAGAATCTTCAACAGGATATTTTGTCTACAATACTCTCTTGCCTGAGGAATAAAACAGTTCAAAATCTGTCTTCAAATAGTGCGTGTATCCTTCAGGCTGCCTTGTGATAGTGGAAGCATGTGCTTGTGCATGTTCTTGAATGCTGTGAGGATCTCTGGATGCTAGACAAGGAAAGATTTTAATACGCTATTTAAAGGAATTTACTATATCTCAAATTATTTCCCAAGTCTATTAAAGGAAAGGATGTCATTATTACTTACATGTTTAACATGTGATGTAGGTTGTTGTTGTTGTTGTTAGGTGCCATCGAGTCGGTATCCGACTCATAGCGACCCTCATAGGGTTTTCAATGACTGACTATTTCAGGATTGCCTTGGGAGTGGATTGCCAGGTCCTTCTCCCATTTTTGCAGTACTGGGAATTGAACTCAGGACCTCAGAGACTGCAGCGCAGCGCTCTGCCAACTGACCTAAATCCCAGCCCCCGTGATATAGGTAGCATTTATATTTTAAGCCATCACTGTTATAACAGAGGTCAGTCATTTAAGTGACAGCCACATACACATGTACAGACACATGTCTGTGGGAGTTCCTTATGTAATCAGCATAATTAGTAGCTCATTGCCTATTTTGTAAGATTTATTTAGGAAAGGCTTTAATTTGAACCCTGTGAACATTTCCATCCCAATGCAGTGTTACTTGGTTTTTGAATGCCTTGAATTCTGCTGCTGTCTTGAACTCTTGATGAATATATGTATTCTCTGGTCTTTGCTTCCAGAAGAGGAGTATTTCATTGACATTAAGTATTTGTTCTGTCAAATGTTTCTCATTCATAATTATCCTGTGTATTTCTTCCTTGAAAGCTTCAGATCTTCAGTATCAGCACCTGCTGCCTTATCACAGACTTTCACCTTCACATTATGAGAATTATGATGCCTTTTGAAGTGGGACCACCTACAAATTGATATAAACATTTATGTGTCTGTAGGGTCATTAGCACACTGCTTTAGTGCATCAAAAGACTTCTTCCTTAGCAGGGATTGTTGGAAGAGTAAGCAGTCTGTGCTTCTGTATTTGTTTTCTGTCCACACGACAAGCAAGTTTTCCATATTATGTAGTGGCTCAGCTCTTTTTTTCATGATGGCCGTGGATTTTACTGATGTTGATGACTTCACTGCATCACTGATTCACTTCTTGTACTCTGAGATAGTTGAGATCACCAATTGTGAAAGTCCTAACTCAGGTGCAATCATTATTACTGGCTTTCCATCTTCATGTTGGGCCATTATCTTGAGCTTCGTTTCAAGAGAATTGCTTTCCTCTTCTTTGCACCGGAAGGAGAATCCACAGATGGGCATTTTGTAGACATGATGGGATGTGAAAACACAAAATGCAACATCCAAAAAGTGCTGGCAATACTGTTGAGTATCAGTTGTGATTGCACTGCTGACTGGGAACTATGTCTTACTATCACTGCCTAGCATCATGAGAGCATCCTACTGCATATGGCCAACCATGGAAACAAAATTCCAAAGGGGAGGTATACTTTCTACTAAATGTGCATTGCTTTCACACCATTGTAAAGTTAAAAAATTGTAACTCAAACCATTGTAAGTTTCCGGTTGTCTGTAATGAATTCTTGCTATTTTTAGATGCTGTCAGGTTGGGTACAACTCATAGTGACCCTATATACAACAGAACAAAATACTGCCTGACACTGTGCCATGCTGGGCACTATTTTCAGTGTTTCTCTGCTATTCATAGGACTTTTGATGGCTGATTGTTTCTGTCAGGTCTTTCTCTCAGGCCTACAGCATCTGGTATTCTCAGGCAGTCTCCTATCCAAGGACTAACCAGGCACTACCCTGCTTAGCTTCCCAGATCAGATGGAATCTGATGCCAGGGTGGTATGGTGTTGACAATGAACTCTTAGCGTATCATAAATCCATGACAATGAATTTCCACAGTAATAATGTTAAAAATAAGACATGGGTCTGAGTAGAGATGATAACATGGTTTAAATATGAAGTGTCCCTTATAGGCTCATGTTTTGAGTGCTTGGTCCCCAGCCAGTGGTGCTGTTTTGAGAAGTGAAACTATGTTTAGGAAACAAACTTTGTTTGTTAAACAAGGTGGAACCTTTGAAACTTTAGGAGGTAGGACCTACTTGGAGGATGCAGGTCCTGGCGGGTATATTATCCCTTGCTCCTTCTTGTTGTGCTTACTCCTTCCTGATTGCAATGAGGTAAAGAAGGTCTGCTGCCACATGCACCCACCAATGTGGTATTCTGCCCAAGTGCATGGGGCCAAGCAGCCATGGATTGAACCCTCCAAAACCAAGATCAAAATAAATCCTTCCTCCCTTAAGTTATTTATGTCAGGTATTATGGTCATAGTGAAGAAAAGCCAACTGACACACATTAAATGTTAAATAAATAAAGGTATGGTCACTTACCTGTCGTGAAAGCAAAGATATATCATATAAGTTGTAATTATTTAAAAGCATAAAACCATAAAACAAATCATATAAAATGGGCAATGAGTTACTCCTTGTATTGATTACATAGGGAACCTCTACAAGCAAGGGATGGATGTGTGTCATTACATGTGTAGATGGGGTACTATAATGTGAATCTATGGTAGCAAAAATAACTTTTTGTTCCCCTTATTAAAACCTAGTGTCTTTTTCTCATGTGTGGCTTTCTGCATCACCCCAACACACACACACACACACACACACACACACACACACACACACATTTGATGGCAACTAACAACCTATATATTCATATTCATAATGTATTTTAGCTCATTTTGAAATAATGTTATAATATTTATTTGTGTGTGGGCATGTTTTTGAGTCTTGTTCCACATTTTCTGTGGAGAAATTATTCTATTTTTCTGTGATGAATTTAGATGGAATTTCACCTTTATTTTTCTATTGTTAATTTTTATATTAAGTTACTGTTTTTTTAACTTCTCACCTGTAAAACTTCCTCCGTTGTTTCTGGGAAATGTTCAAAAGTATGATGTCTTACTGCCTGGGATCTCCTGGATCTCTCCCCTTTCTGTTTTTATCTGTTCCTTTTCTTTCTTTGGCCTTTATTGTTGTTATTTTGCTAAGTTTGGGGACTTTATTCCTATCAGTTGAATCATGTAAGGAACTTTGGCTGGATTATTTGAGAGTTCATAGTTCTGAACCTGCTATAACTCCTTCCCATCTTACCATGGTCCCATTCAAATTCACCCTCTGTTGGAGTATGCAAACCCATTCAGTGTCAGGTGCCATTGTCAAATTGATCTGCTGAGATTCTCATGGAATACCTGTCAGTCAATTTGGGATTTTCAGATTTAGGAGATATCCCATTGTATCCTGTTTTTATCTGCAGATACAGATACCTTGTGGATTTTTAGCTCTTGGTGGTTTGTTCCCATCTGCTAATGGGGATAGCATGTCACCTATTTGTGGTCTAAATGCTATTCCTGGGCTTGCACTTTGCTGTCTGGTTGTCCTGATTTCTTAATGGCAGAATCCAAGTAGACTACAACTCAATAATGCCATCTTTTCAAAATGCTGAAAGTAATCCACAGGTTTATTATGAAGAAGAAAAAGAAGGAGGAGGAGGAGAAGGAGGAGGAGAAGGAGAAAGACAAGGAGGAGGAGGAAGAAGAAGTGGAAGAGGAGGACTAGGAGGCTGAAGAGGAGTAGTATTGGAGGAATATATATGTGTATATATAAAGGTGGGTTATATTTGTTGAGTATGAGAAAAATATGTTCTTTGAATACATTGAAAAATATAATATGAACATTCATGAAGATTACATTCTTTTTTTACTCATGATAACTATTTTAATTATAGGTATTAACATATAGATTAACATAAACTTCAGTTGTCATGGAAACATGTTCCATAAAATTTAGGAATAACAGGTCTCAGTGAAGCAGGGGCAAGCATTTTGAAGATTTCAATGCACTGGATGAAATTCTTCAAGAATTTTACCACGAGTTTTCTTATCTTTTATAAAAAAATACTCTAGATGTGATTTCATGTACACGAACATGTCAAGTTTCCTCACAACGCATATATAGTCTTGAGATTTTGAAAAATAATATCCAGCAAAAACAAAGGAACTAACAAATGGAAGCTGGTGATGCAAACTGGTTACCACCACTGGCTTCCACTGGATCAAGTTATTCAGCAGGGTGGTGCAAGTAGCCTAGGAAGCCAGCATAGAGAAGCCATGGGTTGGTCAACTTAGGCAGGGGCAGGCTCTTGGCCTCATCTGGTAGAAATTCTAAGGACACTTTGCCCAGCTGTCTGCTTGGTATAGTCATGATGTTTCTAATTGAGGCCTGGCCTCAGAACTCCAACTATAAGCAAAACTACCACAACTACTGCCCAGGCCCAAGCAGCTAGCATTCTCACTGAAGCACTGGGCTGAAGGGCCACAAAGGTTACATTCTTTAGTAGTTTTAGTATGCTGTAAATATTGTGGAACATGAAGTATTACAAATACCAATATCTAGTATTTATTCAGGGATTACTATAGTCTCAGCATATATTGTTGGAAATATATTTTTGTTTTACCTCTTGTGAACTTTTAGTTCTCTGCCTTCTAAGCTTTGATAATTGACAAAAAAGCAGTCAAATAAAAGTAGGTAGTTGTGATATCTGCTTTTTTGCCAGGGCATGTAACTGATAATGGACTTTTCATTCCTCTATGAGCAATTTAAAAAGTGGCCTAAATAGGTGAGGCATCATTTCAGACAATATTGTTGAATTGTGATCTCTGACAGAGGAGAAGTGAGTAAGGTGAGCATCGTGTTCATCTTGGCTTTGGGCTACAGACATGGTGTATATCATGGTCCAGGAAATGGGAGTGCGAACACCACAGCGTTTCTGCTGAGCTGAGAAGGAGTAGCTGAGACTCTGGGAAGTAGAAGCACCTGAAGCAGTTGGAGATGTGTGCGGAAGCCGCAGCTCCAGAAACCTGCATAGAAGTCTGCTTGTGTCTTTGAGTGCTTAGTTGGGAGTGTCTAAGATGAAACTGCACAAAGTCGGCAGAAAAACAAACATTTGGAAACTCTGTTGAATAATAAATTTTCAAAGATTTCACAGGACAGTGAAATGGCTATGATATAACCAGCCACCAGGGAGAGAGAGCACCAAGAAGGGTCGCTTGTCTCAGAGTGAGCATCAGAACATGGGAGATGCTGATGTTAGTGTGGTTACTGTATGAGTCAGACCATTTATCACTGTGACAAATACTCGAGAGAACAACTTAAAAGGAGAAAGGATTTATTCTGGCTCATGGTTACGGAGGTTTCTGTGCAGGGTGGGCTGGATCTATTACTTGGGGCTTGAGATGAAGCAGAATATCATGGTGGAGGGAGCATATGGCAGAGCATGCTCACCTTATGGCAGCTAGAAAGCAGAGATAGGGAAGGAGAAAGGAGCACATCCTAAGGCACAACCTTCAGAGGTATTTCCCGAATGGCTGACTTCTACCAACCAGGTCCCACCTCCTGAAATTTCTATGTCCTCCCAATAATGTCATCAAGTTATGAATCCATCAGTAAATTAATTCAGTCATGAAGTTAGACCCTCCTGACCCAATCCCTCCTCCAAAGCCATTGGCTGGCAACCGAGACCCCAATATATGAGCTTGTAAGGGACATTTTATATTCAAAGGAAATTACATAAAGGGAATTTCATAAAGGGAATTACCTAAAGGGAATCAGATTGAGATCCTTGGGCAGGATAAAATTGAGAGTAGAGGAAGAGGAGAGAGAAAGAAATTGGGATAAGAAAGGGACTATGTATCACTTCTTGGTGATATTTTCAATTCATTTCTTTTTGCCTGGTGTCCTCCTATGTGCAAAAGTAAGAATTGAATTGAGCAATATTTTCTATGTCAAAAATAATAAGATCATGAATGATTCAAACTTAATGCTGATACTTAGTTTAATTTACAATCAAGAAAATAACCATTAATCAAAGGGCTCAGGATGGAGGAAATGAATCCCAAATTAAATAAAATATAAAGAGGATATCAAATAGAAATGGGAGGAGGTGGGGATAGAAGAGAAAAGAAAAAGAGGGAAAGCACTTGCCATAGAAAAATGTGAATGCTTCCATTCATAGCTGGGCCTGCATACAGAGTGTGTCCTACTATTATAAGCACTTCCTCTTATGTTAAGAAAGAGGATGGCCATTTGCATCAACAGAATTTTCTGTGCAGGGTTCTTTGCAGGGCAGCTTTTACCTCCTTGTTCCTCAGGCTGTAGATCAAGGGGTTGAGCATGGGGATGACCGTGGTATAAAACACAGAGGCCACATTCTCCTGGGCCAGGGAACTGGCTGTGGAGGGCTTTAAGTACATGAATGCAGTGGATCCATAGAACAGCCCCACGGCAGCAAGGTGGGAACTGCAGGTGCTGAAGGCTTTGGACCTGCCCTCAGTAGAGCTGATGCGGAGGATGCTGGACAGGATGAAGGCATAGGAGACAAGGACTGTTAAGCTGGTAACTACGATGTTGAATCCAGCTAAGAAGAAGACAGCCATCTCCACATTATAGGTGCTAGAGCAGGAGAGCTTCATGAGAGGGAGGATGTCACAGAAGTAGTGGCTGATGAGGACCTTACAATAGTGCAGTTTTAACATGAGTCCGGTATCTATTGTTGAGCCAATGAATCCCATGGTGTAGACCAGAGCCACCAGGAAGGAACAAAGGACATGAGACATGATGGTGTGGTAAAGCAAAGGGTGGCATATGGCCACATAGCGGTCAAAGGCCATCACGGTGAGCATATAACACTCAGCAACAACAAAAATAACAAAGAAGTAGAGCTGAGACATGCACCCTGCATAGGAGATGATGTTTTTCTGGGACACAAAGTTGACTAGCATTTTAGGGGTAATGACAGAGGAGTAGCAGAGATCCACAAGTGACAAGTTGCTGAGGAAGAAGTACATGGGGGTGTGAAGGTGTGGGTTGAGACAGATGAGGGTGATCATGCCTAGATTCCCCACCATGGTGACCACATAGATTCCTAGGAAGAGGAGGAAGAGGGGGAGCTGGAGCTCTGGCCGGTTAGTTAGTCCCCCGAGGATGAACTCTGCCACTGTAGAGTGATTCTTCGCAGCCATCATATCTGGGTGGGAGGCCTGTGGGGATGAGCGAGACGGAGCTGTGAGGGTCTCTCCTGGCCCTGTGTGGGGAAGCTGCTTTTCTGCACTTGGTGCCTGGGGAGCCATCGTGGGTGTGGCTGATGCTTTCTGACACCACTTTTGTTTTTTGAGAGGAGGACAGCCACTGAGTGTTTCAAAGATTTTTAAGATGAGAGGACATGGGCCAAGGTCTGAATTTCTTACTAATGTTCTAGCATTTTGACAAATTGATATTTGCTGAGTATCCTGGAGAGTGGGATTTCAAAGTGTCATCTCTGTATCAGCAGCATGCCTTCATTTGACATGCAAATTCTCAGACTTCACCTCACGAGTACTAAAACCACAACTGTGGAATTGTGCTGAGCAATGCGTGTTTTAAAATCTCTGCAAGCATGCTACTTCACACTAAAGTTTGAGAACATCTACCCTGCAATAAGTAAGTATATATTTCAAATTTGGAAATAGATTTTGCTTCAGAAATGGAATCACTGTCATCCTCTCAATTCTGAAAACCTCAGTGACTATAAATGTCTGAAAATCTCTCTGAAATCAGCACAGCATCAGGTGATATGGTTATTACAAGCAATATCGTTGTTGTTGTTGTTGTTGTTGTGTGCCATCGAGTCATGCCTGTCTCATAGTGACCCTCCTAGGGTTTTTGATGGCTGATTGTTTCAAGATTGTTTCAAGAGTGGGCTGCCATGTCCTTCTCCTATTTTTGTGGTGCTTGGGATCAAACCCTGGTCCTCAGAGAGTGCAGAGCAGTACTCTACCAACTGAGCTAAACCTCAGACTCTCAAATGCATAGGGAGGCTCTATTTCAAAAACCATACCCCCCAAAAAAATTTTTTTTTGAAGTCCTGGGAGGGATTGAACCCAGGGCCTTATGTGTACTTTGCAAGTGCTCTACCACTGGTCAGTACCTCAAGCCACCCCCTTCTTTTTTTTCTTATCTTGAGGCAGGGTCTCACTAAAGTACAGATGCTGCCTCTGACCTTCAACTTGCAATCCTCCTGACTCTGCCTCCTGAGTCGCTGGGATTACAGGCCTAAGCAACCATACCTGGACCAAGTATTTTTTTAAGAGTCTATTTTGATGGGATCATTTTCCTATTTCTTTTTCAGGATGTTGTTGTTGTTGTTAGGTGCCGTCGAGTTGGTATCCGACTCATAGCAACCCTCATAGGGTTTTCAACGGCTGAGTGCTTCGGGATTGCCTTGGGAGTGGATTGCCAGGCCCTTCTCCCATTTTTGCGGTGCTGGGAATTGAACTCGGGGCCTCAGAGACTGCAGCGCAGCGCTCTACCCACTAAGCTAAATCCCAGCCCCTTCTCAGGATGTTAGTTACTGGTATATAGAAAAGCTACTGATTTTATGTGCTGATTTTGTATCCTGCTACTTTTCTAAAAGGGTTTATCCAATCTAAGAGTTTTCTGTTGGCATCTTTAGGGTTTTTCAAATATAAGATCAGATCATCTGAAAATGGAGATAATATGAGTTTTTCCTTTCCTATTTGTTTCCCTTTTATTTAAACTAACACCAAAACAAAAGAAAACAAAATTTGAACTTAGAAGAAGGATCTTATTAGTAATCTCTGTGAATTTGTTTTGTATTATAAAGGCCACATGCATGAAAAAAAAATTTAAAAACCTACATTTTTCTGGTATCTGGAGCCTAACAGTGGTAGCACACTTTCTTCTAGGTATTTTCTGTGCATATATTTGCATGCACATTTTATGACCTGTTTTTCTTAACATAGGAGTTTCAAGAACATAGTTTCATTTGACTCCTATAATAAAACAGGCACTAATGGTATTTCTTTTTCATAGATATTAGAGTTTTAAAAATCTTTAGAATGTGGTGTGAAGACAAGAAGATCATGTATTATATTACAAGCTTTTTATGTTAAATTATTGATGGAGAGGTATTTTACCTTACAATAACTATCAGAGGTAGTGCAATTTTTGAATACTATTTCCATGTGTTATAAAAATAATTTTTTCTGGATAAGAAAAGATTAAAAAATATTACATATTACTCCCTACTAACCTGTATGTCTCCAAACCATAAGAAACATAGAAAATCCACACCGAATAACCATTATCGTACCTCAAAGTGCTTACAAAATAGACTGGAGTGGATACAATTCACTGAGTGGGGTGCCAATGGGAGCACTAGTGTACAGAAGCTTGGACTTATCTTCTTTATTTATTGGAAATTTTTAATGTACACTTTAATGTGATTCATTCTGACATGCTTTTCATTGTGACATTTCCATATATGCATTTTGTTGTATATTATACAGACAAGTTCCCCCTTACCCCCTTGTGTGCTTCCTCTCCTCATCCAAGACTTATCTTTTTACTCCCATAATATTCAGATAACATAACCTAGGCCAACATGAACCACATATTTCATATTAGTTGTTACCTCTAGTGTTACGGAGTCATCAGAGGCCCAGGCTTCCTGCCAAGGACAACACAGCACACAGAGAGCAAAGCACTTGGAGATGAAGGTCAGCCTGTGCCCCTAAATAGCTGCCCTGGAAACAAATGCTCATGGAAGAAAGGTTTTCTCTTGAAATGGTTTTACAAGGGTAATTAGATACCTGTGCTGAAACTTCCTGGAAACAGTCTCCCAGAAATTTTAGAGGATGATTTTGCTTTCAAACATCTGGTAATATAAGAAGCAGATAGCTTTATATTGAGTCCTAAATTTACTCAAAGGGGCCAACACAATCAAGAAAATTGAGCCATAGAGATTGGGAGGCTCAGGGACCTAATTACACACATGTACATGTACAGAACATCCCCTGGGATGTAGTCACTCCAGAGACAGTGGTCCTCACTAAAGGAACAAATGGAGCTTGGTTTATACTTGCTCTGTGAATCATGTTTCGTCTCCCACTTGTGTTAATTTTCTTCTTCATTGTAGAGTCATCTTGCAGTTATGAAACTTAACAGTTTAATGTGAGCCTAGGGCTAGTTTAGCACCAAGCAGCTAATCATCATCACTATTATCACCACCATTAACATCCTCCTCCTCATTCCATTGCCATCAACATCACCAGTTAGTACCACCATGGTTGTTACCCATCATCAGTCATTTATCACTATGTACCATCGCCTAGCATTGGAATGTTTATTTTTAAGCATTTTGAAATCAAATCCAAACATTTTTCTAAGACAACTGTATAATTTTAGTAATGGAATGCCAAAAATTTGTCAGGAATCTGTTAAATTTGTCTTGAATCAGCCCCCCTGCTGCACCTGCAGACTCACAGTGTAGAATGGCAGTGGAGTGAGCAGCATCAGCATGCTGACTTAGAGGAACTCATCATTCATATATACTTGCTCACAGGGAAGTTTCTCCCTAAGAAAATTTCCTTTTCAACATCAACATCATATGCTGTATTTTCATATGGATGGATGCATTTGTTTGTTTGCCTTATGCTTTCTTTTTTTAGTAACATATTCATTGTAGAAAATGATGTAGTTCATTATATTTTTATACATATATATCATGTACTTTTCTCATATTTACTCTCCATTACCCTCTTTTTCCCTCTTCCTCATCTCAAATACTTCCCCTTTCATGTCTTATATACCATTCTTTTGATCTAGATTCTACATATAAAACATATGATATTTGTCTTTCTGTGTCTGGCTCTTTTTTTTTTTTTTTTTTTTTTTTTTTTTTTTTTTTTTTTTTTTTTTTTTTTTTTTTTTTTTTTTTTTTTTTTTTTTTTGCTTAATATGATGATCTTCACTTATATCTGTTTTCCTGAGAATGACATAATTTTATTCTTTTTTATGGCTGAATAAAATTCCATTGGGTGTACATACCATTGTTTCTTTATTTGTTCATCTACTGATGAGCATCTAGGCTGATTCCATAACTTGGCTGCTATGAATAGTCTTGCAGTAAACCTGGATGTGCAGGGATCTCTGTTGTATGGTGACTTAGATTTCCTCAGATGTATACTCAGGAGTGGTAGATTGGGATCATATGGTAGTTCTATTATTAGGTTTTTCTTTTGTCAGGCACCTCCGTGTGAGTTTCCATAGTGACTGAACTAATTTACATTCCTACCAAGAGTGCAAAGTGTTCTTTTTCTCCACGTCCTAGCCAGCATTTGTTTTTTTCTTCATGATAGCCAGTCTGAGTGAGGTGAGATGGAATCTCAATATAGTTTCAATTTGCGTTTCCCTGGTGGCTGAGGATGTTCAACATTTTTTCATGTATATATTGGCCATTTGTATCCTTCTTTGAGAGCTCTCTATTCAATTTATTTGCACATTTACTGAATGGATTTTTTTTGATGTTTAATTTTTGAGGTTTTTTTTTTTTTTTTTTTTTTTTTTTTTTTTTTTTTTTTTTTTTTTTTTTTTTTTTTTTTTTTTAATGTGTTGTGGATACAAAGCCCCTGCCAGATTTTCAGCTGGCAAAGATTTTTTTCCTATTTTCTGGGATCTCCACTCTGTAAATTGTTTCCTTTGCTATGCAGAAGCTTTTTAATTTGATGCAATGGTGTGTATCAATCCCTGCTATTATTTTCTGGACTATTAGGAGTCCTTTTCAGGAAGTCCTTGCCTATGCCTACACCTTCAAATGTTTTTCCTCTTGTAGGTTCAAAGTTTCAGGACTTATACTAAGGTCTTTGATCCACTTTGAAGTGATTTTTTATAGGGTGAGAGAGAGTGATCTAGTTTCATTCTTCTACATGTGTCTATACAATTTTTCACAGCCCTCTTGGTCAAAGAGGCTATCTCTTCTCCAACATATGTTTTGACACCTTCATTGAAAATCAGATGGCTGTAGTTGCACGGGTATATTTCTGGTCCTCTATTCTATTCCATTTGTCTACATGTCTGTTTTTGTGCCAATACTGTGCTGGTTTTGTTACGATGGCTGTGTAGTCTAATTTGAGGTCAGGTATGGTGATACCTCCTGCATTGCTGTTTTTGCTCAGGACTGCTTCAGCTATTTAGTGTTTTTGTGCTTACATAAGAATTTTAGGGTGACTTCCTCTAGTTCTCTGAAGAATGTCATTGTAATTTTGATGGGATTCCATTGCATCTGTCAGCTGCTTTTGGTAATAAAGCCATTTTCACAATATTAATTCTGCTGATTCATGAACATGGTATCTTTCCATCTTCTATTGTCTTTTCAATTTTCTCATTGTTTAAAAAATTTCATTGTGTAGGTCTATCATCTCTTTGGTTATGTTTATTTCTAGATATTTTTGAGACTATTGCAAGTGGGATTAATTTTCTGATTTCTTTTTTAGCATGTCTGATATTGGTATATAGAAAAGCTACATATTTCTTTGCCACTATAATCCTAGTGACTCGGAGGCTGAGGCAAGAGAATCGCAAGTACATGGCCAGAGGCAGCCTGTGCAAATTTATGAGACCCTGTTTCAAAATAAGAAATAGAAAAGGGGCTGGGGGTACAGCTCAGTGGTATAGTACTTGTTTAACACATACAAGTCCCTGAGTTTGACTCCCATTCCTCCACAAAAGCTACTGTATTTGCATATTGATTTTGTATCTTGCTACTTTGTTGAAAGTGTTTATCAGATTGAAGAAGCTTTGGATGGAGTCTTTAGAGTCTTTTAAGTGTAGGATCTTATTGTCTGAAAATAGGAATAATTTGATATTCCTTTCGTGGTATTCCTGATATTCATTTCTCTCTTATTTCTTTCTCTTGACTTACTGCTCTGGCTAAAATTCAGACTTTATTAAAGAGTAGTGGAGAAAGTGGATATCCTTGTCTCATTCCTGATTTTAAAAGAAATGCTTTCATTTTCCCCAATTTAGTATGATGCTGGTGATAGGTTTGCTATTTATAGCCTTTATTGTTGTTGTTGTTGTTATGTGCTGTCGAGTTGTATCTGACTCACAGTGACCCTCATAGGGTTTTCATGGCTGATTGCTTTGGGAATGGATTGCCACATCCTTCTTCCATTTGTGTGGTGCTGGGGAGCAAACCTGGGTCTTCAGAGAATGTGAAGCAGCACTATACCAACTGAGCTAAACTGTGTTGAGGTATGTTCTTTCTATTCCAAGTTTCTCAGAGATTCTATCTTGAAGAGATGTTGAACTTTATCAAAGGTATTTTCTGCATCTATTGAGATGATCATGTGATTTCTGTCCGTGAATCTATGTGCTCTATTGCATTTATCAATTTGCATATGTCAAATCATCCTTGCATCCCTGGAGTGAAATCAAGTTGACCATGGTGTATGATCTTTTACTTGGAAGTTGAACCCAGGGCCTCACACATACTTTGCAAGGGCTTTTCCATTAAGTTGTACCCCTAGCCTCTTCTTAATTTTTTATCTTGAGATACAGTCTCACTATTATATATAGGCTGCCTTTGTTCTTGAACTTACTATCCCCCTGCCTCTACTCCTTAGTCCCTGGGATTATTGGTACCTGGTTTGGTTTGCAAGTATTTTATTACTAACTTTGTGTTTGTGTTCACCAGTAGTTGTTCTAGAGTTTATTTTTTTTTATTTTTATTTTTTTGTTTTTTGTGTGTGTGTGTATGTGCATGTGTTTCCTTGTTCAGATTTGGTATTGGTAATACTGACTGTGTAGAATGAGTTTAGTATCATCCCTTCATTTTCCATTTTGTGGATTAGTTTGAGGAGCATTGGTGTTAATTTTACCTTGAAAATCTGGTAACATTCAGTAGTGAATATGCCCAATCCTGGACTTTCATTGATGGGAGACTCTTTTTGCTGCTTTGATCTCATTGCTCATTATAGATCTGTTTAAGTTGATTATATTCTGTACATTTAATTTTGGTAGGTCATATGTGTTGAGAAATGTATCCACTTCTTTTAGATTTTCCAATTTATTGAAAAGTATTCAGACTATTTCCTAATGATCCTTTGGATTTCATTGGTACCTGTTGTAATGTCCCATTTCTCATCTCTAAGCTTTTGAAATTTGGTCTTAATTCTCTTTGTTTTAGTTAGTTTGGCTAATGATTTGTCAATCTTGTTCATCTTCTTATAGAAGTCTTTGTTTCATTGATTCTCTATTATACTTTTAGACTCCATTTCATTAATTTCTGCTGTGATCTTTTCTTTTTTCCTTTTTTTCTTTATTTTATTTTATTTTTTTGTGGTACTGGGGGTTGAACCTAGGTCTTTGCATTTGCATGCTTTGCAAGTGCTGGACCACTGAGCTGCACCCTCAGCCCATTCTTTTACTTTTTGAGACAGGGTCTCGCTACATTATGCAGACTGCCTCTGGTCTCAAACTTGTGATCCTCTTGTCTCTGCCTCCCGAGTTGCTGGGATTACAGGTGTATGCCACTGCTCCTGGCTTCCTTTTTTTCTTTATTTATAAATGTTGGTTGGGTACAGACTAATAAGACTTTTGCTATATCCATAATGCAACTCTGACATCATTTCTTCTTACACATTCATTGACTTACATATTTTACAGAACGATATAAACTAACGAAGAGAAGAGAAAGAGAAAATAAGTAGAAATTTTAATTAATATGTAATAAAAATTATATTCAATTGGGTTATATTCTCTTTGATTTTTTTCCTTTCCCCTATTTTTTCCCATTTTTTGGGGAGTGCATCACATATTTTGAGATTTTCCTCTTCCCTTTCTCCTCTCTACTTTATATCCCCTCTATTTTATTTCCCCTCCCATTTCTCCCTTCCCCAACCTCTGCTCCCACCCACTGAGCCCACCCCCCCTTCTTTCAACTTGGCTATATTTTCCCTTCTTAGGTAAATATTAAGTCTGAAGCCATACCCCCCTAACATCTGATCCTGTCTGATCTTGGAAGCTAAGCAGAGTTGGCCTGGTTAGTCCTTGGATAGGAGACCGGCTTGAAATACCAGGTGCTGCATGCTAGGGAGAAGGACCTGGCAGCCCACTCCCAAAACAATCAGGCATTGGAAACCCTACATCGGTTCACTATGAGTCAGACTTGACTTGATGCCACCTAACAACAACATCAAGATAAGTATCATTGTTCATTTTTGTGTATCTACATATGCATAGATTATTTTCTTCCTTTAAGTTAGATTTAGCTTCCACATATGAGTGAGAATATATGGCATTTCTCTTTTTGGGACTGGGTCAGGTAGTTTAAGATGTTGTTCTCCAGTTCAATCCATTTTGCTGTAAATGACATATTTTCATTCTTCTTTATTGCTGAGTAATATTACATTGTGTATATATACCACAATTTTTAATTTACTCTTCTGTTGATGGACATCTTGGTTGATTTCATAGTCTTGTGATTGTGAAGAATGCTGCATCAAATATGGAAGTGCCAGTGTCCCTATGGTATGAAGACTTATTTTCCTTTGGGTATATTTCCAGGAGTAGTATAGCTGGGTCATATCACAGTTCTATTCTTAGTTTTCTAAGGTACCTCCATAATGATTTCCAAAGTAGCTGAACTAATATACAGTTCTGCCAGCAGTGTAAAAGTGTTTATTTTTCTCCACATACTCACCAACATTTATTATTATTTATTTTGTTAATTTTGGCCATTCTTACTGGACTGAGATGGAATCTTTTGATTTGGATTTCCCTAATGGCTAGGAATATTGAGAATTTTTTCATGTGTTTATTGGCTATTTGTGCTTCTTCATTTAAGAACTGTCTGTTCAGTCCTATTGCCTAGTTATTTATTGGGTTATTTGTTGTCTTAGTGTTTGATTTCTTAAATTCTTTGTATAGTCTAGAAATTAGTCATCTGTCATATGTGTTGGATGTAAAGATTTTCTCCCATTTTATAGGCTCTCCCTTTACTCTGTTGATTGTTTTCTTTGCTGTACAGAAGCTTTTTAGCTTAATGTAATCCCATTTGTTGATTCTTGGCACAGTTTCCTGGGCAATTGGAGTCTCAATAAGGAAATACTTGCCTGTGCCTATCTTTTCTTCTAGCAATTTTAAGATTTCTGGTTTAAAGTTGAGGTCTCTGATCCATTCTGATTTGACTCTTGTACAGATTGAGAGATACAGTTCTATTTTCAGTCTTCTGCACATGGTTATCCAGTTTTCCCAGAACCATTTGTTCAAGAGGTAATCTTTTCTCCATTGAATGTTCTTAGCCCCTTTGTCAAAAATCAAGTGTAGTGGCATGGGTGTACCTCTGAGTCTTCAATTCTGTTCCATTGATCTTCAAGCCTATTTTTGTGCCAGTACCAAGCTCTTTTTGTCACTATGGCCTTGTAGTATAGTTTGAAGTCAGGTATTGTGATCCTTCCTACACTGTTTTTGCTGCTAAGGATTGTTTTGACTACATGCAGTATTTTGTGCTTCTGTATGAATTTTAGGATTTTTTTCTATTTCTGCAAAGTCTGCCATTGCAATTTTGATGGGTATTGCATTAAATATGAAAATCACTCTTGATAGTATAGCCATTGTCACAGTATTAATTCTGCTGATCAATGAACAGTGGTGGTTCTTCCATCTTTTGGTGTCGTCTGCTATTTCCTTCTTTAATGTTTTGAGGTTTTTCTTGTAGAAGTCTTTAGGGTCTTTGGTTAGGTCAACTCTTAAATATTTAATTTTTTGGTGGGCTATTGTGAATGGGATTATTGTCTTGATTTCCTTCTCTTCCCACTCACTATTGGTTTAAAGGAAGGCTACTGATGTTTGAGTGTCAATTTTTTATCCTGCTACTTTGCTGAAGGGGCTAATTAGCTCTAAGACTTTTCTGGTGAAATTTTTGGAGTGCTTTAGATAGAGGATTTTGTCATTAGGAAATAAGGATAATTTGACCTCTTCTTTCCCTATCTGTATTCTTTTAAGTTATTTCTCTTGCCTGATTGCTCTTTCTAGGACTTCAATCACAATATTGAATAAGAAAGGAGAGAGTGGACATCCTTGTATTGTTCCTGATCTTAGAGAGAATGCTTTCAATTTTCCCCTATTCAATATGATGTTGGCTGTAGGTTTGTCATAAATGGCTTTTATGATGTTGAGATATGTTCCTACTATGCCCAATTTATTCAGGCATTTTATCATGAAAGAATGTTCTACTTTGTTGAAGGCCTTCTCAGCATCAATTGAGATGATCATGTGATTTCTGTCTGTAAGTCACTTGATATGTTGAATTACACTAATTGATTTTCATATGTTGAATGAGACTTGCATCTGTGGAATGAAGCCCACTTGATCATGGTATATGATATTTTTTATGTGCTGCTGAATTTGGTTTGCTAGAATTTTATGGAAGATTTTTGCATCAGGTTTCATCAGAGAAATCGGTCTACAGTTCTCTTTCTTTGAAGAGTCCTTATCTAGTTTTGGTATCAGGATGATACTGGCTTCATAGAATGAGTTTGGAAATATCCCTTCCTTTTATGTCTTCTGAAATAATTTGAGGAGAATAGATATGAAACATTCTTTGAAGGTTTGATAGAATTCAGCTGTGAACCCATCAGGACCTGGGTTTTTGTTTGTTGGGAGGTTATTACTGTCTCTAATTTGGTGAATGTATTGGGGCTGTTTAATTTACTTGTGTCCTCCAGGCTTAGGTTTGGTAATTCATATGTGTTAAGGAATTTGTCCCTCTGTGTTTTCATTTTTGGGGGAGTACATTTTTTCAAAGTAGTCTCTGATGATCTTCTGGATTTCATTGGTATTCATCATTATATCTCCTTTGCTATTTCCAATTTTTTTGATTTGGGCCTTTCTCTCTTTGTTTTGGTGAATGTGGATAAGGGGGTGTCAATTTTGTTGACCTTTTCAAAGAACCAGCTCTTGGTTTCATTAATTATTTGTATTGCCCTTTTAGTTTCCAAATGGCTAATTTCTGCCTTGATCTTGATAATTTCTTTCTGAGTAATTCTTTTGGGGTTGGCTTGTTGTTGGCCTTGTAGTGACTTAAAGTGTGTCATTAAGTTGTTTAATTGGACCATTCTTAACTTATTGATGAAGGCATTCATGGCTATGATCTTCCTCTTCAGAACTGCCTTTGCTATATCCAATAATTTTTGTAGGATGTGTTTTCCTTCTTGTATGAATGCAGGAACTTTAAAATTTCCTCTGTGATTTCTTCAGTGACCCATTGATTATTCAAAGGTTGTTATTTAGTCTCCATGTATTTGTAACATTTCTGAAATTTTTCCTGCTGTTGAGTTCTAGTTTTATTCCACTGTGTCCTGATAAGGTATAGGGGATGATTTCATTTTTTTTTTGTATTTACTGAGGCCCTTTTTGTGGACTAAAATGTGATCTATTTCTAAAATGTGGCGCTGAGAAGAATGTGTATTCTGCATCTGATGGATGGAATATTTGTGATCTTTATTATTTCTTTTCATCTACTAATTTTAGGTTTGTCTTGTTCTTGTTTTTCTATGACCTTGAGATACATCATTAAGTTAGTTGATATGTCCCTGATTTTTGTAATGTAAACACTCACAGCTATAAACTTCCCTCTGGGAACTGCCTTTATTATATCCTAAACATTCTGGTAAGTTATGTTTCATTTTCATTTGGTTCTAGGAGTTTTTTTATTTTCCTTTATGAGTTCCTCAATGACTCACTAATCATTCAGGAGTGTATTGTTTGATCTCCATGTATTTGTATAGCTTCTCTTCCTATTGATTTCTGGTTTTATTCCATTATGACCTGACAAATACAAAAACTATTTCTTTTGTTTTATTTGTTAAGACTTGCTATGTAGCCTAAAATGTGATCTATTTTGGAGAAAGTTCCATAGGTTGTTGTGTAGAATGTGCATTTCATAGCTATCAGATGGTATGTTCTATAGATATTTGTTAGGTTTGTTTGATCTATAATGCAGTTTAACTCTGAATTTCCTTTGTTGATTTTTTTTGTATGGATGATCTATCTATTGATGAGAGGAGGGCATTTAAGTTACTCACTATTGTTGTAACTAGATCCATCTCTCCCTTCATGTGGTGTTTATTTCATGACATTGAGCGCACTGACATTTGGTGCATATATATTTACTGTGGTTATATCTTTGTGAGGGATTGTTCCCTTTATTAACTTTGGCTTGAAGTTTACTTTGTTAGTTATGAGTCTACTACTGCTTGTTTTCAGCTTCTAGTTGCTTGATATTTTGTTTTCCATTCTTATATTTTCAGTTTGTGTGTGTCATTGCTAAACAACACACATTTGGATCTTGTTTTTTAATTTGTTCAGTGAGTATTTTTCTTTTAATTGGATAGTTGAGACCATTTATATTTAAGGTTATTAATGAGGTGTGTGGGAGAAGGACATGACAATCTACTCCTGAAGCAATCCCAAAACAATCAACCATTGAAAATCCTATGAGGGTCATTATAGACCGGATACAGGTTGTTGGTACCTAACAACAACAACAATAACGACAAAAAGAGGTGTATTTGCTGATTCCTGTGATTTTTTTTCTCCTGGATGGTTCAAATACTTTTTCTTCTTTTCTTTTTTCCTTGTTCACATTAGGGGTTTGCTGGTGTACTGAGTTGGATAGGTTTGATTCTTTCCTACTTATCATTTGTTGCTCTATTTCTCTCATGGAATTTATTCTTTCTTAGCTTTTATGTTTGTGAATATCTTTATTCTTCCTCTGAAGAAGTATACCTGGATTCAGTTATTGAGGATTTCTGATCTTTTGGAGGAGTGATGTTGCCTTGCTTTTTTTTCTTTTTTTTCTCTTGTGGTACTGGGGGTTGAACCCAGGGCCTCGTGCTTGCACATTCTGCAAGTGCTGGACCACTGAGCTGCACCCTTGGCCCATTTTTTTACTTTTTGAGACAGGGTCTCACTAAGTTATGCAGACTGCCTCTGGACTCAAACTTGCGATCCTCCTGCTTCCACCTCCTGAGCCGCTGGGATTACAGGCATATGCCTGGCTCTTGCCTTGCATTGTGTCAAAAGAAACAAAAGTTTTCTCATTTTGAAATTAAACAGAACAGTCCTGGATGCTGTTAGAGGCACCAAATGTGCCTTCCAGGTGAACTTGCCATCAGAATGACAGTATTTCCTGTTTGAGGAAAAATAAAAAGGCCACCTGTTCTCAGCCAAAAAAAAAAAAAAAAAAAAGTTCCATTGTTTGGGTTTTAGGTTTCTCTATCAGAGGAACTTCCCTTTTGTAAAATGAGATTGCAAAGTAGTTCAGGAAGTACATTGTATAGATTTAAGATAAGAGTCACAAGAGATTTGCTTGGACATGTCTCAGAGAAGCACAGAATTGCAGAGGGAAAGCAAGGGCAAACTTGAAGGTTACATACATTTTGACCCCAGGCATGACTTATTGCTATTTGAACATTTTTGTTGTTTAAAATGTCCCTCATACCTCAGAAAACTAAAAATAGATCTGCCATATGACCCAGTTATACCACTACTGAGAATATACCTAAAGGGAGACAAGTCATCATATCACAGAGACACCTGCATTACCATATTCAGTGGAGCACTCTTCACCATAACAAGGACATGGAACCAACCAAGATGCCCATCAACAGAAGAATGGATAAAGAAACTGTGGTACATATACACAATGGAATATTACTCAGCAATAAAAAAATGAAATAATGTCATTTGCCCCAAAATGGATGGAACTGGAGAATATCATCTTAAGTGAATGAACACAAGCTCAAAAAGAGAAATACCATATGTTCTCACTCATGTGTGGGAGGTGAATCTTACTTGAAGGAAGAAAAAATCCTATACATAAGTTGATATATAAAAATACACAGTTAAACTTAGCAAAGAAGGAATAATATAAAGAATAGAGAGAAGGAAGGAGGGAATGAACAAAGGGAAGTGAAGATTATGGAAGGTGGGATGGGAGGAGAAACAAATGTAGTGGGATAAAGAGGGAGAGGATAATCTCAATGTAAATGATGCAACTTTATGGGAAAATAGGGGAACATAACCCAAATATGCATATGAGTTTTACCACATATTAGTGAAAAGGTTCCATAAACTTTGCAAGTTGATAAAACTATAACCAAAAGTCACGTAACAGTTGCATAATGGAAAAAGCAAATGCTGTATTACTGTGTATCCCACCAACATTTTACAATAAAGGGAAGAAAATGAAATGTCTCTCAAAAATAATATCTCTATGCAGGCAGTCCTAACAGAAATTTTTGTGGTAGGTATGTCAAAATTCTTGATTCTCATCTGATGAGATTCAAACCAGATCCATGGGTGAAAGCTCTTTCCCTTTCCATGTCCCCCAAAGCTCTTTCCATGTCTTCCAAAATCCCTGTATTTCTATCTTGCCTCATTTCCCCCATCTAAGCCTTTGATCCCTTAATCTTTAGGTTTGATAAAGGCTGGGGATCTTGCTTCGGAAGCGTCTTAAGGCTTAGTAGGGGAATTGACCCTAACTATTGAGAGATCGAAAATCTCAATCAGTTTGATCTATGATGAAAGATGAGAGGGTCTGAGATTGAAGGTTGGAGGATCAAGAATCTCTGCACATAGGTTGTTGTTGTTGTTGTTGTTAGGTGCCGTCGAGTCGGTGTCCGACTCATAGCGACCCTCATAGGGTTTTCAATGGCTGACTGTTTTCGGGATTGCCTTGGGAGTGGATTGCCAGGCCCTTCTCCCATTTTTGCGGTGCTGGGAATTGAACTCAGGACCTCAGAGACTGCAGCGCAGTGCACTACCCACTGAGCTAAATCCCAGCCCCTGCACATAGGTTAAGATGTCCTTTTCTCTTGTTTGAAGAGAACTGAAGGCTTCTAACAGTTCACGGGTATAAGCAATCTCTTCCTCAGGGTGTTCTTGGCTGTGGGAATTGGTGGCTCCTTTTGTCTTGTTTATTTCCTTGCAAATATGCTGATTTTAGAAAGACCTTTTCTATTCACAAAATAAAATAATTCTTCATATTTAATGAGATTCTAGGAAGCCCACTTTTGCTTCAACTCTCCTATCCTAGATGAGCCCCCTAAAACTTCAATGGGAGCTGGGCACGGTGGCGCATGCCTGTAATCCCAGCAGCTTGGGAGGCAGAGGCAGGAAGATCACAAGTTCGAGACCAGGGGTAGTCTGCGTAACTTAGTGAAACCCTGTTTCAAAAAGTAAATAAATGGGCTGGGGCTGCAGCTCAGTGGTCCAGCACTTGCAAAGCATACAAGTGCGAGGCCCTGGGTTCAACCCCCGGTACCAGAAAAAAAAAAAAAAACTAAACCAGAAAAAACAAACAACAACAACAACAACAACAACAATCATCAATGGTAGTGCAGCAGAGAGATACAGCTCAGTGTTGTCTAACCTGCTTCCCTAGTCGGGAACTCTACTCAGGTAAAGCCAGGTCCTTTGCTTCATCACAGAAAAGAATTTCAGGATGAATTACAGAGTGAGACAAAGTTGCATAGTTTATTGAGTCCTTAGAATAAATGCGGGAAGAAGGGGGGAGGGGGAGAAAGAGATATCCAGAACACACAAGTGGTCTTCTAAAGAGAGAAAAGAAGGAAAGCAGCTGGATTTTTAGCTCTTGGTGTCTTGTTTCCATCTGCTAATGGGGAAAATATGTCACCTATTTGTGGTCTCAGTGCTTTTCCTGGGCTTACAATTTGCTGTCTAGTTGTCCAGCTTTTAAAATGGGGGAATCCAAGGAGACTATAATTCAATGATTCCATCTTCTTAAAATGTTCCAAAATATCCATGGGTTTTATTATTTATAATAAGAACAAGAAGCAGAAGAACTAACAAACAAGAAAATGAAGAGAGGAGGAATAGAAGAGAAAGAAGAGAAGAGACAGTTATTGGAGGAATACACACACATGTAGGTTATTTTTGTTGAGTATATCTAGAAGAATATATTCTTTGAATGTGCTGGAGAAGATATATTCAATAAGAACATTCATGAAAAATACTTCTTCAGTACTTTTAATACACTGTAAATATTCTTGAATATGAAGTATTAAGAACATTAATACCTAGTCTTCACTCAGTATTTACTATATTCCCAACATACATATTTTTGAATATATTTTTATTTTACCTTTTGTGGCCTTTTGTCTCTTTATCTTATAGGCTTTGGTAACTGACAAAAAAGCCAGTCAAACAAAAATTGTTAGGATATTTGCCTTTTAGCCCTGACACTTAACTGATAACGGACTTTTCATTCCTCTATAAGCAACTTAAAAAGTGGACAAAATAAGTAAAACAATTTTTTATTGGTAATTTTTAATGTACAACTTAATGTGTTTCATTTTGACATCATTGTGACATTTCCATTCATTGTACATTGCACAGATAAGTTCCCCCTCACCCTCTTGTTCACTTCCTCCCCTGTCTCACTCCTTCATCAAAGGCTTCTCTTCTACTTACATGTCTTTTGGTGGGAATATTTTTCTATATATCCTTGGATCCCAGTTATGTTTAAGGTCAAAACTTTTTCTGTAGTGATTTATCTTTTTACATTGTCAGTGATATTACATGAATTTTCTAGCTCATTTGTATTACCATTCTTTGGTATTATTGGTATTATAATTATTTCTCAAACTACTAAAATTGGGCTATTTACTTTGAGGTCGCCCTCTCTCTTATTCCTCACTCCTCCTTGTTCCTCCTCTCCTTTCTTTCTTTTCCCAGGATTTCTTCCTTTTTCTAGATCCCTCCCTCTTTCTTTTGCACTCCCTAAATTGTCCCTTCTCCACTAAGTTCACTTTAGCTTTTTATCATGTTCCGATTTGTGTATAGGATTTTTCCTTCTTTTAATTTTGATTCAGCTCCCACATATGAGTGAGAACATGTGGTATTTCTCTTGTTGGGCTTGTGTTCGTTCACTTAAAATAAGTTTCTCCAATTCCATCCATTTTGCGTAAATGAAATGACATTCTTTCTTTCTTTTTTTTTTTTTTTGATTGCTGAGTAGTATTCCATTGTGTATATGTACCATAGTTTTTTAAATCTATTCTTCTGTTGATGGGCACTTTGGTTGATTCCATATCCTTGAGTAAAGCAATTTTTAGACATTGGATAACTGAGGTGCTGATTTGTGATTGCAGAAGAAAAGGAAATAAGATGAGCATTTTGTTCACCCTAACTTGTGGTGTATGGGCATTGTTTACATCATAGTTTGAGAAAGGGCAATGCAAACACAGCACAGTTTTTCTGCTGAGCTGGGAAAGAGTAGATCAGACTATGGCAGGTGGAAACACCTGAAGCACGTGTCGTTGTGTGTTGAAGCCATAGCTCCAGAAACCTGCATAAAAGTCTGCTGTGTCTGAGTAGTAAGGTGGGAATGTCTAAGATAAAACTGCATAAACTGTAACAAGAACAGATATTTTGAAAATTTCCTGAATAAGGAGTCTTCAGAGCTTTCATGGGGCTGTGAAATATTTCTGTTAACAAACAGCCAGCAGGGAGAAAGGGAACAGAAAGAGAAGCACCAAGAGGAATTGGTATCTCAGAGTGAGCATCAGAATGTGGGAGCTGCTAGTGGTATTGTGGTTACTGTATGAGGCAGACCTCTTATGACTATGACAGGTACTCAAGAGAACACTTAAAAGAAGGAAGTTTTTTTTTGAATCATAACTACAGGTATTTCTGTCCATTGCGTTAGGTTTGAGTAGAGGCAGAATCTCATGGTGGCAGGAGTGTATGGCAGGGATGCTCACCTCATCATGACCAGGAAATAGAGAGAGAGACAAAAGAGATAGACAGAGACAAACAAGCAAGATATATATCCTTCAAAGGCATGCCCTCACTGACATACTTCCTCCTACCTGGCCCTTCCTCCTGATGCAGCAATCATGTCTCAATAATGCAGTAAAGGTATGAATCCATCAGTGGATTAACCTAGTCATGACATCAGACCTTCATGGTCCAATCACTTTCCCAAAGCCCATCAACTTGCAATGGTGTCCCCAATTCATGATTCTGTGAGAGACATTACATATTCAAACCCCAAAAGTTATTAAAAAAATTACACAGGGCACCAATTAAAAAATCTTGGGCAGGATTAAGTTTAGAGGAGAGGAAAGAGGAGAAGAAGAAATCTGTATGAGAAAGGGTCTGTGTATCACTTCTTCGTGATGTTTTAAATGTTCTTCTCTTTGCCCTGTGTAGTCTCATCTGCAAAAAGTAAGAATTGAATTGAGTAATTTATTCTATATTGAAAGAAAGAAGACCATGAGTGACTCAAACTTGATGGTGAGGTTTAGTTTCAGTTACAATCAAGACAGTAATTGATACCCAAAAACTCAAATGGGAGGAAATGACTCCCAAATGAAACAAGCACAACAGGATATCAATAAGATGAGGGAGGTAAAGAGGGAGGAACAGAGAGAGGGAGGGAGGGAGGGAGGGAGAGAGAGAGAGAGAAGAAGGAGGAGGAGGAGGAGAAGAGGAAGAGGAGGAGAAGAGAAGGAGGAGGAAGGTGGTGGAGGAGAAGGAGGAAGAGGAGGAGGAGAAGGGGAGGGGGAACAGGAGAAAGAAGAGAGAGAGAGAGAGAGAGAGAGAGAGAGAGAGAGAGAAGTGAATGTTTCCCCATTTACAGCTGGGCCAGCATAGAGAGGGCAACCATTTAGTGTTATAACCACTTATTCTGAAAATAAGAAAGACAACTAACATTTGCATCAACAGAGTTTTCTGCGCAGTGTTTGGTGCAAGGCAACATTTACCTCCTTGTTCCTCAGGCTGTAGATCAGGGGGTTAAGCATGGGGATGACCGTGGTATAAAACACAGAGGCCACATTCTCCTGGGCCAGGGAACTGGCTGTGGAGGGCTTTAAGTACATGAATGCAGTGGATCCGTAGAATAGTCCCACAGCTGCAAAGTGGGAACTGCAGGTGCTGAAGGCTTTGGACCTGCCCTCAGTAGAGCTGATGCGGAAGATGCTAGACAGGATGAAGGCATAGGAAACAAGGACTGTTAGGCTGGTAACTATGATGTTGAATCCAGCTAAGAAGAAGACAGCCATCTCCACATCATAGGTGCTAGAGCAGGAGAGCTTCATGAGAGGGAGGATGTCACAGAAGTAGTGGCTGATGAGGACCTTACAATAGTGCAGTTTTAACATGAGGCTGGTCTCTATTGTTGACCCAATGAATCCTATGGTGTAGACCAGAGCCACCAGCAGGGAGCAGAGGGCATGAGACATGATGGTGTGGTAAAGCAAAGGGTGGCATATGGCCACATAGCGGTCATAGGCCATCACAGTAAGCATGTAACACTCAGCAATCACAAAAACAAGGAAAAAATAGAGCTGAGACATGCACCCTGCATAGGAGATGATGTTTTTCTGGGACACAAAGTTGACTAGCATTTTAGGGGTAATGACAGAGGAGTAGCAGAGATCCACAAGTGACAAGTTGCTGAGGAAGAAGTACATGGGGGTGTGAAGGTGTGAGTTGAGACAAATGAGGGTGATCATGCCTAGATTCCCCACCATAGTGATGACATAGATCCACAGGAAGAGGAGGAAGAGAGGTAGCTGGAGCTCTGGCCGGTTAGTTAGTCCCCCAAGGATGAACTCTGTCACTGTAGAGTGATTTTCTGCAGCCATCATCTCTGAGCAGGAGGCCTGTGGGGATCGGTGAGAAGGAGCTGTGAGAGGGGAAGCTGCTTTTCTGCACTGGGTGCCTGCAGAGCCATCCTGTGTGTGGCTGATGCTTTTTGACACTTCTACTGTTTGCTGAGAGAAGGACCAACCCCTGAGTGGTTCCAAGGTTTTAAACATAAGAGATCTGAATCTTTTATCTGTTTGTCAAATATCCTGAACTATGGTTCTCTAAGTATCATACCAGGACCAACATCTCCTCACCTGAACTCTGTCAGAGATGCAACTTCTCAGGTTCTGCCCTCAGGTATTAAATCAGGAATCTGAGATGGAACCCAGCATTCTGTGTTTTTACAGTCTCTCTCTGTGCCTATGCACAGTAAAGTTTGAGAATTTCTACCTTACCTAATTAGTAGTATATTCCTTTCTATAGTTGGAGGTGGAATTTTATTGTCATCTATGTAATTCTTACCTGCAGCCATAGCCCTGTGGCATCCGATCCCATCAGATCTCGGAAGCTAAGCAGGATCAGACCTGGTTAGTACTTGGATGGGAGACTGCCTGGGAATACCAGGTGCTATAGGGTTGGGAGATGGACCCAGCAACCCACTCCCAAAAAACAGTCAGCCATTGAAAGCCCTATGAATAGCAGAGAAACACGACAGTAGTGTTTCGCCTGTTGTATGTACGGTCGCTATGAGTAGGACACTGACACGATGGCACCTAATAATATGTAATTTATAAACATTCAGTGAATGAACATGTAAATCTACATTTGAAATGGATGCGATATCAGGGTGATATGGTAGTAGATCCTTTATTGCTGAGTGATTAGTCATTTTCTGTATCTGAGACCTGAAGAAACCAGTAATATCAATTTCAAAATTAATTGTAAAAATAACAAGTTACAACACTTATTTTAAAATCTTATTTCAACTTCTTAAAGATCGTCATCATTACCTGTGGAAATGGATGATGACAGACAAACAAGCATTCAGGATGTTTTCCCAAACCATGACCATACCAATCATTGACTCAACTGGCCAGCAGAGACCAATTAATAATGTATTTTTCTTTACCACCTGAGATCATCCTCTTGGTAAATCACCCTTTACTACTTAATCCATTCCTGAACTCTACCTCAGACACTTTCTGAAGGCAGATTTAGGTAGATTATCACTAATTCCACCCTTGATTACTGTGCACTTTATTTGCATACTCTCATTTATCCAGCGTCATGTATATCCTCTGTGTCATTTGTTTGCATATGCTGTGTTTTGGGACTACTTAGTTTATGGTCAAAAGAATATATATCTGATACAGTAACCATAAAAAATAAAATCTTATTGCAAATACTATGTTCCTGTTAAAATGTGAGAATACTAAATGTTTCTAGTGATTGAGTAGAGTTGAGCCCCTAGGGCTGTGGTTCTCAAAACTGCCTCCGTATTATAATCACCTGAAACATTCAGCAAGTTAATGTGTGGGTTCTACTCACAGAAATTGTGGATTAATTGATCTGTGGTTCAGTTTGGTTAGTGACGCATTGGTTTGTTCTCAGTAAGTGCTCCAGAGAGAATTTCGGATCATTATTATTTTCAGATCGCAATATCACAGCATGACATGGTTACGTTATAAATGGCAAATTTAGAATCATAGGCATGTCTTTAGGATGCATTGAAATACAATATCTATAAACATCCTGTGGGGGATATATTTCTTATCTAAAAACTTAAATTCTTACTATTTTGCTTCTTAACATAATCACTAACTTTTATATAATGCTCTATAATTTATATGTTTCCTTGAAAGATCAGTGTTACTAAATCCTAAACATTTTGGGTATGGGGTAAAATGTGTTTAGTCAAGGGTTTTTATTCCCATTTTCATATTGAGAAGACTGATGTGCCACATTCTGACTTTCCAATGGCTTACTAATTACTGGTGATTCAGAGTCAGACTTACCTCTGCCCTCTCATGGTCATGAGCTTCTTCCTTGCCTCTCAAATGAAGACCTATAAATCTGTACACCTGCACTCAGCAATGTGTGATTGTAACACACTTTATACTTGACAGTGCACTTGACAGTGTGTGCATAATGCATAGAAAAGGAGGAATGCTGTGGTGTATTTTTTCATTTTTTACAAATTGAAGCTCATAGCTGGGCGCAGTGGTGCAAGCCTCTAATCCCAGTGACTTGGGAGGTAGAGACAGGAGGATCATAAGTTTGAGACCAGAGGCAGTCTGCATAACTTAGTGAGACCCTGTCTCAAAGAGTAAAAAGAAAAATGGACTAGGGGTGCAGCTCAGGCGTACAGCACTTGCAAAGCATGCAAGCGCGAGGCCCTGGGTTCAATCCCCAGTACGGCAAAAAAAAAAAAAAAAAAGAAAGAAAGAAAAGAAATTAAAGCTCCAAAAGTTAAAATAAATCACCCATGGTAACCCAGCTAATTAAGAGGTAGATTGGGTGTAAAATACAGGACTTCTGACTATAAGTCTATATTTTTTCCCCATGAAACTGTATTGTTTAGTTCTAGCTCTTCTTTGTGTATCCCTTTATTATTGTTTAATAAAATTAACTTATTAAATTTTTGGAGATGTAGGAGGGATCTGATTACAAATTTCAGTTGTGTTTTTAATTAGAAGCATCATATGCGTTGTACTTACTAGAAATGCAGATGATCAAAGAAAACAACAACACAAAACAAAAAGAACCAAATTATTTTCCTGCTATTTGGAATACAACATTGGTAGGGAATATCCTTATAGATGGTTTTGCCTGCATAGATAAATATATACGTATTTTTACAAAAAATTTAGCTTTTTTTAAACATGAGATTTAAAAAGTGTTTCCTCTTTTGATTCTTTGAGAACCCTATCTGGCACAATTTATTTTACTTATATGTAAGAAAGAGTCTTTAAAGTCCTTATGATGTGACATGAGGACAAAAAAATCTACATTTCTCTGTAAGCTTTTCATGTCAAACTGTTAGTAGGGGGCATTTAACTTTGTAGTAGTTAGTATCAGAAATAGTTATGATTTTTCAATATTATTTAGTTTTATTACCAAGGAGAAAATTATTTTCTACATGAAAATATTAGGTAAGAAAATCCTACATATCCCTTTTGCCCCAGTCTCTGCCTCTAGAAACAAAAAGGTATATGGAAAGTCCACCTTGACTAGACCTTACCATGGATCAGAGCACTTCACGATCAGGCCCATTGGACATCATTCACTGAGCACAGTGCAAATGGGAGAAGCCTAGATAGCTGCACTTAAATTTCCATTCCCATAATAATATAAACATGGCCATCATGAACCACATATTTTCTTCTCAGTTTATCAAGCCACGAGAGGCTCAGGATTGCTGTTAATGAGAATACAACACACAGGGAATAAAGACTTGGAGATGAAGATAAACAAATAGATGGCTGTAAACAACCTGCACAATAAACAGGAGAAAGATTCACAGAGGAAAGATTTTTCTCATAGGATTTTTTAGGTAGGTAATTACAATACCTGGGCTGAGGGAAATGAAACACTGTCTCCTGGAAACTTTAAAAGATGCCTTTGGTTTCAATAATGAACAAATGCAAGAATCATATAGATTGTTACCTAGTGCTAAATTTACTGAAACAGACCAGCACAGTCACAAACAATGAGTCACAGAGCTTGAGATGCTCAGGGTCATGATTACATATGGTTGTGTGGTTATCTCCTGGGATGCAGTCACTCTAGAGATGGTGTTCCTCTCTAAAGGAACAATTAGAGCCTTGGTTTCATCTGCTCTGTGAATCATGTTTTGTTTCCCAGGTGTGTTTATTTTTATTTATTGCTACAGTCATCTTCCAATTATGGTAACTTAGAATCTAATGCGAGCTTTGGAATATTTTAGAGTCAAGAACCTCATCATAACATTATCATGATCATGATCATCACCATCATCATTCTTCTGTCTTCATTATCTCCAAAACTACCTCAGTCACTACCATCAACATTATCATTAGTTGGCACCATTGTGATTGTTACTCAACATCAGTTATTCACCATGAGGCACCATCAAGTAGCATTGAAATGTTTATTTTAAAGGGTTTTGAAAGCAAATTCCAAGATTTTACTAAAACAAACTTTAGTTTTATTAATGGAGTGTAGGGAACCTTGAATCTGTCCCTCTGCTTGTGCACCTGCAGATCAACAGTGTAGAATGGCAGAAGGTTGGGGAGCATGAGAAGGTAGACTTGTAGGAACCCTTCATTCCTTTGTGTTCATTCACAAGGGAAGTTTGTTCACAAGAAAATTTCCAATTCCAGAACATATTCAATATTATATTATCAATGGATGTGTTGTTAAAGAAGAGTTTAGAAGTCTTTATTTGGTGATAATTGTAAATTCACATGCAGTTGTGAGAAATAATGTAGGAAGATTCCCGTTGTATTATCAGTAACATTTTGCAAATGGTACCATTTTGTAAAATGATTGTATAATATACCAAGAATACTGACATTGACTCAATCTATTGATTTTATTCAGATTTCCCAATTTTACTCATACTGATCTGTGTCTGTATGTTGTGCATTTTATGCCATGTAATTTCATGAGTCCTCCCATTTTTGTGGTGCTGGGGACTTGGCAATCCATTCCCAAAGCAATCCCAAAAGAATCAGCCATTGAAAACCCTCTGAAGGTTGCTATGAGTCAGACCTGACTTGATAGCGTGAAACAACAACAACAACAACAACAACAACAAAAACAAACAACAACAATTTCATGAACTGAATAGGTTTATTGACCAGCTCAGTTAAGATTAATACCCTATCACTTTCATTTTCTAATTTTCAAAAAATTGACTTAGTTTCTTGTTTTTCTCCAAGAGTGCATTTTTCCTTAGTAGCATTGTAAACTCACAAATTTAAATATATTTTATGTGTTTGAATCCATTGCTGTTATTGTGCCTTTGTTAGTCAAAGGTTTCTACTTTTGGCCTTTGTAATTCTGTTTAGTTTGTCTCTGGATGCTCTGACCCAGTGCTAGCAGTCTCTAAAACCTTCCTTGATATCTGATATGACAAGATGTACTGATTTATCTTCTGTTTTATTCCTAGATCTGCATTCAACCATTTCTCTAAGAGACATGGTTGTTTTAGTGGGGAAATGACATTTGAGGAAAAGGAACTAGGAGCAACAGAGCCTCACTGCTTTTGCATTCATCATTGTTTCCAAGTATTTTTAAAACAGGTAGAAAATTATGATTGCGTAGTTCTCAAAGGAGATATTCTCTCTCTCTCTCTCTCTCTCTCTCTCTCTCTCTCTCTCTCCCTTCTTTCCCCCTTAAAAATAAAACAGTCTGATAATTTTAATAGCATATGTTTTATTGCTCATTCTGAGGCAAGTTTTATGTGTTTGATGTTTCTTCTTAATACTTCAATTTTTTTCACCAAAAAATATTTTTGAATTACAGTTTTTATTATTTGCTGTATCTATCAGTTTGGATTTCTCTATTGAGGTATCTTCTCTTTGTGAATTAAATCTCTCCCCCTCTCCATGTCTATAATTGGTACTTGCCCTCAAACCTATTCATTTACATTTTTCTTTCATACTATTTTCACCTTCTATTTCTCCTGATATTAACTTTTCTGTTTATTTCTTTCTGTTTACTGTTAGCCAAGTCTTAATTTTTGATTTTTTCTTTTATTTTGAATAATTTCCTAAGTTCTATTCCTTAAATCATGATGTGTCTAACTTTTGAGTTTTTGTTCTTTCATATCTTATTTCATTTCATAATGTGTTTTGGCTTATTTAAAAATAATGGTATAGTATATACTTGTTTTTGAACATGTATTTGTGGCTTCCTCCACATTTTCTTCCTCCACATTTCCCTACATTTTTTTTTTTTTTTTTTTTTTTTTTTTTTTTTTTTTTTTTTTTTTTTTTTTTTTTTTTTTTTTTTTTTTTTGCACAGAAGGATGTGGCAATCCACTCCCGAAACAAGCTGGAAACAACCAGCCATTGAAAACCCTATGAGGGTCGCTATGAGTTGGACCCGACTCAATGGCACCTAACAACAACATTTTTTTACACTACACAATGTCAAAATTTACAGGTTTTTCTCAGCAACATGCACCTGTGATAGATTTGATACAAGTATAACACAAGGGCAAAAGAACTATAATATGATGGGAGAACATTTTATATCCACACATCACACATAATAAACTCCAGAAAAATCACAGGAAAATATATTTGCATCAACAGAAACATTGTGCAAGGAATACAGAACATCAAATTTACAGAAGAGAAAGCCTGACATACCCCAAAACATCTTAAAAGGTTCTCAAATAAATTACTAAACATAGAAGTGCAAATTTAAACAGCGATATATCTTCTTATGTCTATAAGATTGGCAAAAATTAAAATGCTGGATGCTGACGTGTTAGTGAGGAGGTGGGGATTTAGGAACCATCATGCACTATGACTCTTCTGGAAAACAAGAATAACTTCAGAAAAATAAGTCCATGTATCCACAAGACCCAGCAGTTCTGACCCAAGAATATATACCAAAAGCATTGTCTCCTAGACCCTCAAGAGGACATTCACAAAGATGTACACTATACTATTATTTTTTGGTGATGATAAATCAGAGGAAAATTAAGTATCCACCTTTGAGAAAGTAAATAGGGCAATATGATGAAGATTTTGACCCAATTAGTATTGTTGTTGTTGTTAGGTGCTGTCGAGTCGGTATCCGACTCATAGCGACCCTCATAGGGTTTTCAATGGCAGACAGTTTCGGGATTGCCTTGGGAGTGGATTGCCAGGTCCTTCTCCCATTTTTGCAGTGCTGGGAATTGAACTCGGGACTTCAGAGACTGCAGCGCAGCGCTCTACCAACTGAGCTAAATCCCAGCCCCAATTAGTATTAGCCATAGGTAATATAACTCAGAGAGTTAGTGGTCAGTGAGAAAAATAAAAAAGACAAAACTATAAGACACATATTGTTTATGTGTATAAAAATTATATGCAAAGAAACTCCTCCCAAAATCATACTTAGAAAGAAAACAATCACATGAGGGGCACATTAAGTAGTTTAGAATGGTGGCCCAGAAAATTGCATGTATGTAATCTTGGAGTGATGGTAGGGGGAGCCCCAGGAGACCAAGATAGACAAGATTCTGGGACCTATAACACACCTTAGCCAATTTTCAAAAACAGGAATCATACAACATTTGATTTCAGACCACAGTTAAACTAGAAGCCAATATCAGAAAGATAAATGGGAAAATCCAACATGCTTAGAGATTGAACAATATAATAAGTTTTGTATGACTCAAAGAAAAAAATCTGAAGAGAAACTTCAAAGAAGCTTGACCTAAAAGAAAATGAAAGCAAACTTATCAAAGTTGTGGAGTGTATCAAAAACAGTTCTTCAAGAGATTTTCATTGCATTGAATACACGTACGAAAAGGAGAAAATTTAAAACAATTATCCATGTTACCAGCTTTGAAAACTAGGAAAAGAAGATCAAATTAAGTAATAAGTAAATGGAAGGAAAAGGATGATTAATTTGCTATAGTTCCACTTGTTTGTGACGTAAATGAAGAATCAAAAGAGAGAAGAGCATGATGAATTGAATTTTGGGCAAGACTGGAACGTTCTGGCAGAACCTTCAAAAGGTGAAGATCAAAATGGGCAATCGGAGATCAGACCTGGAAGAGAAGAGAGAGAAAGAGATACAAAGTGAAAAAATATCAGAATGGAGGCACTCACAAAAAAGCAGAACAATGAGGAGTTCCCCATCATGTCCTCCCTCCCTCTCCTCCCCCCTTCCTCATTATCTCCACAGCTAACAGTCAGCACCATGAGCATTATCATCAGTGGATGCCATTATGAATGTTATTCAACATCAGTTATTCATCATCAGGCACAGTCAAGTAGTCTTGAAATGTTTATTTTAAAGGGTTTGAAAACAAATTGAAAGGCTTTACTAAAACAAATTGTAGTTTTAGTAACTGGATTGTAAGGAACCTTGAATCTGTCCCTCTGCTGCTGCAATTGCAGACCAACAGTGTAGAATGGCAGGAGCCTCAGAAAGATAGAAAGTGGACTCATAGGAACCCTTAATTCCTTCATGTTTATATGCCAGGGAAGTGCATTCATAAGAAAATTTCCATTCAGTAACATATTCAATATTATATATTGGTGGACCCATTGCTTTTTGATTCATCATTATTTACTGGTCATCTAAAACAGAAGCAGGAAATGAAGACTGCAGAGTTCTCAAAGGAGATTCTCTCTCTCTCTCTCTCTCTCTCTCTCTCTCTCTTCCCTCACTCTCCTTTTTAAAATAAAAAAGAGCGGTAATTTTACTAGCATATGTTCTATTGCTCATTCTGAGGAAAGTTTTATGGGTTTGATGATATTTCTTCTTAATCTATCACTTCAATTTATTTTTTCACCAGGAAAAGGTTTTTGAATCACAGTTGTTATTATTATTGTGTCTCTTGGTTTGGATTTGGATTTCTCTACTGAGGTATCTACTGTGTGCCAATTAAGCCCTCCCCCCCCCCTTGGTGCCTGCAGCTATAGCCCTGTGGCATCCGATCCCGTCAGATCTTGGAAGCTAAGCAGGGTCGGGCCTGGTTAGTACCTGGATGGGAGTCCGCCTGGGAACATCAGGTGCTGTTGGCTTGGGAGAAGGACCTGGTAACCCCCTCCCAAAAATCAATCTGCCATTGAAAACCCTATGAAGAGCAGAGAAGCACTGACAATAGTGTTTCCCCTGTTGTACAGAGGGTTGCTATGAGTCGGATACCGACTCGACGGCACCTAACAACCTAACAACAACCCCCCTTGGTGTCTAAAATTGGTACTTGCCCACAAATCCAGTTCATCTAAATTTTTCCTTCTTTTTTTTTCTTTTCACCTTGTATTTCTCCTGATATTAACTTTTGTGTTTATTTCCTTCTGCTAACTCCTACTTCAGTTTTTATTTCTGATATTTGTCTTTTGAGTATTTTCCTGAGATCTATTCCTTAATTCATGATGTGTCTAATTCTGAATTTCTTATTCTTTCATACCTTATTTCATTTTTATAATGTGTTTTGGCTCATTTTAATAAAATTATATTGTATGTTTGTTTGAACATGTGTTTGTGGCTTCCTCCATAATTTTTGTACCCCAACATTTTTTTACACCTGAAATGTCAAATTTTTGGTATAAAAATTACAAATTTTGCCCAGCAAAGTGCACCCATGGTAGACTTAATAGATGTATACACAATGGTATAAGAAATATAATGCAATGAGAGAACACTTTGTACCCAAATATCACATGTAATAAACTCCATCAAATCGCAAAAAAGACACCCACATCAACAGAAAAAATGGGCAAGATATACAGAACATCTGATTTGCAGAACAGAAAGCCTGAAATACCATCAAACACGTGAAGAGGTTGGGTTGGGTACCACATCACAGCAGTGGCCCAGGGCCCTGGCACACAGCATCTGAGAAGCCCAATCCCTTTGATGACAGTCACCGAAGCATAGTGCGTGTCACCACTAAACATAGATGTGCAAATTAAAACAGTGATATATCTTCTTACATCTGTAAGACTGGCAAAAATTAAAAAGCTGGATGCTGACGTATGTTAGTGAGGGGAAGGGGATTTAGGAACCATCACACATGGTGGCTCTTCTGGAAAACAGGAAGGTATCAATCAAGAAAAATATGTTCATGTATCCACAGGACTCAGCAATTCTGGCCCAAGTATATATCCTTAAAGCAATGGCACTTAGACCCGTAAGAGGACATGTACAATGATGCACACTCTACCATTATTTTTGGTGATGGCAAATGGGAGGCAAATTAGGTGTCCATCATTGGGAAAGTAAATACATCAATTGTTGTGGACACTTTGGAGCATTTAGGAGTAGCCATAGGCAATGTAGCTTAGAGATATAGTGCTCAGTGAACAAAGTATGAAAGACAAAGAACTCTAAGGCACAATATTTTTTATATGTATAAAAATTATATGCAAACTCCTAAAAAAACACACTTAGAAAAACAATCACATGTAATGCACATTAAGTAGTTTAGAATAGTTGCCCATAAAAATAACATGCGTGGAAGTTTGGAGTTGGGGGAAACCCCAAAGAACCAAGACAGACCAAATTCTGGGCTGTAAAAGACACCTTAGTGAATTTTCAAAAATGGAAATCATACAATGTTTGCTTTTAGCCCACAGTTAAACTAGATAGCAATAAGAGAAAGACTATGGAAAAAAACTAACATGTTTAGAGATCAAACAACATATTTCTTTTTTTTCCCGGTAATCATATCTTTTAGTTATTTTCAGTGTACAACTTAATGGGTTTCATTATAACATTTCCATACATGCATATCATTGTATATTGCTCATGTTCACCTCCCCCATTATACCCTCCTGACTCCCTTCTCCAACCTTTCCTTCCCCACCAATGATCCCCTTTCTACTTGCATGTCTTATTTGTGTGTATATCTACCTATGTACATCCTGATTTTGTCTTAAGGGAAAATATGTGTATTTCCCTTCTTTCTCTCAATACTCTCTCAATTTCTTTTTGCCCCCCCCCCATTTAGTACATTATCTTTACTTACGTGGGGACCTTCTACTTTCATGACCTATATATTTTAATATCAAATATGTATGTTGGAGTCTAAAATCCATATATGAAAGAAAATATATGATGTTTTTCTTTCTGTGTCTGGTTTATTAAATTTAAAATGATGATCTCTAGTTCCGTCCATTTTTTCCAGCAAGTGCCATAATTTTGTCCTTCTTTTTGGCTGGATAAAATTCCATGGTGTATATATGCCACAATTTCCTTATCCATTCATCTCTTTATGGATATGAGTTTAATTTCATATCTTGGCTGTTGTGAATAGTGGTGATATAAACATGATGAGCAGGTGATCTTAATGATGTGAAAACAACATACTCTTAATAAGGATCATATAGGTCAAAGAAAAAATTTGAAGAGAAATTTGAAAGAACCTTGACTTAAATTAAAATGAGAACAAACTTACCAATCAAAATTGTGGGATGTGTTGAAAACAGTGGCTAGAGAGAAATTTGTTGCATTAAATACACATATTAGAGAAGGAGAAAATCTAAAACTATTATCCATCTCTTCAGCTTTGGTAACTGGATAAGGAAGATCAAATTAAATAAAAAGTAAACAGAAGAAAAAAGTAATAAATTTGCTGTAGTTCCACTTGTTTGTGACATAAATGAAGAATCAAAAAAGAAAAAAACTTAGTGAAGAAGGGACAATATAAAGAGTATAAAGGAGGAGGGAGGGAACTAGCAAAGAGAAGCAAAGATTGTGGAAGGTGAGATGGGGAGGAGAAACAATGTAGAGGGATAAAGAGGGAGAGGATAATAAACAATGCAACTTCATGAGTACATGGGAAAAATAGGGGAATAGAACCCAAATATGCATATGGATTTTACTACATATTAGTCAAAAGGTTCCATAAACCTTGTAAGTTGATAAAAGTATAACCCAAAGTAATGTGATAGTTGCATAATGGAAAAAAAGCATATGCTGTATTACTCTATAACCCACCAACATATACCAATAAAGGGAGAAAGACCACTTACTTAGGCAGGACAAGAGATTTTGCAGCAATGTATAATCTAGGATGAGAAGTCATCCTGGTTTTACTGGGACTGAAGGGTTTCCTAGGATATGGGGCTTTCCATGCTAAAACTGGGAGAGAGCCACCAGGTCAACACCATCAGGTCAGATGCCTTAGCATAATCCTTCTTAGTCATCTGGCTGATGTTACATATAACAAGAATGAGGTTTGGGTAGATCACAAAAGGAGGTGATTTGACAAATTATTCAGAAGACGTTTGAAATTGGAAGAGCATAATTAGGTTTTCTAAGATGTTAAAAGGGACAATATGTGACAGCCCAGAAGGTGGACTTGGGAGCTACTTAGTCTGTGGATTGATTGTGAATAAAAAGGCTCCTTTTAGAGAACAACCTGACCTCCACGGTTAGAAGTCCCAGACCAAAGAATGAAGGACCCCCAGACAAGGTCTCAGGTGCCAAATAGGTAGCCAGATGGCTGGACATTGGAAACAAACTGTCCTCAAGATCTCAATGTTCCTGAGATGCCAACTGCCAAGGAACATAAGCCCCTTCTCTTCTTTTGGAAAGCCTCCCCCACCTAGGACTCCCACCAAGTCTTCGCCAGAACCCCTAACTTACTCAGCTCTTCATACCAGCCCTCCTCTCAGATGGTGCCTGAGCAGGTTCTTCCTTCCCCACTTACTTGCTCTTGAATGATCTTGCTGCTTGGCAGGTCAGTGTTCTCTTGTGTCTATGTGCCTCTACTGCTGGATTTTCTCTATCGTTTGGTGCTGAAACACAGGAAGTCAATGAAGCTCCACCTTATGGTGTGAGCCTGGACATGAATGAACTGGCTAACAATCTCTAACCTTCATAGGGAAACACGCTCTGCCATCTGATTGGTGAGTAATCGGCTTTACTCCTGATTCGCTGACACTCCTGTTCCCATCCATTTCCTTTTGGTCTTGGTCAGACATTTCCATTCCATTCCCTTCCATTTCTCCAAAGTCTTAGCGCTGGACCCAACCTAAGACCTCCTGTCCGGGGGCCTTGGGTAACTCAGGAATTGAGGATGCTTTCTTCCTCTGGTCACTCTGTTTATACTACAACATCCAGGGTATCAGGGATGTCTGGCACCTGGACTTGCCTTCCCTTCTGTCTAATATGGGAATAGGTCTATCCCTTTAGGCTGCCCACTGGCTAATCTAAAGCCTCTTAGTCTCCAACACGAAATTAATCCAAAACACTTTCCCAACTTTGTGATTTCAGTTGGACCCAGTACAGATTGGGCAACAATTCAATTTGTCCAGGAAATGGAACCTTTGACTTTAATACATTAACTGATTTGGATAATTTCCTCTACCATCAGGGAAAATGGATTGAGATTCCCTGTTTCCAAGCCTTTCCCTCTCATTGGGCTCATCTCTTCCTCTGTGAATCCTGCTCCACCCACCACATTCTCCAGCCTAACAAGCTACCTTTTTATTAATCTTAAAAATATTACTTGTATTCATGTACTGGCACTATTGTGACTATAGTGATAAAAATATATTTGATATTAATTTTCAATAGTTATACAGTTGCAAGTGATCTGTTCAACTACCAAATGAAAACAGCAAAATAACTTTTAAAAGATTTTTTAAAATACACTTTTACTTTTTCTATTATACCAATTCATTTTGTGAAACTAGTTTAACAATGTACTACTGAGTTTTATCATGATTTTATTTTTTACATAAATTTTACTTCTTGTATAAGTTTAAGATGTGCAACAAGTATGTTAATAATACATCTTTAAAGGGTAGCAAAAATTATAACAGTTCTAAAACGTTAACAAAAAATTCTGAGGTAAGTGAAACTGAAGTTGAAAAAAATCAAATGAGCTGCCCAAGACCTGATTGCCTGAGACTGGCCACTGAGGATTGACACACCTGAGACTTCTTATGGCCCTACCACCAACTCACCACAGGTGCCTCAGGCACATCTCCTTGGGGTAAGTTTCCTTTGTTTTTTACTTGATATGGGGCTCACTACTCATCCCTCACTAGCTTTCCAGGTAAAAATGTACCTTCTCAAATTCAAAGCATGGAGGTTGAAGGAAAAACCTTGCCTCCTCTAACCTAAGCTGTCCTTTCATAAATCTACTAATAACATGTCTGCTTTATCTTTTGAACCTGCCAATCATCCCCCTCCCCTTAACTCTTCCACCTCTGATTCTCATAACTCTGCAGCCCCTTTGACCCCTCAACCTCCTCATCCTCCTTACTGGACTCTAAGCCAATCCTTCTCACTGCCCACCCCTGGATTCAGCAACCCTAGATGCCCCTCCTCTCTTCCTCTGCTCTCCCATTGATTCTTTGTAATCCTAAACACCATTTTCTTACCCAAGGAGAGGGAGGGGGTCTGGCAGGCAGCCCAAACTCATGGCAGTAAGTTGTTGTTGTTGTTAGGTGCCGTCAAGTCGGTATCCGACTCATAGCGACCCTCTGTACAACAGGGGAAACACTATTGTCAGTGCTTCTCTGCTGTTCATAGGGTTTTCAGTGGCAGGTTGATTTTTGGGAGGGGGTTGCCGGGTCCTTCTCCCAAGCCTACAGCATCTGGTGTCCCCAGGCGGTCTCCCATCCAGGTACTAACCAGGCCTGACCCTGCTTAGCTTCCGAGATCTGATGGGATCGGATGCCACAGGGCTACCGCTGCAGGCTGGCAATAAGTTACACCTCATAAATTCCCAAAGAACCCTGGAGGAAAAGGGCTATTCCCACCTCTGACCCACACTGGAAAAACCAACCTGACCACACAGATTGGGAATGTAGAACTCATATGATAACATGCATTACAGCAGGTACAGGAAGGGCCTCCACTAAAACAGTTAACTATGACAAGCTGAAATAAATTGATCAGGAGCTATCAGAAAACCGAGCCCAATTTATGGCTAGATTAACTGGAGGCTCTACAAGCCCACACCTATTTAAATCCTGAATCTCCCGAAGGTTGCCTCTTTCTAAATTCCTCTTTTAATCTCACAATTGGCTCCAGACTTCGGGGCCAAACTTAGAAAATTTGAAGATGGCATCTACAGCCCTACAAGACTCTGATGGTGGTGGCCTTTAAGGTCTTTTAAAACAAGGAGGAAAAAGTTAAGCTAGATAAGCAGGGGAGAGATGAGGCTAGATACCAGCTATTTCCCTTTGCCTTAATGGCTAACCAAACACAAGGAATAAAGGCTACCCACACCTGTTCTCCAGCTGGGCCGTGATTCCAACGTGGGACCAGAGCTCGCTCCGCCAAATAATGCCCCGATCCAAAACCTTCAACACAGCTGTGTCCTCAACATGAATAAAAGGGCCACAGAGACCTCTCAAGGTAGGTCGGCACCCACACAGAACTGCCCAAGACCTGAACAGAGACTGGCCACTGAGGATTGACAAACCTGAGGCTTCTTATGGCTCAACCTCCAACTCACCACAGGATCCTTGGCACATCTCACTGTGGTAATTTTCCTTTTTTGACTCATTGCTCACTGGCTTTCCAGGTAAAAATGTACCTTCTCAAATTCAAAGCATGGAGGTTGAAGGAAAAACCTTTCTCTTCTAAAAACAACAATAATTTTCCAATGCCAAAACACAATTTCTTTCTTTTCTTGCTTATTAATAAATTTAGTGGAGTACAGAATAGCAAGACTTTGCTATTTCCATTGTGTATCTATTATATCATTATTTGTTATACTTACATTAGTTTATGCAATTTATGAAGCTATTATCAATATCTGGTAAAAATCATGCAATTATGGGTTATAGTCCCTTGTTTTTTTCCAATGTATTCTTGTAGTTGCATCACGTAACTTGAGATTGTCTTCTCCCCTTTTCAACACTCTGTATTATTTCCCTTCCCTATTCTCCCTCCCACAATCTTTGATCCCCTGCTAGATCCCTGCCCCTTCTTTCTACTCATATTTTCCCTTCTTAGATAAGCCTGATTGTTCTTGTGTGTGTGTGTATTTATAGTTTTTTCTTCCTTTAAGTTAGCTTTAACTCCAAGATATGAGAACATATGGTATTTCTCTTATGAGCCTGTATTTGTTCACTTAGGATGATATTCTCCAGTTCCATCCATTTTGTGGCAAATGACATTATTTCATTGCTAACTAATATTCCATTGTGTGTGTGTGTGTGTGTGTGTTTTCTCCATTGAATGTCTTTAGCCTCTTTGTCAAAAATCAGCTGGACATAGTTGCATGGATATATCTCTGGATCTTCGATTCTGTTCCATTAGTCTTCAAGGGTATTTTTATTCAAGTACCAAGCTGTTTTTTACCACTCTAGCTGTGCAGTATAATCTGAAGTCAAGTATAGTGATCCTGCCTGGGCTGTTTTTGCAGTTTAAGATTGCCAAAACACAGTTTGCCCACATTTATTCTTGATCATTGCACAGTGTCCAGATCCCTTGGTTAAGAGAGACCTTTTGCGAATTTCCAGAAGAACTATTCACCTGTGAGACCACATCATCCAATCACTAGCCATACCTTTCCCCCTTTGCCTCCAAAGCTGTATCCAACCCTCCCAAAGACCATCCTTTAGCCGTCCCTCAACATCCTTCCTTGCCCAAATAAACCTCACAGTCTGACCAAAAAAGACCCCTCCATTGCCTCCAACAACATACCCATCTGAATAAAAAATTAGACCCCTCCACTTATGGATGGGCCTCCATTTAAAGGCACTCACGGCCCCTGCCTCCCCAACAAAGGAGGCATTCAAATCAACTCTAGCCAGCAAAATGACAATACATTCCTCCCACTACCTCAAGGAAATTGTTTCCAATAAAATATAACCTTTCCTCCTTCTCTCACACCTCCAGAAATGCCATATCTCATCTATAACAAACCCCAAAGTCCACCTGGAGCTCCAGACCTACCATAACCCTGCTTCCCTTTTCCCTTCCCGGAACCAAAAACCTTCCTTTGTACATAGGCTTTAATGTAACTATATTAAAGTATGCAGAGTGTTGCTATTTTAAGATATAAATCTTCCAAAAGGAGACAGACAAGAATTAATCAGTATATAGAACAGAGAGGTAAAATAAAGAGGTATAACCATGACAATGCTGTTTAAAATGTAAGCAATCAAGAATGATGGAAAGAGTTTTGTCCCAGACGGAAATGATGGAATAGAACAAGAGAAGAAGGTTCAGACATGTTTTAGATGGTATAAGCAAATTGTAAAAGGTTATGAAAGGAGAATGTAGGAAAGTTATGGAGGTAGAGATTTTTTAGAAGGATAAAAGAAATAGGAAGTTGTTTATGGAGAGGAAGAAATTTGATAAGGAAAGATTTTGGTCTAAGACTGGATGGATATACAGAAGGATAGGGGCAAAATCTAAAAGGATTATAGTAGAGGAGCAGAAGGTTTGAGAAGGGTAAAAATGTAGAGTTAAAAAAAATCTCCAAAGAGGCAGTGGCGTTAAAATCGAGGATGACATCAATGTCGCCTCCCCTTACCACATTTCCCACATCTATGACAACTCCCTTCAGAATGCTATGAGCTATTCAGTTCATGCCTTAAATAGTAACTCTTGGCATCACTGCTGGAGTTGGCACTGGGACAGAAGGATTGTGGTAACTAACCAGAGGTAACTTGTCTCTCATGGGAACTTGTTGTTGTTGTTGTTAGGTGCCATCGAGTTGAGTCCGACTCATGGCGACCCTATGTACAGCAGATCGAAACACTTGCCGATTCTGTGCCAGGCAAACGGTCTTATTTATGTTTAAGCCCATTGTTGCAGACACTGTGTCAATCCATCTGGTGGAAGGTTTTCCTCTTTTGCGTTGACCTGCCACTCTCCCAAACATGATGTCCTTCTCCAGGGATTGATCTCTCCTGACTACATGTCCAAAATATGTAAGATGCAGTTTGGCCATTCTTGCTTCCAAGGAGCACTCTGGTTGCACTTCTTCTAGGACAGATTTGTTGGTTCTTTTGACAGTCCATGGTGTATTCAATAGATATCTCCAGTACCACAATTCAAAAGCATCAATTCATTTTCTTTCTCTCTTGTTCAATGTCCAGCTTTCACAACCATATGATGCCACTGAAAATACCGTGGCATGAGTCAGATGCACCTTCGTCTTCAATGTGACATCTTTGCTTTTCAATACTCTAAAGAGATCTTTTGCCACAGCTTTTCCTAGAGCAATGCATCTTTTGATTTCTTGACTGCTGCTTCCACGGGTGGTGTTGATTATAGAGCCAAGCAAAGCAAAATCTTGGACAACCTCAATCTTTTCTCCATTTATTGTGAAGTTGCATGCTGACCCAGTCACAAGGATTTTTCTTTTGTTGATGTTTATTCATAACCCATATTGAAGGCTGTGATCTTTGATCTTCATTAGTAAATGTTTTAAATCCTCTTCACTTTCAGCAAGCAGAGTGGTGTCATCTGCATAACACAGGTTGTTAATGAGTCTTCTTCCAATCTTGATGCCACATTCTTCCTCATAAAGTCCAGCTTCTCGGATTATTTGCTCAGCGTTTAAATTGAAGAGAGAGGGTGAAAGTATACAGCCCTGACGCACACCTTTCTCGACTTTAAATCATTCAGTGTTTCCTTGTTCTATTCGAACAACTGCCTCCTGGTTCATGTACAGATTTCTCATGAGCACAATTAGGTGTTCTGGTATTCCCATTTTCTGAAGTGTTACCCATAATTTGTTATGATCCACATAATCAAATGATATTGTGTAGTCAATGAAACATAGACATTTTTCTGATATTCTCTGCTTTCAGTTACTATCCACCTGACATCAGCAATGATGTCCCTGGTTCCCCGCCCTCTTCTGAATCCCGCTTGATTTTCCAGTAATTCCCTGTCTATATACTGCTGTAGTCGCTTCTGAATGATCTTTAGTGGAATTTTGCTGGTGTGTGATATTAATGATATTGTCCGATAGTTTGCACATTCAGTTGGATCCCCTTTTCACGGGAACTTAGTACTGCCCTAAAAGTGATGTCCCAACAAATAGACTACTTGCAAGATCCAATTGATTCCCTGGCTGCCATAGTCCTCTAGAATAGGAGAGGGTTAAGTCCCCTGACTGCAGCCCAGGGGGAATCTGTGCCCTCCTACAGCAGAGATGTTTTTACTAATAAATCAGGCATGATGAGAGATGGAACAACTCATCTCAGAGAACAGGCTACCCATCTACAGTCATGGTCCTCTTCTTCCTGGCTAAATTCTCCCTGGATGCAATGGTTCTATCCCATACTGGGCCCCTTCATCATTAGCTGACTCTTCCTGTTACTTGCACCCTGCAATTCAATTTTTAAGCATTTCATTCAGACACAAGCAACAAAAATCTCCTCTATGGTGTCACCCAGTTTCTTAAGATGAATCCTAGGACATACCAAAAAGTATCCTATTGACATTTGACTTCTTCCCCTGAAGATACCTATCCCTTCCCCTCTGCAGCAAGAAGTAGCCAAAGGGAAGAAAGAAAACTCTCCCCCTATTTCTATATGACCTTATTCTCAATGCCTCAGTACTAAAAACAAAAAGGGCCTTTAAAATTCTTATGTGATTTGAATACAAGAACATTTGTGTTGCATTTTAAGCTTTACATATTAAATTGTTGGTAGACAGGTATTTGACTTTGTAATGGATGGTACTAGAGGTAGATGTAGTTTTTGAATATTTTCATTTAGTAATAATAAATCTACATAGATAACAATTTTAAAAATCTTACATATTCCCCTTTACTAAATCTGTCTCTAAAATTGATAAGAAACATAGAAAGTTCACTTTGAATTAGTACCACAATTCGAAGTGCTTTACAAGATAGAACAGAGTGAATAACATTCACTGTGTGTTGTGAAAATGGGAACACATTTCATAGGATATGTACAGATGGTCTAGGTATAATTTTCACATGAACCACATATTTCATATCAGTTACACGAGTCAAGCCATCAGATGCTTGTTTGCTGCTGAAAAGAACATTGCACACAGAGAACAAAACACTTAAAAGTCAACGTATGATCATAAATAGCCTGCACTATGCTCAGGAGTTCACAGAAGAAAGATTTTTCTTGTACAATCTTTGAGGTATGTACATAAATACCTGCATGGAGGGAAAATGCAATACCATCTCCTGGAAACTTTAGGGGATGTTTTGGTTTCAAAAATCAGCAAATGCTAGAAGTGCATAGATTTATGCCTAGCACTACATTAATGTACGAGGCCCAGTACAGTCATGAAAAATGTGTTACCATGGTCGGGAGGCTCTGGTTCTGTTTACTTATATATGTGCAGAACATCTGGAATGTAGCAGCCCCAGAGACTGTGGTCCTCACTAAAGGGACAAGTGAAGTCTTTGTTTCTACCTGCTCTATAAATCATGTTTTGTCTCCTAGGTGACTCAATTTTTCTTGTAGATGTAGAGGCATCTTACAGTTACAGAACCTTAGAGTCCAACAGGACCACTGGAATATTTTAGGGAAAATAGCCCATTATCATTGTGATTGTCAATATCATCTTCATAATTACCACAACCCCTTTAGTCACTATCATCAACACTATCATCAGTTAGTGCCATTATGGTTTTTACTCATCATTAGTAATTCATCATTATGCACCATTAACTAGCAATTGAATTGTTTATCTTAAAGGGATTTGAACACAAAATTCAAAGCTTCAAAGATTTTACTCACACAAACTGTGTAGTTTTAGTAAAGGAATGAATGCTAATTTTCCAAGGAACATTTGATGCGATCCACTACTGCTCCTGCAGAGCAACAGTGTAGAATGGTGGGAGGTTGAGGAGCAGAAAAGGTAGATCATAGAAACCCTTCATTCCTTCATAGTTATTCAGAAGGTAAATTCATTCATGAGAAAAGTTCCACTTCAATAATATATTTCATATACTATTGATGTCTGTATTGTTAGTAATGAGTTTTCAGCTGAAGTCTTTATTTGGAGATAAATATAGATTCCCATGCAGTTGTAAGATATTGTTGTTGTTGTTGTTAGGTGTCATTGAGTCAGGTCTGACTCATGGCAATCCTATGTACAATAGAACGAAGCACTCTAAGCACTCTCCAGTTCTATGCCATGCACACAATCTTTTTTTATGCTTAAGCCCATTGTTGCGCCATTGTGTCAACTCATCCAGTTGCGGGTCTTTCATTTTTTGTTCCCATGCCACTTCCTCAAACATGATATCTTTCTCCAGGGATTGGTCCCTCCTGACAGCATGTCTAAAATATGTAAGACTCAGTCTAGCCATCCTTGCTTCCAAGGAGCACTCTGGTTGTACTTCTAGGACAGATCCATTGGTTCTTTTGGCAGTACATGGTATATTCAATATTTGTCGCCAGCACCATAATTCAAAAGCATCAGTTCTTCTTGTCTCCCTTATTCAATGTCCAGCTTTCACAACCATATGATGTGACTGAAAACACCATAGCATGAGTCAGGCACACCTTTGTCTTCAATGTGACATCTTTTCAGTACTTTAAAGAGGTCTTTTGCAACAGCTTTTCCCAGTGCATTGCCTCTTTTGATTTGATTTCTGTTTCTGTGGGTGTTGATTGAAGAATCAAGTAAAGCAAAATCTTGGGCAAGTTCAATCTTTTCTCCATTTATCATGAAGGTGCTTACTGACCCAGTTGTAAGGATTTTGTTTTGTTGATGCTGAGGTACAATCCATACTGAGGGCTGTGTTCTTTGATCTTCAATAGTAAATGTTTCAAATTCTCTTCACTTTTAGCAAGCAGAGTTGTGTCCTCTGTATAACGCAGGTTCTTAGTGAGTCTTCCTCCATCCTGATGCTGCGTTCTTCTTAAAGTCCGGCTTCTTCGATTATTTGCTCAGCATAGAGATTGAAGAAGTATGGTGAAAGGATAGAGCCCTGATGCACACCTTTCTTGACTTTAAACTCAGCAGTATTTCCTTGTTCTGTTCAAATGACTGCCTCCTGGTCCCTCTACAGATTCCTCATGAGTACAATTAAGCTCTCTGGCATTCCCACTCTTTGCAACATTATCCATAATTTAAAGGTATAGTTAACATTTTCTAACAGAGCTTATACTTTAGTCTTGAAAATATCAAGATGATCTATAAATAGCCTAACTAGCTGTCAGAAAAAATTTAAAATCTTTTTAAAGAAATAAAAACAACTCAGAGAGCCAACAATGTATAATATTCTATGATAAATTACTAGACATTTATATAATCAGGAAAATATGTCCAAACACCAGGAGCAAAAGAATCAACAGATCTGATGAAAATAAAAGAGTTTTAAAACACCTTTCATAAAATTTTCCAAAGATTTTAAAGAAAATGTTAGCACCACGAAAAGAAAAATGGAAGATACAAAAAATAATGCAATAGTACTTCTTTGGATAGAAAATTCAATAAGATGAAAAATGTACTGAATGAGTGTAATAACAGACCAATGATAGAACATCAGAAACTATTAAAACTAAAGCACACAGAGAAAAACTGAGCAGTCTTAATCATCTGTGGAACAATGTCAAATGCTCTAACAAATGTGTGATTATAATTCAAGAAGAAACAGGAAATTAAAGAAATAATGACTAAATACTTTACCTGTATGGAGTGAAGGTATAGATCATGCAGAAAGTACAAAATGTTGATAATTTTTTGTTGCTGAGCATTGCTTCATAGGAGTTTAGAACACTCTTCTTTGTACTTCTATGTTTTAAATTTTCTGTACTAAAAAGTTTTCAAGAACCCTTTAAAATAGATAATATATTCAATAGTAGAAAAACTCTAAAGCATTTAGAAGAAAGAATAGAAAAAAGATTTAATGACTTTGTATAAGCTAAGAGTTTTTGGACTAGGAAAAAAGCACATAATCATAAAAGGAAAAAAGATAATTAGCCTTAGAAATAAAAACTTCTCTTTCAAATAGACTATTAAGGAAATGAACAGACAAGACACATATTTGGAGAAAATATTCAATGTATATATCAAAGGACTTGTATTCAGAACATATAAAGTGCTCCCTTAGAAGTCCCCAATCAAAAAGATAAGCAGCACAAGTAAAATTTATTCAGGTTTAATTGTTAGTATTCTATAGAGAGGGAAATACCTGGCAAAGAGAAATTTGTGCCCTGTTCAAGGCAAAACAATCAGTCAGATCTTTAAAGTGGGTTCCTTCCATAATAATGTACTGCTTCTTGATTTAAGCTGCTTACCAGAATAAAGTCCCCGAGATAAGGCTTTGTGACACTGTGAAACACCTTATAAAAAATGTTTGTGGCTTTCTTTCCCAAGAAAGGCTTTGTAAACTGGAGAGAATCCCTTTAATCTTTGTTCTCTGCTGAGAAAAGACTTTTTTCAAATATTTTCTTGTTCATAAAGATATCTCAATTATAATTAGAATCATCTCTCCTCTCCTTCCTATCAAGCCATACACCTTCTACTTAAAAAAGTCCACTGTTTGTTTGCCCCTGCTCACTGCCTTTATTTCAATCCATTGCACCATCCTGATTTTTGGGAGGTCTTGGAAAATTATAGATTCTATGGGACTGTAATGGTAGATTTCACTTTTTGAAATAGCATGTATGTCCCTGCAATATAATGTTTTATGGTGAGAATTTGATTTTGATGATTTATGTAGAACTGTGAGATCTTCTTCCCTTATCTTTGTGTTAAGCTTTTGTTTCTTCCATAAATATTTTGACCTTGCATGGCTCACATAGTAGGCATAGCATGATCTGTTATCATTGTCAATTAAGCACTAGTCCTAGCACTTTAAAGGCCTCAAATACACTTAATAAAACTAGTTATATTTCTATTGTTTTTCTTGAGGTGAGGAGCTAAAAAGCTTTCCCAAGTATCTATAGGAATCCCTAGCATATTACATCAGAAAACACAAGACCATCCCTGAGCTTTCAGATTTGCAATAAAGATTTTTGAGTATATTAATATGTGGGCTGTGGTTTAGCTCAATTGGTAGAGTTGTGCTCCATACTTTCTGAGAGGACCCAGAGGCCATCCCCAGCACTGCAAAAATGGACGAAGGAAGTGGTAATCCACTCCAGAGGCAATCCCCAAACAATCAGCCATTGAAAACCCTATAAGGGTCTCTATGAGTCAGACCCAACTTGACAGCACCCTAACAACAAAAACAACATATTCATATGTTGTTGTTTGGTGCCTTTGAGTTGGTGTCTTATTCATAGTGACCCTATGTACAACAGACAAAACACTATTGTTGTGCTTCTGTGCTATTCATCGATTTTCAATGGCTGCTTGTTTTTTGGGAGTGGGTTGCCAGGTCCTTCTCCCAAAGCTACAGCACCTGGTGTACCCAGGTGGTCTCCTATCCAAGTACTAACCAGGCCTGACCCTGCTTAGCTTCTGAGATCTGATGGGACCGGATGCCACAGTGGTCTTAAAAGACCCATGTTTGGAGCAACTCACTCTTGCTCTACTTTTTCTTCTCTCCCTTGTGTTGCTAGTTCTTACATGTACCTCTCTCCCTCTTTTTCCTGTGGTTTGATCTCTCATTGTCAACTTCTTTTGGATCTTTGTCTTTTGAACGCTCTGCCAGCACTTTCTGGTCTTGTCTAAAGTTCAGTTCATTATCCTCTTCACTCTTTGATTCCTCACTTATGTCATCCTTCTGATTATCTGGATTTCAAATCTTAGTTAAATTTGATTTATGACTTTTCCATCAATCTCTCTTGTACCACTGGGATGTCAGTTCATGTTAATTATTCCATTACCATGGCTCCTATGCTCTTCACCTCTTCCCTCATTTACTGTGTGTGGAAAGTCTTCTGGCTGATCTCCCTGCCTGCTCTCCTCTCTGTTTCAGTCTATTCTGACATGACTGTCTATATATAAAACATCATTGTCATTAAAAGAGATAATTTTGAATGCTATTATTATTTAATCTACTTCATTCTATGCCTTCTAAGTGTTATAATCAGCAGTATTTAGTCATCTTTTGAGGTATGAGTATTATGTTAATTTTAAGATTAGGGAATAGAAGTTCAGAGAGGTTGAACACCCAAACACTGACTAAGGTCACAAATTTCATAATAGGTAAAGCTGGGATTTGTACTGAGGTTAATCTGACTTCAAGTTCATGTCCTGAATACTTAGGGAGACTATAATTTATCATTCAACAGTACAAAAAGAAAGTCTACTAATAATTTTGTTGGCAAAAACAAGGCATAAACTTCACAGGTGGTCACTTTGTTAATACTACATTGTAGTTCCTTTCCAATGGTTGTACCCAGTTAGAAACGTGAGGGAGATTGAGGAAGTATTTACTTTTGCAGAATAGAGCTGGAGCCTAACTTGAAGTTAGTATTCTAATTGATTGAAGGATAGTCTATTGGAAATATCTAGTTAAGTGACTGGATACAGTTTTTGAGCTGAATAGAAATGTGAGAACTAATGTGACAAATTTGGGACCCATCCTTGTAAATGAGATTGTTGAACAGATGAACTTATCAGACATTTAAAAATGAAAAAAAGTGCAGAGGATCTTGGGAAAGGGGGAACAGGAGAGGAGCACAAGAGAAAGCACAAAGTCTGTGAGACTATCAGCCCGTCCAGCACATGAACCATGTCTTTTCATTCTAAATTTAAAATTTTAAAATGCTAAATGATCTACATGTCAAAGATTAATTGAACATTACATAGACTACTGTCCCATGTGACTCCTGCCTAATGAAATTAATTTTATTTACTTTCTTAGAAGTGGAAGCTATTATAAACAAAAGCCTGTGAGCTGCCCTCTTTTTCCTCCAGCCAGGCTCTGTGCTTCTTATTGGAATTAATGCGTGTTCTTGAGTTTCTCTGGTATGTAGTGATGAACAACTCACTTTGGGCTATCCCCGGGCTATTTGGTGGCCTACAAAAACTACAAGACGTTTATATAAAGATATTGCATATATGTTGAAGTGCCAGACATACCTTTATCATGATATTATATGTAGTAAAATGTATAATATATGAACATATATTAATTTTAGTTATGTTCAAGATATACTGTAACTATAGCAAAGAAGTCATTCATTAAGCAGAGACTCAGGTTTTGGAGTGGGAAGATTCTCTTTCAAAATTAACATGATCAAAATTATTTCTTGTTATAATGTTTCTTGCTTGTTCTGGAACTAGTCATCAGTGAATTTGACTTTGCAGAAGTCGTGGCTGAAGTGCATTTGAAATAAAGTTTTAAAGGCAGTAGTCTCTCAACTGACATCAACTCAGAGGAACTTTTTCTGGTGTTAAATCACTCAGAAAAGAAACCTTTCATGCTTTTAGAGAATAGGCAACTTTGCAGTACTGGAGATCAAACCCAGGCCCTTATGAACTCTAGACAAGCACTCTGCCATTAGGCTACATCCCCAGCCCATAAAGGGAATTTTTAATGAACCCTTAAGATTTTTTCTGCTTTTGGGTCCCTCAAATAGTTTGCAATGGCTTGAGGTTCTTCAAATAGAAATTTCTTTCTCTCTTAGCAAAGAGTATCATAAATGGCATAGTGAAAGGATTTAAAGTATAGGTGGCCACACACAAGTTCAATTTGTTCCTGTACAAAGGAGTTTAACAGATCCCTTCTGCAGAGCTGATTTGAAAATTAAGGTGATTGTGAGAGCAGCATAGCAGGATAAAGGGTTTTAACTTTTCATCGATTACTTAAAAATACTTGATCTACTTAATTCTCATTCAATTAATCTTTTAGAACTGTGATTATACATGTATTGGACTACTTAGAATTGTCTTAGAGGCTTTGTTTACTATGACCTTTTAAAAAAAAATCTCTTTCCCACCTGAATTTAGTATGGATAATATCTATTGGTCTTTGTCTCATTAATCTTTTCTTTGACTGTGCTCAGTTTGCTATTAAGTCAGTCCAGTGAATTATTTATTTCCAATTATTTTTCAGTTTTGATACTTGTGTGCTGCCAGAGATTGAATCCAGGGCCTTGCACATGTTAGGCAAATGCTGTACCACTGCGGCATACCCCCTAGTTTCAAACTTTTCATTTTATTATCTTTACTGTTTCTATTGGGCTGGGATTTATCTCAGTTGGTAGAGTGATGCTCTGCAGTCTCTGAGGACCGAAGTTCTAATCCCAACACCACTAAAATCGGAGAAGGATGTGGCAATCCACTCCCAAGGCAATCCTGAAACAATCAGCCATTGAAAACCCTATGAGGGATGCTATGAGTCGGACATGACTCGACGGCACCTAACAACAATAACAACTGTTTCTATTACTCCGCTGGAACTCACTGTTACACAATTTTGCTCTTTTATCTATATTTCAAAAGTTAATTATAGTAGCTATTTTAAAGTCATTTTCTGCTAATTCCATTATTAGGTCATGTGGATCTGCTGAATATATTTCTTGATTGTGGGTCACATTTAGTTACTTTGTATTTCTAGCAATTTTTGATGCTGTTCATAGTAGATATGTTTGACAGACAGCAAATTATTTTACTCTTTTCTGTAGTGTTGGATTTTGCTCTAAGATGCAGTGATTTACTAGAAGGCTAAAAGATTACCTTAATCCTGTTAAGACTTCAAGGGTTTGAGGATTATGAAAACGATGAATGGAAAGTCATACATTATTCCAAGACCAAGTCAGAATTAAGACCTTTTAGACGGTTAATTTGGGTATTTGAGTCATGGGGTGGGGGGGAAATGGCTCAGGATAACCAGGGAAGGATTTGGGAGTTTTAAAGGACGAGTAAATAACTTGGGGGATGTGGTCAGTTACTGCGATGGTTAGTCTTCATTGACAGCATGGGTAGATTGAGATTCCTGGAATTAATCTGTGAGGGTGTTTCCAGAGAGGACTGACAGGTCCATCAAGAGCTGAAGAGAAGCCTGCCTGCAAAGAACATAGCAGGATCCAGGGGCAGGGCTCTGAAAGCCAGAAGTGGAGAGGAGAAGGCAGTACCCAGTTGCTGGGCAGGCTCACACTCTCCTGGATGTATGCAGTTGTTGCCACCTGAGGATGTCAGGCTATAATTTCCTCAGCTTTAATGTGGATTCAACACTAGACCAGCAGGTTCTAGACTTCAGGGTCAGGCAGAGACTTTTCAGGTTTCCAGCTCTTTGAACTGAGTGACTACCGGCCTCTGCAGGTGCTGATGAGGAATGACCCTGTTACCCTATCTGTAAGCCAACTCAATAACTCCTCTTTTGGTCCCCACTGGCTTCTGTTTCTCTGGTGGACACTGACTACCACAGTTATCTAGGAGGCACCAAGCAGCTGCTTATTAAAAGAGATAATTTATTTCCAGCTGAACCAATTAGTGGCTTAGCATTTGTCATTTTTGGCATTTTTATTCAAAAATGCCCATTGTTCTAGTGGAGGACATTTTTCCCCCCTAATATCCAAATTACTGAATGACTAGAAATATCAATTTAAAAAATTAACAAAGCAATAGACTTTTTTTTCAACTTTAAAGAGCACAGATAATTTCTTCTCTTTTATGCTTTCTTAGGCTATTTCTTCATGTAGGGTGAAACTGTCGTAGGAGAGCAAATATGGAGAAATGTAGAAATTAAAAAAAAAACAACTCAGGAATCAATTAAATTTCAAACTAGAAATATCCTCTTGGACAAGTCTGGGTGACTACATCAGCAGACTACTTAGCACAGATATGGGAACAGAAGCTGGGACAGGAATGTGATTCTGGGGCCGCCCTGAGCTACAACAGGAGGGAAGAAGGTGCTTGGGGAGCAGCCACCTAGCAGTTCTTCTCCTTATGTATTCTGCTGCTTTTCCTCAGATGTCTTCCTCTCACGCCTCTGGCGTCTGGGTTGGACCCTGCTGGACGACAGTACTACAGAGTGTGATGGGGGAGCATTCTGTTGTTTGCCCCAGGTCAGCCTTCTGCTCTGCCTTGCGTTCCTTGCATTTGGGCACCAGGACACCTCTAATTAGACAATGAAGAGTCCTTCCTAGATAACTGACATCTATGGAAGATTTCCTGCCTGGGTTTCTGAAGCCGTGAGGTGTCACGGGATGAGGTGGGAAGAAGTGGACCTTGAGGGACACCCTCCAATTTGCACTGCTGTTCTTCTGCCAGGGTTATAAGGGAGAATCAATGCTTCTCTCCGCCTTGTGGTTGCGGGAACAGGTGGTGGGAGACTGATGAACCTCCCTAAGAAGTGTGGGAAGCTAGCAGCACAGCAGGGCATAGCAGGAGGAACCCCAACTCCCACATAACCCCTATTCTCTTGGGTAGAGGCTGTGGATTTGCTGAGTTTGAATCTAAAGCAGCAGTTGTATCTATTTGCTTATGTTTGTGTGGCTTGGAGAGAAACAAAGGGAAGTGGAGAAAGAAGGAAAGGGAAGTGGAAGTGCAATGATCTGACAATTGTGTGGCAGACATTGTCAGGCCTTTTGCTAGGTGATGTAATCAGATTCATGGAAGAGGGGAGGACGGGGGTCCCAGAAAGGGTAAATACCTTCCTAAAACAGGGCGCAATTATGACCTTCACAGGCAACTCACACCCAATTTAGAAGAAAAGGATTTTTTTTTTTTTTGAGACACAGAGTCTTTGTTATGTAGTCCAGGTTGGCCTCAAGGTCCTCCTGCCTTGGCCTTCTGAGTGTTGGATTACAGGTATGTTCCTCCATGCCTAGCTCAGAGTAAAAGTTTTAATTTTTGAAATAACACAAATCTTACACACATGTTGAAATTAAAGTAGCTTCTCTATAAGAGTTTGTCTTTTTACTGTAAAATTTTAGAAATACTTTTCAGAGCTGCCCACTATGTTGTCCTAAGCACATATTTGGTCTGCCTGTTGGTTAACCCAATTGAGCCCCAAATTAGAAAATTGAGTCAATGAGAGATTGACACTTAGGGCAGTCTTACTTTAAGACCTATAGGAAGAGTGGTATAAGGTTGGTGATATTTTCGTTGCACTGTGTCAGTTCATCAGAGGAGAATTCCTGGTCAGATATCAGGGACATCAGCAATAGGGTGAGGTTGCAACTATAACCTTGACTTGGTGGTGGTGGTATAGAGGCTACAGCTATAAACTTGACTGGTAGGGAGAGAGGAGGGATGGCAGACCCAGGGACAATCCCTGGAAGTGGGATCACTTAGGCAGCAAGGCATCTGACAGCATGTTCTCTGGGGGCAAAAATGAAGTCAGATCAAACGGCACATTCAATATGACTCACTTTATGAAATTATAGAAAGGCAAACTTATTATCAGGTAAAACACATCTGACTAGTATTGTCTTAGAGGGAAAAATCACTAGGGTAGAAAAAGAAGAAATTTCCTGGAATGATGGAAATATTAGAGATGTGTCTATTTTTCAGAATTGTACATCTAAGACTTGTGTGCCTCAATATACATAAATTTTACTATGAAAAAAGCTGTAATCATCATCATGAAGAATGGAGAGCTAGTAAGGAACAGATGATATAAGACTGCCAGAATGTTGGTAATAGTCAAATATGAAGATTTAAAAGTGGCCAATATGAATATTGAAATAGAATGAATATCATTAATAATCAGGGAAATGTAGATAAAAATCACATAATTACATACTCAATTGGATGACTGCTTTAAAAATACAACACCAGGTGTTGTTGGACACCTGGGACTTTCATTGCTGATAAAAGTGTAAAATGGTATAATCATGTAGGAAAATACTTTGGATTTTTATAAAATTGAAACTACAAGTTCTATAGTGTGTAGAAAATCTAGTCCTAAGTTTTTACCAAAGTGCAATGGAAGCATGTGTCTGCACAAAAGACTTGTGTATGGACACACATAGCAGCTTTGTTTATACTAGTCATAAATTGGAAACAGTTCAAATTTCCTTCAATTGGTCACAAGTAAATAAGTTGTGGTATACAATGTGATTGAATACCATGACTTCCTCTCAACTTGAATGAATCTCAAACTTTATGCTGAGTGAGAAGAAATTGACACAAAAGTATATATACTGGATAACATTTTTATAAAATTTGAGAACAGGCAAAAAATATTACATAGCAACTGAAATCAGGCAGTAGTTGCCCAGGACCAAGGGTAGGGTATCACTCATTATACGAGGGAGCTTTTTAGGATAATGAATGTCTTGATTGAGTGGAAGCTGTATAGATACTTACATTTGTCAGAATTACTGTACAGATAAGTTGGGTTCACTTTATTTTATTTTAATTATACCTTAACAAACCAGGTTTAATTATTCATGTGCAACACATTAATGGCCAAGACCAAGAAATAGAAATAAATTCCTGAATCCCAGCATAACTTGTAATCAAAGAAATGTGAGTTAGAATAATGGGATGACATTTTTTTTATTGGAAATTTTTAATGTACACCTTAATGTGATTCATTCTGACATGCTTTTCATTGTGGCATGACATTTTTAGCATCAAATTGGCTCTATTTGTTAGATTGTTAGAGAAGACATGGAGAAAAGACATGTTCACGTACTGCTGCTAGAAATGTAACTGAAACAAAGCCTTTTAGGAGAACGTTTCTGCAACATTCTTTTTTTTGGGTTTTAAAATTTAAATATATTTTAAAACAGATACACAAAAGTATAACAATTGCACATACTTATTGGGTACATGTGACATTTTGATACATGTATACGTGCTACAACTTTTTTTTCTCTCTTTATTGGTAATTGATGGTGGGGTACAGAATAATACAGCATTGGCTTTTTCCAGTATCTGCAATATTCTTAAAGAGCACATCATTTGACCTACCAATTTAACTGCTAGGAGTTTATCCTCAGAAACAAGTGAAATAAGTTAGGCACAGAAGAATAAATACTGCATATCACTCATGTGAAATCTAAAATGTTGATTTCATGGAAGGAGACAGTAACCAGGCATGGTGGGTCATGCCTATAATCCCAGAGACTATGGAGGCAGAGGCAGGAGGATCATAGCCCAAGGCCAGAGGCAGCCTGCGTGACTCAGTGAGACCCTGTCTCAAGATTGTTGTTGTTAGGTGCCGTTGAGTTGGATCTGATTTATAACAACTCTATGTACAACAGAACAGAAACACTACCTGACACTTTGCCATGCCCAGAACTAAGTCAGTGCTTCTCTGTTATTCACAGGATTTTCAGTGGATGACTGGGGAGTAAGCTGCTGGGTCCTTCTCCCAAGTCTACAGCACCCAGTATTTCCAGGCAGTCTTCCATCCAAGGTCTAACCAGCTTGACCTTGACTAGCTTCTGAGATCAGATGGGATCAGACACCAGGGTGGTGTGGTTGTAGATTAGTCTCAAGATAGAAAATAAAAAATGGACTGGGCATGCAGTCTAGTGGTAGAGCACTTGCAAAGTAAGTATGAGGCCCTGGGTTTAACTCCCAAGTACCACACACACACAAATAATGGAGTAGAATAATGGTTAGCAGAGGCTGGGGAGGTAGAGGCATGGAGAAAGGGGGATGGAGAAAGGTTGATCAGGATATAAATTATGGGAAGATAGGAACAAGTTCTACTGTTCTATTGCATAGTAGAACAACTAGTTAATAATGATGGTTGAATATTTCAAAATAACTAGAAGAGGATTTTGAGATTTCTCATCACAAAGAAATGATAAATGTTGGAGATGATATATATGCTAATTGTCCTGATTTGATCATTACACAATATATAGATGTTGAAATATCACATTGTACCCTCTAAATTATATACTGTGCAATTATGTGTCAAATCAAAATTAAATAAAAATAAAAATCAGTTAAATTTCCAAATTTCCACATTCATCACAACAGTATTTATCATAGTAAAATTTTGACAGTACAAAATGTCAAACAAAGATGAATTGACATACAAAATTATAATATTTCCATCAGGGATATATGAAGTCATAAAGAAGAATGCTGTTCAAATTTATTGGTATGAAAAGATGACAATGACAGTTTAAAAATATTATAGGTAATATATACAATATTATCTAATGTCAAGCATTATGAATGCAAATCTGAATAGTGGTTATTTATGGGTGGTGGAAATATGAGTGGTTTATGCTAATAGAATTATCATTTTCCCAATATACATGTATACATGCTGTAATTTTCCTCCCTTTATTGGTAAATGATGGTGGGGTAATACAGCATTTGCTGTATAAAACATTTAAAAATATTTTTAAAAAAATTATCTTTTTATAAAAAATAAATTGCTGAAGAGAACAATGAAATTTGCAAATTGCTTATTCACTAGATTAGTTCTTAGTAAATTGATCTGTTGGTAAATTAGCTGTCTTTGAACTGATTTTCAGGGAACTGGCATGCTTTAAAAGTTGGAATCAGTGAGACTTTATTATCCATCTTGGTGATTCAGCAGTTGGTAAATGATATCATTTATTAAGATATGGGATATAGGAGAAGAAGTGAGTCTTTGAGGAAAGATAGCTATCTTGATATTTAATGAATTGTTGAATATTAGGTGTCTCTTGGGTATCCAGATGTGCATAGAAACACAGATTTGGGAGTCATCAGCAGAAAGTTCACAAAGAATGGGAGTTGGCAAAATATTTCTGAGCGCATAAAATAGAATGCCAAGAGAAGAAGGCTCTATATTAGTCATTAGGTCTTGCAGGAGACTGAGGTGTGACCAGAGTGGAAGGGAATACAAGAGGGTGAAGTGCCTTGAAAGGAAAGGAAATTGAATGGTTGAGGGTGGATTAGCTGGCTCCTGCATCACATAAAACAGGACTGAAAATTATTCAAGGACATTGAGGCACAAAAAGGCAGGAGTTATTTTTCCTTTTATAAAAGAGGAGTTTCTAGGAAGAGACAACTTAGTGTCTTGGGCAAGCCATATGACCAGAGCCAGACCTTTGATTCTGAAGGCTGAGGTCCCTCTAGCATGTTGCCTCTTGAGTTAAGACAGATAACAGAATAAAGTTCCTGAGAGAAATTGTTGTGAAATATTAGAACACATATTGTAGAGAGTGTGTAGTTTTCCTTTCCAGGAGTCTTTAGAAATTGTAGACAGTCTCCCCAATCCTGCAGTTAGGATGAGAGGAATTTGTATCCAACAAGAGAACTTTGTTGCATTACTTTCTTTACATGGCTTAATTTCTTTGCACATATAAAACATATAACTTAATTTTATTTTTACTCAGTTAAAATGTCTCTGTGAAGTTTAGAATAATCTTTCTGCTTCTACTTACTGAACTACCAATCTGCCTTCCAGTAAGTTACACTTGTAAATGTTTTTAGGTTTGTCCTATGTTTAAACCACCCATATTATACCTTCTAGTGGTGGCTTGATATTTTTGTATCCTTTGCACTTCTTAATAGTGATAGATGGTACAGTAGTTTTGTATTAGCACCTCTTTACTAATTAACACTTCCTGAGTTTGTTATTGTTGCTAGGTGCTGCAACTTGTGTCCTACTCATAGCAATCCTCATAGAATTTTCAATGGCTGATTATTTCAGGATTGCTTTGGGAGTGGATTGCCATGTCCTTCTCCTGTCTTTGTGGTGCTGGAGATTGAACCCAGCACCTTAGAGAATGCAGCGTGGCACTCTACCAACTGAGCTAAACCCTAACACCTTCTGAATTTAAGTCCCTTAAAAAACAATTCAGTTTTGAAGATTCTTTAGTTGCTTGGTAGCTATCTAGCTAATGCCTTTGCAGCCATTTCTTCCACTTAGTTACTAGAGTTTGTGAACTTGTAGAAGAAACATCCCCCTTTCTTCTCTAAGTACCTTGATCTTGACAAACAAAGGTGTTCTGGCATCATTGCCTTCAGTAGCAATGTCAACATAAGAAAGGCTTCTAACTTGGTTTTGATAAACCTAGTTTTGTGTAGCTCATATTACCAAATCCTCAGTGAGTTATTTCAGGTAGTTAAAAAGTCCCTGGAATTATGGGTTTGCAATGCAGATCCTTATTGCATTATATTTACACGCAAGTCCATTACATTTAGCAAGTTTTTGAGAAGCATCTAGAATGTATTCATCACTGGATTAGTAATGGACAGAAGTAAGAAGTCTCATATGGGCAATGTCTATTAGAATGTAAATTTCTTTATGGTATGAATCGTGCTTTTTGTATTCCTCAATCTGCCATATCATATTGCCAAATATATTTATTAAATCAATTTAACATTAAATATAATGTAGACTCACAGACATCTCACAGATTAATTTTATTCTACTTATTTTCTCATGAGCTAATTGAGGTGAGTCAATCTCAATGACTTCCTCTCTGCTGCCATCTTTTCTCTCTGGCCAAGTTTGTGCTTCTCATTGAAGTTGATGTTCAATGGTTAGCTCTGGATCGTGCTTCTGCAACTTGATGATCTACCAGAATGAGTCTAAAAGCTAATGCACCTGCTTGAAATATACATGCAAAAATTTTATTGCATGTAATTTTCATGTGCTCCATAATATTACATATAATGAATACCTTCAGTTATAAGTAAATAGAAGGAAAGCATTTTTCAAAGCCCTCAAATTTTAGAAGTTGATAGTATTGTATAGCCTGCAGCTGTAACTCTGTGACATCCGATCCTGTCAGATCTAGGAAGCTAAGCAGGGTCGGGCCTGGTTAGTACCTGGGTGGGAGACTGCCTGGGAACACCAGATGCTGTAGGCTTGGGAGAAGGACCTGGCAACCCCCTCCCAAAAATGAATCTGCCATTGAAAACCCTATGAACAGCAGAGAAGCACTGACAATAGTGTTTCCTCTGTTGTACAGAGGGTCTCTATGAGTTGGATACCGACTCGAGGGCACCTAACAACAACAACAGTATTGTACAAAATGGAAACAAGTAAAATAGTTTTTTTTTTGTTTGTTTCTTTGCTGCTTGTACCGGAGCAAATCATTAGGTAATGTGGCTTTAAAGAAGCCTTGCCTAAGATTCATTTGGAAATGAAGTTGCCATGGCAACTGTTTCTGAAGCAGCAGACAAAATCCCCCCAGAGCTTCCAGAGAACTTCCAACGTCTTCTTTGCACTTGGATCTCAAGAAGAGCCTGCCTTATGGGCTTATTTTAATCTTGTTTTAATGAATTGCTTTTCTACATTTCTCCGTGCAATGAGTGGGGATTGAGATTCATTAGACTCACTCTGGATGTGGACAGTTCTAACTATAAATTAACTGATGAGGCATTAATTCTGAGACCGTGCTGAGGGGGAGCAAGTCCTCAAAAATGTATACAGGCCTGCGTGCAGTCGATTTAGTTGGGCTTGCTTGGAAGAAAATGGACTTCTGATTTTGTGTTAAGACTTCTCTAAGAATATTTCTGCCATCCAAAAACATACTTAACCCACTGGCACACTGCAGCTCAAGTTTCTCCACACCGAGATTTATTTCATGAGTATGAAATCATTGATCTTTAAACATGTAAAATCCCTTGGTCAGGGTTATAGAAGATGAATTGCCACACAAAATTTTATCGGTCCCTGTGTTAATGAAATTCTTTTATTTTTTACAATATGTGCAGTTTAGAGGAGCCAGGACTGCTCTCTGAAGATAAAAGTGGCTGCTGTCAGTAATGTAGATTAAATACCTTGAGCTTAAGGGCTTCAGCAAGGTCTCTTGACCCTATCAAGTTTTGAATTAGAAATCAGGGTTCACCTCAAGATTCTGTAATATGTTAGCTGTATGCTCTGCATGTTTAAAATAGACACTAATAAATCTAACTTATGAAGTTTTTGTGGGTATTAAGTGAGGCAAAGTTATCTGTACATTGATGTTGGATCCTTAGTCTCCATGTGAGGTGTCAGATTGGATAAAGTATTTGGCACACGGTAAGGGCTCAATAAAATCTAGCAAGAATTATTTTTTATAGTGCTTTATTCTTAATTGTGCAAAAACCTATGTAACTTGAAGGAACAAACAGGTCATTAAAAGCCAGGGGAAGTATTACCAAAGGTGTAAATGAAATTTCTTCCTCCTAGGGGCAGGTTGTCTCATGGCAATTGTCCTGTGGGAGCCTCTATAACTAGCTTACTGAAATCTCTAATCCAGAATAAAACCCTTTAGCCTCCTGTTATCCACAGTGCTAGGAAAGGATGCTGTCCCTTCCCTGGAAACTGTACAGGAGCCTTGGGACAAAGGCACGTTCAGAGAGCATGTTCTTCATCTCAGCAAGAGAACCAATCCTTACACTTAACTCTTTCTTTTTCATTTTATGAAAATAGTTTCTACAATTATAGAATATCCAATGTTAAATGGATCTTAGGAATCATTTTAGTCATCCCCTTTGTGCACTCCATTACATGTTGGAGGCTAAGAAATATTTGTATGTTGCCTAAGAACATCAAAGTACTTGGTGCCAGAGCTGGGAATGGTATCCCTGCTTGAATCCCAGTTCATTGTTTTCCATTATGCCATGTTTTCTTGCCTCCTTCTTGGAAGATTTAATTTTACATGCTAGTTGACCTAACACATTTAAGTTATGAATATATTCACAGTAATTTCATGCTATTTTTCATAGGATAATTTTAATATATCACACTTTGCAAGAGTGTAGGAGGTGAAATATTTTGTTGAGTTGGTCTTGGCAAAATGACAAGATCAGTGTTTGAAGTTTATAGTGTATATGGGGGAAGTATATTAGGTTTCGTATAGAAGCAAGCATGGTGCCCACTGACTTAGTGGGTGGGCTAGGGATATAGTCTAGTGCAATGCAACTTTTAAGGGAGACACATAAAGTTTTAAGGAATGTAAAGATGTGGGGCAGAAGTGTCATATTTCAAGTCAAACAGGCAAAATTTGGAGGAGCCTCATTGCAAGGATTAACTTGGGTGTTAGAGTTCTGATGGGGAAGTGCATAGTTTGTGGTGACTGGAAGTTGCACTATTAAATAAGATAGTCACTAGCTATGTATGGTGGGCAGGGGTTTAGCTCAGTTGGTAGAGTGTTGCTTTGTGCTCTCTAAGGCTCTAGGTTTGATCCCCAGCACTGCAAAAATGGGAGAAGGACATGGCAATCTACTCTTGAAGCAATCCTAAAGCAATCAGCCATTGAAAACCCTATGAATAGCAGAGAGGCACTGACATAGTGTGGGCCATGAGACAGTGTTGGGGAATGTTTCATTCTTTTGTACATAGGGTTGGTATGAGTCATACTTGAATCCACAGCACCTAACAGCAGCAGCAACAGCTATATATGGCTGTTGGGCATTTGAAATTTCTTCATCTATATTGAGACGTATTGTAAGCATGCAATTTAAGTGCAAAATACACACTGGATCTTTGAAGAATTAATATGAAAAGTATTGCAAGATATTTCAATGATAACATTGTAGATACATTAAATAGAATACATCATTAAGATTAATGTCCCTGTTTGGTTTTTAATGTGTCTAATTGTTTATTGTTTGGTGGAGTAGAATTGGTGTCCAGCTCACAGCGACCCTACATACAACAGACGAAACATTATTGTGCTTCTGTGCTATTCCTAGGGTTTTCAGTGGCTGATTGTGTTTTGGCAGTGGGTTGCTGGGTCCTTCTCCCAAGCCTACAGCATCTGGTGTTCCAAGAAGGTCTCCCATCCAAGTACTAACTAGGCCTGACCCTGTTTAGCTTCCAAGATCTGACAGGATTGGATGCCACAGTGGTATGGCTGCAGGCAATGTATCTATTAGGAAATTTAAAATTGTACATGTGGCTTGCATCGTATCTAGTTTTGTTATTCTTAATAGTATCTTTGAGAGCAGATGTTCCCAATTATAAGGAAGCTTGAATCATCAACTTTGCCTTATATAGTTTGTGCTGTGTCCTATTTAAAAGATCTTTTACTTTCTGTCCTGAGGTCAGAAGAAAAGAAATGTGGAAGGATATGAGTAAGAAAGGAAACATAGAGAGGAGGCAAGGTAGCAAACCCATGGTAGCCTCATATCTGGCTGCAGTTTTGTTCTGATCTTTTGTCTCTACTCAATGGTACATTTTCTTTATTTGGTCAATGATTGGTAAGGGCAGAACACTTGAAGTCTTGAGGTGCTAACATTACAAATACTTTCAGTTCAATAAGCATTTGCATTTTTTATTTATCTATTTTCATTTTTAATATGATATAATTATGTAATAAACTATGTGTTCAAAGGTTAATTTGGATCGGTTTTGATATATTTTGTTGTTGTTGTTAGGTGCCGTCAAGTTGGTATCCAACTCATTGAGACCCTCATAGGGTTTTCAATGGCTGACTGTTTTGGGATTGCCTTGGAAGTGGTTTGCCAGGCCCTTCTCCCATTTTTGTGGTGCTGGGAATTGAACTCGGGACCTCAGAGACTGCAGCGCAGTGCTCTACCAATTGAGCTAAATCCCAGTGCATTCATAAAACCATCAGCATAATTTTATAGATCTCTCCCTCCTACTTTTCTTCCTCACTCTCCACCTATGATCTGCTTTCTGTCACTATTTAATTTTTTTTTTTTGGCAGTACTGGGGGTAGAACACAGGTCCTTGCACATGCTATGCAAATGTTTTACCAATGAGCTACACCCTCAGCCTTCTGTATCTATTTTATTTTCATCCTCAAGATCTTTAAATGAGTGGAATCACACAGTATGTACTGATTCTTGTCTGGTTTCTATTACTCAGTTTAAGAATTTTAAGGTTCTTCCCTGTTGTTGTTTGTATTAATGATTAGCTACTTTGTATTGCTGTGTAGTAGTAATCCATGCCCACTGTTTAGCTGTTCACCTGATCATGGATCTTTGTATCATTTCCAGCTTTGGATGATTACATACAAAACTACTATGAACTTTGATGTATAAGTCTTTGTATGAACACGTCCTTTCATTTCTCTTGAGTAATACCTGGAAGTGGAATCATTGGATCATACCATAGATGTATGTTTAACTTTTTAAGAAACTGCCAAACCACTAAGAGTGATTGTACCATTTTACACTCCTACTAGTAAGGTGTTAGATTTTTGGTTCCTCATCAGTAGCACTTGATATGGCTTGCTTTTTGATTGGAGAAACTCTAGTTGATATGTAGTTATAGATCATTGTGGTTTTCACTGCATTTCCCTAATGCCTAATGATGATGAGCATCTTTTCTATGCTCATTTGCTATCCATACTTTTTTTGGTAAAAAATCATTTTTCTAATATTTAAACTAGGTTGTTTATTTCTTCTTATTGAAGTCCCTAGTTTCTTTATATGGTCTGTTATTCAAGTCCTCTATCAAATGTGTGATTTTAAAATAGTGCATAGCTTGTTGCCTGGTCTATCCAGCAGTACAGGGTCAACAGATGGAAAGAAACTTACATTAAGAATTGTTGTTGTTGTTGTTGTTGTTGTTGTTGTTGTTGTGAAACTGAGGGGCTCAGAGCTCTCAGGTAAACTGCATTTGGATGCACTGCTGCCCAGACAGCTTTCAATGTTTTCTTTTTATTGGGAGAAAATTCATACACCATACAAAGGAAAGGAATTTGGGAGGGTCAGGGTTTAATATGTGCCATATGGCTCAACAAGTGTTTTAGGGAGAGAGCTGGGTTATAGGTTATCAACTTTGATATATCCTACCCATTATATACAGGCAGGGAGCATAAGTAAAGTATGAATAATTGATTGATCATATAGAAAAAGGGGAAAATAGAAGCCAGGTGGCTTCAGGTCAAGAGAGCAAAGACCACCAGATGTGTTTGTCCAGGGCTGACACCTGTTGTGTTCACCCAGCCACACTTCCGCAGAGCTTCTCAAGCTATTCTGCCATCCCAATCTCCACAGCTTGTCTTTTCATTCTGTTCACAGAGGTTCTTCATTTTAATTAAGTCCAAATTATTAGATTTTTTCCATTTATAAATTGTGGCTTTGTTATCATATCCAAGAATGTTTTACTTAAGAAATTGAAAATATTTTTCTTCTGTGTTTTATTCTAGGTATTCTATAGGTTTTTATGTTTGTGTCTATAACACATTTGAGTAAATTTTTGTATGTAAAGTATGGAGAAAAGCTGTTTTTATGGGTTTTTTCCCTCATAGCTTTCCAGTGGTTATCTTTTTACCTTTGTTAAAAATCAATTGATTCAATTCATATGTCTGTTTATGCTTCTCTATTCTATGCCTTTCACCTATTTGCCTATCTTGATGCCAGTACTACACAGTTTTGATTGCTTTTTTGGCTTTAGAATAATTCTTAAAAGCCAGTTAGCATAAGTCCACTACCTTCCTTAATGTCTTAAAAAGTTGTTCAGGGTGTTTGAGGTTCCTTATGTTTCTGTATTAATTTTTAGTTAGCTTATAAATTCCTCCAAAAATTCTGCTGAGAGTTTAATAGGGATTGTTTTGAATCTCTGGTTCTTTTGAGGGGAATAGACATTTGCATTCCTGTTAGCAATAAATGGAAATGACTACTTTCCTACAATCTTTCCAACATAGTATATTCTCAAAATTTTCAAATTTTCCAAACTTATGGGTGAAAAAAAGTGATTGTATGGTTTTGTTTTGCATTTCTCTTATAAGAAGGATTGCAGATGTTTTCATTACTCAATGACTACTGAAATTATTATATGGGATATTTTTCATACCCCTTCCCCCTTTTCTATTCAGATTTTAGGTGGACTGTAAATTAGGAATATTAGCCTTTTGTCTGCAATGTAAGTTACACATATGTTTTTCCCCAGTTTGTGCTTTGGCTTTTGACTACTCTTATGTTTTAAACTTATTTTTAATTAAATGTATTGATCTTTTGTTGTTTTAATAAAAATGTTTTATATTCTCTTAGATTATGAAGTAATTAACTGAGTTAATTTGCATCATTTCATTTTTTACACATGGATGTCTAATCTATTTAGAAATTGTGCCAATGTAAGGTGTGAGAAATGAGTCCAACATTATCTTTTTTCATATGGCCATCCACTTGTTCAATCAGCATTTATTTAAATACATAATTTTTCCCTAATTTTGAGCTCCTGTACATACCACATATTAAATGTCACAGGCAGTTGGGCTTTTTCTGTGTTTTACATCCTGTCCTATTAGTTTATCATTCTATCCATAAACCAATATCACACAGCTCTAAGTAATAAAGCTTCATTATATTTTCATATCTTGAGGATAGCTTCCCACATACTCTTAATTTGAGTTTTTTCTGAGTATTCATAACCATAGCATTAGCCCCAGCCTTTATAATTAAAGGCTAGAAAAAACCTGACAGCATATTTACTGCTTAGATACATTAAAGATTATATCTTACACTTACAAGTAAACTTAGGGAGAAGCTACATCTTTGGATCTTGAGGCTTCTGGTCTTGAAATGTGATATACCTTCCCAACTTTTTCAGATTTATATCAGTGTCTTGAGAGTGTTTAATAAGTCTTCTAATCTGTTTTGCATACTGTTATTAGGTTTATGCTTGGAAATTTTATTTTTGTTACTGTAATGATAGTCTTATGTTTCATTAGATCTTCTATTTAAATTCTGTTGATTACCATGTTAAATTTCTGTTTTGTAATGTGTTATTGGTGAACGTTTTTATTTATTAATTTTTTCTTTTTGGTTTACATTACAATTGTACATGTTTATGGAGTATGATGTGAAGTTTTGATTCATGTAGGCATTGCATGCATTGCATAATGATCAAATCAGGGTAATCAGCATATCTATCACTTTAAACATAATCATTTCTTTGTGGTGAGTATATTCAAAAACTGTAGAGGTTTTTCCATTGACTCAGGTTTTCTTAATATGTAGTAAAGTTTTGTATAAATATATGTATTTGCACTTGTTTCCTTCTGATTCTTCTGCCACTTCTTTCCCACTTATAATTGCATTTTCTAATACCTTAGTTACAGCATTAAATAATAGTGAAGACTGTAGCCATCCTGGTTTTTCTCTGACTTTCAATTAAGAATGACATTAGTGTTTTCAAATTACATTGCTTTATTTTGGTCTGAGATTTGTCTATTTTACCACTGCTATAGTCCCAAAACAGTCAGCCATTGAAAACCCTATGAGCGTCACTGTGAGTTGGATAACGACTCGGTAGCATCTAACAACAACCTAACATAGTTTGAATGGGCTGAGATTTAGCTCAGTTAGTGGAGCGCCGCTCTGCAGTCTCTGAGGTCCCGGGTTCAATTCCCAGCACCACAAAAATGGGAAAAGGACGTGGCAATCCACTCCTGTAGCAATCCCGAAACACTCAGCCATTGAAAACCCTATGTGGGTTGCTTTGAGTCCAACATGACTTGACGGCACCTAACAATAACAACAATAACAACAATAGTTTGAATATGAAGTGTCCCCCACAAATGCCCATGTGTTAAACCCTTGGTCCTCATAGCACACAACTGTTGGAAAGTGGTGGAACAATTAGGATGTGAGGACTAGTTGGAGGAAGGTAGGCCATTGGGGATATACCTTTGAAGCATATGTTGGGACACTGACCCCTCTTCCTTCCTCTTTGCTTCCTGGCTGCCACGAGGTGAACAGACCTCCTCCATCACATGCTCCTGCTGTGATGTACTGTGCCATCACAAGTTTGAAGCCACAAAGAGAAGTGATCATGGCCTGAAACCTCTAAAACTGTGAGTCAAAATAAATGTTTCCTCTGTTAGTAATGAGGCCATGAGGTAAGAGTCACATTGTCTAACCCTAATTGATTGATTCATTAACTTTTAATTAAACCTTTTATTTTAATATAGAATTGCATAATCACACATAGCTGTAAGAAACAATATAAAGATCCTGTGTATCCTTTACTGGTTTTTGGCAGCGGTATCATCTTGCAAAGCTATAGTACAATATAACAACCAAAATATTGCTGTTGACACTGTACAGCAGTTTCATCACTACAGGATGCCTCATGTTCCGTCTTGCCTTTTTATAGCCACCCTTCCCTTCTCCAAAATAGCACAAGCTATTTAATCCCAAAGGTTAAATACTGTATGATTTCACTATGTAACCTCCTTTATATGAGAAAATGATAGAAATGGACAACAGATTAGTGGTTTTCTTATTCCAAATTTTAAACATTATATTCCTTCTCATATTTACAAGAAAAATAAGAGCAATTTAAGAAGGTGAACTAGAAAAAATTGCACTATCATTTATTTAACACCATGTTTTGGAGGAACATTTTTATAGCAACTGTATATAATTTAATTTTTATGTTTTTTGAATGCAGAAATTATGGAATTATGGAATAATTATTGAATAAAACTATGAATCATTCATATAGTGAACTTATGTCTTAGCCAAAATAATAGACAATATGCACTGATTCTTGCCTCCGAAAGTGAGGTATCTTTAGAAAAATGTCACCATGGTTATGTGTGATTCTTCCCTGCTGTTCTACATAGCACATGCTGTTTCTATAGAGCCAGTGGTAAGATGACATTTACTTCTCTCTTTCTCCTGTGTGCATAGGCTTTAAGCCCTGTGGGGGCAGTTTCCATTGTTATTTGCTAACTCAGAATCTTTGGAAGTTTTTCAAGTTTGTAGACAATTTTACTGAAAATAGTGTGATGAGGTGCTTTTGGGACCCTAATGGGTGGCTAGGCACACACATTGTGTCACTGTATGTCTGTCACCCTTGCAGGGAGCCAATGTAGTGATCCCTACTACATTGATCGAGCCTTAAACCCTAGACTGGGCTCTGGAAAGAGGGCTTCTGCTTCTATCCTGGGTCAAACAAGTCTTTTTGAGAACTATATTTCTTTGCAGAAGTCAAAGTGTGTTCCATTTGTGAAAAAATACATTCTACTGTGTATTACAGAAATTCCTTTTAGGGGAGTATATGGTTTTGGGGGTTTCCATTAAGACCTCTGATCTATATAAAAGTAAAGAAAATATCCTTTTAAATATTATCTTATGGCCCTAGGACAGTGGGCAGATGACATTTCTGCTCTTCAATCAGAGAAGAGTGTCCAGACACAGCATTGACTTGCGATCACCATTCTCAACAAACTGCCTTATCAGTACCTGTTTCATAAGCTAGTAGACTCTGTGGTCCTAAGCTTATGTCTGACCGTCTTGTCTCTGAATAGTAAATACTGTCCTTCCCACCACTCTGTTTCCTCTCTCCTGAGGCAAATTCAAAAGTTGTTCGTTTTCTTTGTATCAGATAAACACATCTACCTTAATTCACTTCCTGGGACCAGGGGCTATGAGTGGTTTTCAAATTTAAGTGTGTATAGCACTTCCCCCTCGGCCTTGGAGAATATTTTTGAAGAATATGTTTTCTCCTACATATAAATACCTATGATGAAGTTTAATTTATAAATTAAACATAGTAAGAGATTAACAGGGCTGGGATTTAGCTCAGTTGGTAGAGCGCTGCACCGCAGTCTCTGGGGTCCCTAGTTCAATTCCCAGCACCACAAAAATGGGAGAAGGACCTGGCAATCCACTCCCAAGGCAATCCCAAAATAGCCATTGAAAACCCTATGAGGGTTGCTATGAGTCGGACGCCGACTCGACGGCACCTAACAACAACAACAACAACAACAACAACAACAACAACAAGAGATTAACAACAACAATAAAAATATGGAACAATTATAACAGCATATTGTTGTCCCTCAGTATCTGTGGAGATAGGTTCTAGGATTTTTCATGAATAGCAAAATCCAGGGATGCTCAAGTCCCTTGTACCAAATGGTGTAGCATTTGCATATAACCTATGCAGGTCCTCCTGTGTACTTTAAATCTTGTCTAGATTACTTATAATACTTAATGCAATGTGAACACTATATATAGTGGTTATTCTGTGTTGTTTAGGGACTATTGACAAGGACAAATGTCTGTATATGATCAGGATCTTTTTCAAATATTTTTGCTCCATGGCTGGTTGAATCTGCACATACAAAACCCATGGATATGGAGAATTGACTTCACTATAATAAAAACAACTTGGGAGGAGGAAGGAGACAAGTGGAAGGAGGAAAGGGAAAGGATAAGAGAGGGTAATGGGCTGAATATAATCAAAGTACAGTATATATGTGTATGAAAATGTCACAGTGAAACCCATTATTTTGTACAATTAACATACACAAGCAAAAATGTTAAACAATAAAAAATACAACCTAATGAAGACAATAAAATAAAAGGCTTGTCTGCTGAGATACAGTGTGGGAGCATATACCACGAAACGGCGATGGGCACCGTATTCTTTATTAAGAACTCTAAGAGAAATAAGGTATCAGCTCATAGATTCTCTCCACATAACAGATTAAGAGAACTTGGTATGCCCAAAATACTTGTAATTAAGTCTAAAATAAAAGATGCATTTTGATGATAGTTGTGAGTGTAGTTTTTCAGAGATGACTATACATAGTAGTACACACAAAACCCACAAACATTTCAAAATAATTATACCAGTAAAACATCCCTAGTTTTCACTGAAAAGACCCAAATCATTTGAGTTCTAATATCTTTTGACCAAAAATTCCTACAGGTAGGAAACAGCCTGAGAAATCATATCAGTCATCAACAATAAAATATGTAACACTTTGTTAGATATTATCATCAAAAGTGATGGGAAAAACTCAAGATCTTCCCGTGGTGAATTCATGAGTCATGGAGACAAATGGACTTGGGAACCATACCAATGAGTAGATTCAGAGTCCCATAAAGGAACATTCTCTATCCCAAAGATAGCTAGATTCAGCATCATTTGCCCACTGAGAATTTATAAGAAACAATGGTAGTAGTAATTCCCTTATTCCTCACTGTTTTAAATGGCATTGTTTATTGTGATTATTCTATGCCTGTATTAGTTATGGTAAGCATGCCTTCCCCCTAAAGATTTCAAGCAGAATCAGGAAAATACAATTCTGGTCTTTGAGCCTAATATCAGAATTGGATAAGGCTTATGGAGTGTCTTGGGTAAGGGCATTTTGTGTGTGGAAAGAAAAATATAATTATCATCACAAGATCAATTGAGCTACACTCCATCATTATTCCTAATATATTATTTTAGTGTTTCTCTGCATCTGAATATTGTGTGATTTTGTAGCTCTCTTTACTAAAGATGTGGCATTTATTGATGTTGGGACTTGACGTGATTTGATTTGAGCAATAAAATAGATAAGAAAAAAGTAATTTTAAATCTATGAAATGTTTAGTTGTGGAATTTTCCACTGAATATTTTTGGACCATAGTTGACTATAGGTAACTGAAACCATGAAAAGGGAAAGCACCAGGTAAGGGTGGACTACTGCCTCTGAACAACTAGAAGGCTTGCATTTTAACGCAGATTGTAGGCCCCATCCACAGAGTTCATGATTTGGTGGGAGTGAGGTGGGAATCAAGAATTTTTATTCCTAAGATGTTCTCAAGTGATGTTCCTGGTGTTGCTCTGGGAACAGCTTCTGAGAACCACTGGGCTACAACATTGCCTTCTCCAGCCAAATAGCAGCCAGGCTAGGCTGCCTACTTAACAGCTAGCTCCCTGAGAGTTTTCTTGGGTGTTAGTGATTTACTGCTATATAAAGTACACACACACACACACACACACACACTTGCAGTACTTAGGCATTGAACCCAGGAGCTGGAACATACTTTGCAAGAGATCTACCACTGGTCCGCACCCCTGGTCCATTTATTTTTTATTTTTTATTTTTTATTTTGAGTCAGCATCTGACTAAGATGGGCAGGCTGACTCTGGCCTCAAACTCGTGATCTTCCTGCCTCCTCCTCAGGAGTTGCTGAGATTAAAGGTGTGCGCCACCACACCTGGCCATGAGTTTTAATTTTAATGATATTTTCTGAATTCTAAATATTTTCCTTCTAAAAAGTGATGGTTTAAGACTTTTTCCTCATGTGGTTTGGTCTCCCTCTTGCCTCTGGGTACAGTCTTTCTTCATACTCTCTATATGGCCTCCTTCCCCTTGTGGAAGGAGTGTAGATTATGGATTAACCAGAAGGCCTTGAGGTAAAGGTGACGTCTGTGGAGTCATTCCAGGCAACTCTGGTAGAGGAATGCAGAATTAAGACTGAAGAAGATGAAGAAAATGGTCAATAACAACAGGCACATTCTAACAATTCTAACAACGAGCAACTTTGGCTCAAGACTGCATAGAGTCTTTGAAGACATTGCGTGACATGGCCTAGAATTGTCCTCAGCAGGGGTCAGGCATCTGGAGAACTTATGCCCTGCTTGTGTGAGTCATGGGCTCAGGGCCACTTAAGGACAGGTGCTCTGGGCTCTTCTGAGTAGGAATGCAGTTTCTGGGCTCCTGAGTGGAGCTTTCTGGCAAGGAAAAGTAGATGCTGGCTGTTGGAAGTTTGTGAAAGCTTACTTGAAGCTGGTGTGCAGTGAATATGAACAGGATCTGAGAGCATGTGGGTGGGGTGCTGGGTGGGGACTGTGCAAATGGCAGAGGTGTCTCTACATTGCTGACGAGACCCTAGGAGAGAAGCAGTGCATCTGAGCTGGTCACGTATCATTTTTCTCCTCAGCGACCTTCCTCCTGGATGTTTGATACAAGACCATGAGTGAAATTTATAGCAACAGATGTATCTTTATCCTGATGCCCCGTCTGTTAAGGGAAATTTGTTATTGTTGTTGTTGCCAAGTCCTTCTCTTGGTTTGTGTGATGGTTGTGGGCTGGGGTTTAGTTCAGTTGGTAGGGTGCTGCTCCACACACTTTCTAAGGACCTGGTATTGATCCCTAGCACCACAAAAATAGGAGAGGGACGTGGCAATCCACTCCCAAAGCAATCCCAAGAGTCAGCCATTGAAAACCCTATGAGGGTCACTATCAGTCTGACACATCTTGATAGCACCTAATAACAACAAACAACAAAGCTATCCATGTGGGTTTGTAGAGCTGTGTTTCTGACTGTGCTCGTATCTTCTGTTTGGGCTCCAAATCCATCCTCTGCTCATATCCTCCTGCTCTGTTGCCTGGAGACTGGCTGATGTGCTCTGCAGTGACAGACTCTTCTCATTTTCCTTAGTAGAAATCAGGGATAGAAGTGAGTGAGGTGGGGTAGCCATTGCTCTGGCCTGTCCCTGTGGAGTGCTGTGGGCTATGTCCATCCACCTGGAGTCACACCCAAGCCAAGAAGCCTTTTCCTCTCAGCTCTCTCTCCATGTCCACCTCAGCCTACAAATGGCAATGATGCCACCTTTACTAGACCTGGGATCCTCCGAGATCCTTTGAGATTTTCTTACACCCTAAGCGTGCTTTGGAAATACATTCTGTTCTCTTTGGCTACAAAACCACATAGGTTTGTCCTTCTCTGGACATGTCATGCAGCTGAGACCCGTGCTGGTTGGTTTTCTAGTAGCTTATCTGGTTATCTCTCTTTCTTTCCTCACACAAATAATGGCAGTGTAGAGTGTCTGTGTCTTCTCTGAGGTAAAGAATACTATTGCATGTAGAAAATGCCAGCAAATAGTTCCAGAATACAATGTACTGTTTTTCTTTTTGAAGTTACATATAGTATGGGAAAGCAGGCTTCTAAACAGGTAACATACTTTTTATTTACCCAAACACTGAATAGAATGACCTAGGTGCCCAGAAGTGGGAGAGGTCACTGACCAATACAGGGAAACATCTGGGCTGAAGGGAAAGTTTTTGAGAATCTTCTTTGTTCAGTTTTTCTTTTTCTTTTTTCTTTTCTTTTCTGTTTCTTTTCCCCCTCCTTGCCTTCCTTTTCTTTTCTTTCCCTTATCCTTCCTTCCTTCCTTCCTTCCAGGGTCTCTCTATGTAACCCAGGTTGGCCTCAAACTCAAAATCCTCTTGTCTCAGCTTCCCAGCTGCTGGGATTTCGGGTGTTCACCACCATGACTCATACTATATTCATATTTTCTAATTTGTCTTTCAAGATAACTTGAACAAAGAAAGATTTCAGAAGTGAAACAGTTCTGTGATATATTTATGGGACCCTGGAAATAGGAATTTAACATGTGACCATGTGCTTATGTTAGATAAGTAATGAAATTATTTTTTACAAGAGGAAACCAGTTTTGGGCAGATGAATCCCCCTGTTTCCCCATGGGCCAATTCTCTGTGCCCAAAAGCGGGTGATTCCTCTTAAATGGGCACCTAACTTCCCTGCCCTAGGAAACAGAGAATGGGAGGAATCTCTGCTCTTTACCTCTGTCTCTGGCCTTCTCATCCTTCAGGGAGAGGCGTGACTTGTGCTGGAATGGAGAACGACCTGGGAAGGAATGGCTGTCTCCATAGGGCTCCCTTTTTAGGACTGGCTTGTCCTCTCCACCAGCATTTGCATCCTCTTTCATGTGCCTATCCCTCCTTGGTAGGGGAAACCTGTTGTCCATTTCTTCTGAAGCCTTAGAGCTATCTGGGAGAAGCAGTGAGGGAATTAGAAGGACATTGTAGTTGCACGTCTAAGCCATCACCTCCAGTAACTTTCTCAGTATCAAAGCTGTTATTTTGATTTCCTTCTCTGAGGCTCTTGTGACTTATTTCTCAGTTATGATGAGAGTTCACAGCATAGGGTGAGGGTTCACCATCTTTTACAACCTCGACAAATACTTCTTTCCATTCCATTCCATTCACTCAGCTATACAGCCTGTAATATCACTTGCCTTTGCCCAGATATGCACGTCTTTACTGTGCTCCCAGGATTTTGTTTTATTTTCTTTTGTTTTTTTGAGTTTCTATGCCTGCAATGTCTTTCACCTCCTACTATTAACCCACTTGTTATTCATGACTCATAGCAATATGTTCCTAGTATAACACTCACAATATAGTATAATGATTTAACATGCAACTTAATAATAACAATACTGTAATATTACTTTCTTAGTAACAATATAATAGTGACATATGATTGGATATGGTCTCTGGGTGAAAATTTAAAGTAAAAGAAATTAAAAATGTAACCAATGATATGTTATAAAATTAGCAACATACCATAGATTAAAGCAGAATTATTTTACATTAAAAACTACCTCAAATTTTATAAAATGTGAAGTTACCTAGTTCCTGAATTGATTACCTGAGGAAACTCAATAGACAATAAGTGCAATTACATGGCCTATGAAATATAGACATCTACCATGATATTGATCACCTAACACATACACATATGTTGTATGTTAAACATTTTACTAACAGTAATGTCATCAATTTTAATAAACATCAAAAAGAATTTGGAAGGGCATTGATGCCCTTCATTATTTTACATACTTGCTCAGAAAAATTTGAAGTGATAAATTTATTTAATAGATATTTAGATAGCATGTAAGACACACATTTATTCTATTACCATCAGAACAGCATAAACTAGCTTATTATTTTAAGAAATAATTATCACAAGATGGTATTGAGAAATAAGTTGTTTTATGTTAATAAAATGAAAGAATTCACAGCAAAGACTGAAAAGAGCCAGTACACACAGAAATAAATCTATATTATTGGCATCATCATGATCAAAATAAACCAGAGAATAAGATGCATGGGGTTCAAGAACAGGCAAAATTAACCTATAAAGGTACAGTACTGAGTATGGTAACTTCTTGGGGGCTAGTGGTGCTGTTGAGAGGAGAGGTGGGTGAAGGACCTTCTGGGGTGTTGGAAATGTTCTGTATCTTGATATGAATACTGATTACAGATTGTGTTGAACTCTGAAGATTTTCCCCTTTATGTGTGCTATGTATAAAGTAGGGTGCAGAAATGTATACATTATAAATGGATTATGGATGAAGACCCTACCAGATGACATTCATGCATAAGAAAATTAAACCTAGAAAAAATTAAAGAAAAGCAAACAACTACCAGAAGATGCTGAAGAGTAAATTGAAGCAGATGGACCCTGGTGGGGAATGAATCCTCACTTGGAAGAGGGGAGAAAGGAGGACTAAAAAGGAAGTTCTCAGCCGGGTGCAGTGGTGCACGCCTGTAATCCCAGTGGCTGGGGGGCGGGCGGGGGGTGGCGTGGAGGCAGGAGGATCACAAGTTCAAGACCAGAGGCAGTCTGCATAATTTAGCAAGACCCTGTCTCAAAAAGTAAAAAAATGGGCTGAGGGTGCAGCTCAGTGGTCCAGCACTTGCAAAGCATGCAAGTGCAAGGCCCTGGGTTCAACCCCTGGTACCAAAAAAAAAAAAAGGGGGGGGGAGTTCTCATATTTGTTGCCTTCCTTTTGTTGTTAGGGGTAGGACTGGCTATCTAAGACTTGACTAGGCTTACAGCTCTAGCACAATAGCCTTTAGCTCCATGACAGATTCCATTCATTCCCTATTAATTCCTACAAACTGCACTACATTTCATGTTACTTTGCTCCTTGACATATATCTTTTTCTAAAATGTTATAATCACATTATTACAATCTCTTTGATACTCCCAAAATCCTTGAAAAAATTTAGAAAATGCATGAAATTATAGTGGTAAAAAGATGAATTTTGAAATTTGGAGGCTAGAGATTTCCATAGGAGGCACTGATATGGTAATTCTTTGCTGTATGACTTTGGGTAAGCTATATGCACCCTGATTTTATTATCTGTGAATGGGAAAATGAAAATATGTTTGGAGCTTTATGACTCCAACTATTAAAAGTCAGCCTACAGTTCAGGTTGGAGATCAGGAACTCTTTGTAAAGAATCACAGTACTAGCAAAGAAACACTCTGGCTCTAAGACTTAACTATCTATTAATCTCTAATGGTAATGGTTAATGACCTTTCATTATTTGTTTGTGAGGCAACTTAGCATTAACCAGCTAATTCCTTTGTCTATAAGGGTGTTATTTTCAAAGGTATGAATCAAAGCACCTCCACAAGGATATTAACCTCCCTAGGGACATATTCCTTGATTTCCACGAATGAAATCTTCATCAGTTGAGCAGTCATAGTGTGCCAGGCACTGTGCATGCCCAGCCTATCAATCAGTTTGATGATCTCTTAACAGATCATGAGCTGAGTCAGTCTCTAGTCCCTCTCTTACTGTGGTTTTGATTGAATAACATTTATTACACCTTCTTTGGCCCAGGTCCTCTGAGAGGTAAATGCCAAGATTAGATGTGTCACTAGCCAGGGAAAATGAGGAGGGACCTAGAGGAAGCTAGAAGAGCTGTCATAGTGGCAAGGCTATCATGTAATTCTGGAGTCAAATTCCCTTGGAGGAGTCTTACATGTGGCTTTAATATCTTTCCTGCTTTAATACCCCTGTTCCTTTCAGTCACTGCCTAGTAGATTGTAGGAAGCCAGGCCTCAGTGCAAGGTGGTGAGAGTTTCAGAGTGCAGCAGCAGGGCAGTCGGCATCCACGCCTCCCAAAGTACTATATCTGAGAAGTGAATCTTTATGATCACCATAAAGAACTTAAATATAAAATACTAATATTTCATTAGGAATTCCTTAAAATATAATTCAGTTCAAAGCAAAAAAATTAGAAACATATATTGCAGTTTATAACATGGTGAACTAAAATATTTAATAAAAGGCAGAAGGGGAAATGGAAATAAAGCCTTTTAAGGTTGTTTAATGCATAAATAATACACAAAATAATATTGTAAGAAAGATTTTGTTAAGATAACATTACATATTGCCAATATTATTAGCAACCACCAATAAGATGAGATATAGTTAATAAGCCAACAGAAAATATAAAAAATGTACTAAAAAGTACACAAAAATCCAAAAGAAGGCAAGAAAAAAAGACATAAAGTACCAAAGACCATACCATATGGGATGAATAGAAAACAAATAGCAAGATTGTAGGCTGAATTCAATGGTTACATTAAATATAAACAGCCTAAACATGTCAATTAAGAGATAGAAAAAGTTAAGATTGGGTAATGAAAAAATAAAAACCCATATGCAGTTTAAATGAATCACACATTAAACATAAAGACAGATTTTTTCTTAAAAATTATGGTAAACAGTATGGTGATTCCTTAAAAAACTAAAATTAAAACTACCATATGATCCAGCAATCCTACTACTGGATATATACTGAAAGGGAGTGAAATTTTTATATCAAATAGACACTTTTACACTCATATTTATTATAGCACTATTAACAATAGACAAAATATGTAGTGAACCAAGATATCCACCAATGGATGAATGGATAAGGAAAATGTGGTACATATATGCAATGGAATATTATTCAGCTATAAAAGGAATGAAATAACTGTCATCTGTAGCAACATGGAAGGGATTATGTTAAGTGAAATAATCCAGGCACAGGAACCCAAATACCACATGTTCTTATATATTGAAACTAAAAAACAATCTTATAGAAGAAAAGAGTGGAATAGTGGTCAGTAGAAACTGGGAAGTGCAGGAGAGACCCAAAATACAATTGTTGTTGTTAGGTGCCATGAAGTCGGTGTCTGACTCATTGCAACCCTTTGTACAACAGATGAAACACTATTGTGCTTCTCTGCTATTCACAGGGTTTTCAATGGCTGACTGTTTTTTGGGAGGGGGTTGCCAGGTCCTTCTTGCATGCCTACAGGATCTGGTATTTCTAGGTGGCCTCCCATCCAAGTACTAACCAGGTCTGATCCTGCTTATCTTAGGAGATCTGACAGGATCAGATGCCACAGTGGTATGTATGGCTGCAGGCCTAAAATACAATTAGGTAGGAGGAATTACCAGTAATTCCAGTTGTCTATAGCTTAGTAGGAGAACTATTGCCTGCAACAATGTATGATGTATTTTAAAATAATTAGAGTATGAAAATTCCTAGCACATAGAAATGATTAACATTTGAGGAGATGATAGTACTTATTATTCTGAGTTGATCATTACACATTGTAGGCAGGTATTGAATTTTCCTATGCATAAACATGTACAAATATTATGTCTCAATTAGAGAAAAGAAAAAAAAAAGAACAAAAGATGATATACTGTGTAAGAACTAATCATAAGAAATATGTAATAGCTATAATTTTTGATACAGTAGACATTTTTGTTGTTAGGTGCCACTGAGTTGAGTCCAACTCATAGCAACCCTATGTACAACAGAATGAAACTCTGTCCAACACTGTATCATGACTGGCAGTTTAATGCACGCTGTTAATGAGTCTTCCTCCAGTCATGATTATGTATTCTTCTTCATACTTTCCATTGTCTTGGATTATTTGATCAGCATAGAGATTGAAGAGGTATGGTGAAAGGATACAACCCTGACACACACCTTTCCTGACTTTAAAGTAGGCAGTGTCTCCTTATTCTGTTTGAACGACTGCCTCCTGTTGCATATACAGATTCCTAATGAGTACAATTAAGTGCTCTATTATTCCCATTCTTTGAAATGTTATCCATAATTTTTTATGATCCTCACATGCCTTTGCATGGTCAATTAAATGTAGGTAGACATCTTTGTGGTATTTTCTACTTTCAGCTGATACCCATACAACATCAGGAACAATGTTCCTGGTACCATGCCCTCTTCTGAATCCAGCTTGATTTTCCAGCAGTTCCCTGTCTATTATTGCTGCAATAACTTCTGAATGATCTTTAGCAAAATTTTACTTGTGTGTGATATTAATGATATCACTCAATAATTTCCACATTCAGTTGGATCTCCGTTATTGGGAATAGGCACAAATATGTATCTCTTCCAGTCAGTTGATCAGGTTGCTGTTTTCTAAATCTCTTGGCATAAACAAGTGAGCACCTTCAGTGCTGCATCTGTTGAAACATCTTGATTGGTATTCCATTAATTCCTAGAGCCTTGTGTTTTGTCAATTCCTTCAAAGAAGCTTCCACTTTGTCCTTCAGTACATTGGTTCCTGATCATATGCAACTTCTTGAAACAATTGGTCATCCACCAATTCTTTTTGGTAAAATGATTCTGTGTAGTCCTTCCATCTTCTTTTGATGTTTCCTCCATCATTTAATATTTTCCCCGTAGAATCCTTCACTATTGCCATTTAATGCTTGATTTTTTTCTTCAGTTCCTTAAGCTTGAGAAAAACAGAGTATGTTCTTCCCTTTTGGTTTTCTATCTCCAGCACTTAGCACATGTGATTATAATATTTGATTTTGTCTTCTTGAGCTGCCCTTTGAAATCTTCTATTTAGTTCATTAACTTTATCATATCTTCCTTTTATTTTAGTGGCTCAACATTCTCAAGGGCAAGTTTCAGAGTCTCTTTTGACATGTAATTTGGTCTTTTCTCTTTTTTCTTGTCTTTTAAATAACTATTTGGTTTCATCATGAATAATGTCTTTAATGTCATTCCACAATTCGTCTGGTCTTCAGTGTCTAATGCATCAAACTTGTTCTTAAAGTGGTCTGAACTCAGATGAGACATACTTAAGGTCATACCTTGGCTCTTGTATTCTTGCTCTAATTTTAGTTTTTGTTTGAACCTGCATATGAGCAACTGATTGTCTGATCCACAATCATCACCTGGTCTTGTTCTGAGTTTTGATATTGAGCTTTTCATTATCTCTTTCCACAAATGCAGTCAGTTTACTTCCTGCATGTTCCATCTGGTGGATTCTATGTGTATAGTCACTGTTTATGCTGGTGAAAAAATGTATTTGCAATGAAAAGGTCACTGGTCTGACAAAATTCTATCATGTGTTCTCCAGCATAGTTTTTGTCAGCAGGCATATTTTCCAACTACTGTGCCTTCTTCTTTGTTTCCAACTTTTGCATTCCAGTCACCAGTAATTATCAGTGCATCCTGATTGCATGTTAGATCTATATCAGATTACAGAAGCTGGCAAAAATCTTTCCTATCTTCATTTGTAGCCTTAGTGGTCTGTGTGTAAATTTGAATAATAGTCATATTAACTGACCTTTCTTGTAGGCGTATGGATATTATTGTATCTCTGAAAGCATTGTGCTTGGGGACAGATCTTGAGATCTCTCTTTTGGTGATGAATACAACCCCATTTCTCTTTAGTCTGTCATTCCTGGCATAGTAGACAGTATGATTATCTGATTCAAAATGGCCCATGTCAGTACATTTTAGCTCACTGATGCCTAGAATGTCAATATTTATGTGCTCCATTTCCCTTTTTATGATTTCTAATTTTCCTGGATTCATGTTATGTACATTCCACATTTCAATAATAAATAATAAATGGATGTTTACAGTTGTTCCTTCTCATTTTGAGTTGTGCCACACCAGCAAATGGAGGTCCCTGGGGATTTACTCCATTAAGGTCAGCTCTTGTTTGAGGAGGCAACTCTGCCCCAGTCATCTTTTGAGTGCCTTCCAACCTGGGGGGCTCATTTTCTGGCACTATATATGACTATATATATAGTGCTTCCCTCTTATTCATAGGATTTTCAGTGGCTAATTGTTTTGGGAGTGGGTTAGCAATGTCCTTCACCCTAGTCTGTCTTAGTCTGGAAGCTCAGCTGAAATCTGTCCACCATGGGTGACCCTGCTGGTATCCATAATACCGGTGGCATAGCTTTCAGCATCTCAGCAACATGCAAGTTCTGACAATGTAGCAAACTGACAAACACATGGAGTGTCCTACATATTACTGTTGTTGTTGTTGTTGTTAGGTGCTGTCGAGTTGAGTCCGACTCATAGCGACCCTATGTACAGCAGATCAAAACACTTGCTGATTCTGTGCCAGGCAAATGATCTTATTTATGTTTAACCCCATTGTTGCAGACACTATGTCAATCCATCTGGCGGAGGGTTTTCCTCTTTTGCGTTGACCTGCCACTCTCCAAAACATGATGTCCTTTTCTAGGGATTGATCTCTCCTGACTACATGTCCAAAATATGTAAGACTCAGTCTGGCCATTCTTGCTTCCAAGGAGCACTCTGGTTGCACCTCTTCTAGGACAGATTTGTTGGTTCTTTTGGCAGTCCATGGTATATTCAATAGATATCTCCAGTACCACAATTCAAAAGCATCAATTCTTTTTCTTTCCCTCTTATGCAATGTCCAGCTTTCACAACCATATGATGCAACTGCAAATACCATGGCATGAGTCAGACGCACCTTCGTCTTCAATGTGACATCTTTGCTTTTCAACACTCTAAAGAGATCTTTTGCCATAGCTTTTCCTAGAGAAATGCGTCTTTTGATTTCTTGATTGCTGTTTCCACAGGTGTTGATTATAGAGCCAGGCAAAGCAAAATCTTGGACAACCTCAATCCTTTCTCCATTTATTGTGAAGTTGCATGCTGATGCAGTTATAAGGATTTTTGTTTTGTTGATGTTTAGTCGTAACCCATATTGAAGGCTATGATCTTTGATCTTCATCAGTAAATGTTTTAAATCCTCTTCACTTTCAGCAAGCAGAGTTGTGTCATCTGCATAACGCAGGTTGTTAATGAATCTTCCTCCAATCTTGATGCCATGTTCTTCCTCATAAAGTCCAGCTTCTCGGATTATTTGCTCAGCATATAAATTGAAGAGATAGGGTGAAAGTATACAGCCCTGACGCACACCTTTCTCAACTTTAAACCACTCAGTGTTTCCTTGTTCTGTTCAAACAACTGCCTCCTGGTTCATGTAAAAGTTTCCAATAAGCACAATTAGGTGTTCTGGTATTCCCATTTTCCAAAGTGGTATCCATAATTTGTTATGATCCACAAAATCAAATGCTTTTGTGTAGTCAATAAAACATAGATAGGCATCTTTTTGATATTCTCTGCTTTCAGCTAATATCCACCTGACATCAGCAATGATGTCCCT
>VMDO01001660.1:67618-197288 GCA_007922755.1 Pedetes capensis | reverse complement strand
AAAAAAAAAAAAAAAAAAAAAAAAAAAAAAAAAAAAAAAAAAAAAAAAAAAAAGAAAAGAAAAAACCCAACAACAACAAAAACCCAGGGAGTAAAGGGCACTTGCCTACCGCTTGCATATGTGACCCTGGGTTCAACCCTCCAGTACTGGGGGAAAAAAAAAAAAAAGAATTCAGACACACAACACAATTGAACCATGGGGACATAGTGCTAAGTGAAATGAAATACAAAGAACGCTGCACGGCTCCACTTATGTGAGTTAGAATGATCAGGATCATAGAGACAGAAAACAAAATGGACTAAAGGAGGAAAATGAGGGGTTAACGTTTAATAGGTACAGATTCTGTGTGAGAAGGTGAAAAAGTTCTGGAGATAGATTGTAGTGAGATGTTTACACAACAATGTGAAACTAATGCCACAAAGCTGTACACTCAGAAACTTAGTAAGTTAAAATGGTTAAAATGGTTAAGTTTTATGGTACAGGTATTTTATCATAATAAAAAGTGAAGAGCTGAGAGTGCCGCTCTGTGACAGAGGGCTTTCCTAGCATGCAGGCAAGGTCCTGAGTTCAATCCCCAGCACTACAAAAAAAGAAAACGAAAAAAAAAAGGAAAAAAAAAAAAGTTGAAAAGGCCCTTAACTATAAACTGATACTGTCCATTCCATTCTCTGAAGAGCTGATCTTTCAAGTGGGGAAGGCCCCAGGCAGAAACTTCAGGTAGGCACAGTAGGTGTAAAGGTCAAGTGCCACTTCCAAGTACAAGGAGATATGCTCTTACCCTCTGGTAATCCTGTTCTTTCTGGATCTGTTCCACCTGATCAAGCAACTGGCGGGCACGGAGCTGCAGCTCTGTCAGCTTATCCTTAGCAGCAATCTCAGGGTAGTTGTTGGCATGCTCCCCAACCTGGATGTCCAGGTGCACACGCTAAAGGAAACAGAGCGTCTGAGTGGCAGGGCCTCTAATTGTCTGTTCCAGTCATGGAACCCATTCTTGTCCCTGGCTATGGGGCAGAAGGGCAACATCTGTCTCCCCACTTCTGACTGTACCACAAAGTGTCACAAAGGATGATAGTGACAAATCAAAATGTGGAATCAAGTGAGGGATTTTAAACTGGGGCCAACGGCAAGTCCTCTTACCAGCTTGCCACCTGCAAAGAGGGCCATCCTGGTGGAGTTGGAGTGCAGGCAGATCTGATGGTCACCAGGAGTGTGGGAAGTGAACGTGAAGCGGCCCTCAGAGCCGTATTGCCGGGACAGCACCACCTGTAACACGATCAGAGAGAGTCCCACCTCCACTGCAACCTCTCAAAGGGCAAGCTGGGGTCCCCGGGTCCCAGGACTGAGGGCCAAGGCGGCGCCTTCCATCCCATGGGAACATTAATGAACCGCTGGCACCGGTGAGAGCCCTGCCAATGGGCGGCCTCACCTTGCCGTCGGGGTCCTTCACCTCCACGTGCATGCCCAGGCCAGGCGTCGAGGGCAGGAAGACCTCCTTCTGTTTGTCCCACATCTGGGTTCGGTAGTTGCCTGCGGGGCAGACACACAGTCACGACCCGGCCCCCCGAGGAGCGGCCCGAGGCGCTGGGCACCCTCAGGCCAGGGCTGGGGGGACGACCTGGCGGGGTTTGGGAGGAGGGGCGCTTCCGAAAGCCAGGCGAAAACAAAGGGCCTCTCCACCCTCAGCCCGCCTGACCGATGACCATGGTCTCGTCGGGGATTTCCACGATGAAGCAACGTTTCTCGGTCTCGCCGATGTGGAAGTAGAGCCCATGGGCGCCCGCGGTGCACATCGCCAGCAACAGTAGCGCTGGTACCAGTATCGCCGGCTGCCGCCGGACCCTGACACCTGCCATCGCGCCTCGCCCCAGCGCGCGTGCGCGCGCGTGCGCACCTCTCTGCGCCTGCGAGCCCCTTCAGCAAGCCGCGCAACGGAAGAGAAGACGCCTGCGCAATATTGGAGGCCCTACCCTCTAGCTCACGGTCCTCCGCCGCCCCACAGGTCTGGGACCGCTATGCGCCTGCGCACCCTGCCCTGTGGCGGTCGCCGGCGCCGCCGGAGCGCCGTTTGGTGGCTGAGAGGGCGCCTGCACGGTGACGCCCGCGCTGGAGGAGCGCTGCTCAGTGGTTGAGAGGGCGCCTGCGCAGTGATGCCCGTGCGCCGTCTCCTCTTGTCTTCGCGCGGCCTGTGCTCCCCGAGGTCGCGCCCCGCCGGGCCTGAGGAACGCCCCATCCTTGGCGCGGGGGAGCAGGAGTTCCTTCCTAGAGTTTTGGGGTGCTCGGAGGTGTGGAGCAGTACGCGGCCAGGCCGAGTGGCCGCCCTGGTAGCTGTGATTGTGTGGCCAGCGTGCGCTCCCCGTGTCTGCAGTGCCGAAAACAAAGTGCTGGCGTCTGGGGTGCCGCCCTCGGCGGGCCTGGCTTGCCCCTGAACCCCCCTGAGACCTGGCCTGCTGGAGTTCCAGGTCCTTGCATAAGAAGCTGGCGGTGTGGATCTTGTGACTGTCTCCTGACTTGGAGACGTTTGGTTCAACTTTTGCCTGACGGAAGGCGCAGGGAAGCACGTGCAGCGGCGGCCCGGCGAGCCGCTTAGGTTCATCCCTGATGTCCCCGGGAATGGTCACCCGCTCCCTTCGCAGCTTCTCTGCCTCATTCTCCTTTCAGTCTTTGAAAGAAACCAAACAAAAACAAAACCCCCCAAACAAAAAACAAAAGGAGTGCTGTGACTCAGCAAGACTCTGTATCAAAATAACAAAACATGGGCTGGGGGTGCTGCTCAGTTATAGAGCACTTGCCTGGCATACACAAGGCCCTATGTTCACCTCCAAGTAATTAATCACTTAACTGATTAACTTAAAAAGAGGGCCGGAGGTGCAGCTCAGTGGTAGAACACTTGCCTAACATATGTGAGGCTCTGGGTTAAATCCCCAATACTGAAAAAAGGAAAAAGAGAGAGACAGTGGTTAAGTTTCGTTTTGTTTGCTTGCGTGTGTGTGTGTGTCACTGGGGGTTGAACCCAGGGACTCGCGCTTGCATGCTTTGCAGGTGCTGGACCGCTGAGCCGCACCCTCAGCCCATTTTTTCACTTTTTGAGACAGGGTCTCACTAAGTTATGCAGGCTGCGTCTGGTCTCGAACTTGCAATCCCAAGCCGCTGGGATTTACAGATGTGCGCCACTGTGCCCGGCTGTTTGATATTTTTGAGACTGTGTCTCACTGTGTAGCCCAGGCTGGCCTCAAACTCATGATTCTCATGCCTCAGCTTCCCAAGTGGTGGTATAACAGGCATGCACCACCACGCCTGGCTTTTAATTTTTTGTTGTTGTTGTGACAGGGACTGATGCTGAAGCTCAGGTTGGCCTGGAACTCATAGTCCACTTGCTTCCACCTCCCCAGTGCTGGGATTACAAGTGTGAACCACCAAGCCCCGTTTGTTTTTGCTGTTGTTTTCAGACAGGTTCTCACTACATAACCCAGACTAATCTGGAACTCTTGATCTTTCTGGCTCAGCCTTCTGAGTGCTAGGATTATAAGCATATGGCATCGTGCCCAGCAAGATAGTAAATTTTATGTGGTTTTCTTTTCCCACAATAAAAAAAAATTATAGGAAAAGGAGAGAAAGCTGGGCACTGTGGCACATCCCTGTAATCCCAGTGACTCAGGTGGTTGAGACAGGAGTATAGTAAATTCCAGCCTGAGTAACTTAACAAGACCATGTCTCTAAATAAAAAAAATTAAAAATGGGCTGGGGGGTGCATCCCAGTGTAGAGCACTTGCACAGTATGTGCAAGGCCCTGGGTTCAACCCCCAACTATCACAATCAGTCAATAAATAAAATTATCATCCTGTCCAGGCAAGAGATGATATCTCTAAAACATAAGAATCCTTAATGGATACAAAGTATTTTTTGCAAATAATATTTAATCTGAATCTAAGCAGGTCTTTTGTCCCACCTTGCAGTTTAGAGGAAATTCAGGAGACAGATGACAAAGTTACAGGAGAAGGGGAGCCAGAGTGTGGGACAACTGGTTTTAATCCTTCAAAAATCAAAGGTAAGAAGAGGGGGATTTGAGGGAGATATACTAGTTTAAAAGAGAACAATGGCGGGCAATACCAAACCAAACAAGACAGGTAAATCTTTTCGTCCTTTTTTTTTTCCCCCCCCAGAACTGGGGGTTGAACCTGGAGCCTCATGCATGCTACACAAGTGCTCTACCACTGATCTGCAAACCAGCCCCTTTTTTAAGTTGAGATAAGGTCTTGCTAAGTGATGCAGGCTGCCTCTGGCCTCAAACCTTCACTCCTCCTGCCTGAACTTCCCAAGTAGCTAGGATTACAGGTGTGCACGAAGGTCCCCAGCAAGAGAGGTGAACCTTTTTTATTTATTTTATTTTATTTTATTTTTTGTGGTACTTAGGAGTGGAACACTCAGGGCATCACACATATTTTGCAAGTGCTGTACCACTAGGCTACACCCCTAGCCCATTTTTTCACTTTTTTTGAGACAGGGTCTCACTAAATTATACAGGCTGCTCTGGCCTTAGAACTTGGGATTCTCCTGCCTGCCTCAATAACTGCTTCTCAATAACTGCTTCTCCAGTTATTGAAATTAGAGACATGCACCACTGTGCCCAGCTAAGACAGGGGAATCTTTTTTTTTTTTTTTTTTTTTTTTTGCGGTACTGGGGGTTGAACCCAGGGCCTCATGCCTGCATGCTCTGCAAGTGCTGGACCACTGAGCTGTGCCCCCGGCCCTTTTTTTTTTTTTTTACTTTTTGAGACAGGGTTTCGCTAAGTGACGCAGACTGCGTCTGGTCTTGAACTTGTGATTCTCCTGTCTCCGCCTCCCGAGCCGCTAGGATTACAGGCGTGCACCACCACGCCTGGCTAGACAGGGGAATCTTGATTGGACTTTGGCATGGTACATTGTGAAGACCACCTTCACTAATTCTTACAATCCTGTAAACACAGTGCTCTTCTCATTAAGAAGTGAAGTCTATCCCCCACTCTGTGCACATGAATATGAATTACGGCAGTCAGTTCAGTGCAGTAGGTGAGAAGCTGTGTGACTTCTGAGCCAAGAGACCTTGCAACTTCCATTTTCATTCTCTCAGAATCCAGCTGACATGAAGTCCATCCAAGCCAATTGGACCAGTCATTAGAATGAAGCTACTTTGGGTTCTCCAGTCCTAGAGGAGTTTCCCCAGGCAATACCCCATGAATGCAGATGAGATACCCCTCCCCAAACTGTCGGGGTTCAGCTCAGGCCCAGCAGAGGTCAGAGCCTTGCCCCGACACCAAGTGGGTATCGGGGACCCACTGGATCAGGTTGGTGTAGTGACCGGAGGCGCCAAAGAAGGACCTCGGGAGACCTTCTGCAGGAAACAGGAGAGGGAAGTTTATTGGGTTACTCCCCAGGTGGGGTGCAACCAGCAAGCAGCCCCTGTCAAGTGCTCAAGTGCTAGCTCTAAGCCTGCAGCATAGGATGCTGCAGGCTCACTGGTGGAACAGCTCAGCCTTAAAGGCACAGCTACAAGCAGTTGGTGTTCTGCTGGGCTAGAGGTCCGGTGGTCTTGACTCTTGCAGCTCCCCTTCTCTGCCTCCCTCCTTCCCAAGGATGGGAGGAATTTGGAGGCTCTTCGTGGCTTGCTTGTAACCTTCGAAGCTCCAGGGCCCCCAGGTCTTGACACGTAGGCTTGCTTGGAGATCTTCCGCTGGATTGGGGAGTGCTAGATCAAGGTGATGGGGTCCAGGCAGCAGTTGAGGGATGGAGAACAGTGGTGGGGTTAAGGGGGTCTGGGACCCCTGCTTATATAGGGTCCTGGAGGGGGGGCATGTCCCTGGGGTTAGCCAATCAGGGCACATTCCTGACAGGTACACCAGGTGAAATGTCATACCTGCCAGATAGGGGTAGTTATTTAACTGAGATGGTAGGGATAGCCAATCAAAGTTGAGGTAGTTGAGGCTGGTCAGGCTGGTCAGGGGTCATTTTTGCTCACTGGATGGGAGGGGGGATAAAGGAGTGAGTAGAATGTAGCCTGAGTGTTAGCCCCTCATCCTGGTTAGAGGGATCCTATTTATGGGGTTCATTTTAAAAATCCCCAACACCAAACCACATCCTGCAGTCATGCAGCTGAAAAGAAATGAGGAAGCAGTGAACTGAGAGAGAAAGACTTCCAAGAACAGTGTTAAATTTAAAAAGCAAGGTATATAGCTGAGTGTGGTGCTGCTTGCCTGTAATCCCAGCACTCAGGAGACTGAGGCAGGAGGATCATGAGTTCAAGACCAGCCTAGGCTACATAGCGAGAACTTGTCTCAAAAAAACTAACTGAATGTATTAGTAGCTATTGTCACTACAGCAGAAAAACTGATGCAAGCAATCTTATGGGGGAAAAGATATTTATTGGAAGCTAACAGAGGAGGAGCTCTTAATGGTGGCAGGACAAGCATGGTAGTGGTGGAGATAGGGCCTGTGTCAGATGACCTCACAGCATCATTGTGCAGGAAGCAGGGAGAGGCCAGAGGCATGGGTCTGGGTTAAAAAAACCTCCAAAGGCCGTCCCCAAGGAGGGCCTCCACCTCCCAAATGTCTGTGGCCTCTACAAACAGCACCACCAGTTGGGGAGTGAAAGTTAAAGCATCCAACATGTGGGGGAAATTTTATATTCAAACCATGACAAAAAAGGAAGAAAGGAAGAAAGAGAAAAGCACAGACATGGGTACATAGTAAACTACCTTTGTAGTACGTGTCCTTGCAAATATAAAAAGTACATGGGAGAATATATAAGAAACTAATGTAAGTTTCCTATTTGGTAAATGGGCTCTACCCAGGCCCCTCAATTCCCTCTACCTCTGGATACCTGATTGTTCTGTGATCCAACAAATAAAGAATGAACCTCAGCAGGGAAGGGGTCTATCAGGCAACATAAAATGAAGTGCATGGATGGGGGACTTTGCCAACAAGACCTTTAAATATGCTTTAGATTTCTGAACAATTTGATATATTACTTATTTAAGAAAATGAAAATCAAGATCTAAAACTGTGCTATTGACATTCTTTACCACAGCATACTGGTTTTCTGGATTTCAAGGTATGAATTACTACCATGTTTGCCTGCAGCCATACCACCCTGGAATCCAACTCTGTCAGATCTCAGAACTAAGCAGGGTCAGGCCTGGTTAGTGCTTGGATGGGAGACTGCCTGGGCATACCAGGTGCTTTAGGCTTGGGAGAAGGACCTGGCAGTCCACTCCCAAAAGACAATCAGACATTGAGAACCATATGGATTGCAGAGAAGCACTGACAATAGTGCTGGGCATGGCACAGTGTCGGTGTATTTGGGCTGGGGTTTAGCTCAGTTGGTAGAATGCTCTTTGTGGTCTCCGAGGCCCTGAGTTCAATCCCCAGCACTGAAAAACAAAACAAAACAAACAAATAACAACAAAAAAAAACCCCAAAACACACACACACACACACACACACACACACACACACACACACAACGAAAAACAGGAGGACATGCAGTCCACTCCTGAAACAATCCTAAAACAATCAGCCATTGAAAACCCTGAGGGTTGTTATGAGTTGGACCCAACTCACCAGCACCTAAAAACAACAACCACAGCATACTAGCTTTATGGATTTCAAGCCATCAATTGCTACCTTGTTTGTTTGCCCTAAAATGTTAGTCTTGTGATTCCATAGACCCTATTTTTCTGTCATGTTTACCTCTGTATCCCCAGCACTTAGAACCAAACTGGTGTAAATATTTGTTGAGTGAATGCAGAATGTTTTATTTATTTATTTATTTATTTATTTAGGAGTGCTGGGAATCCTAGGTCTTCATGCATACTAAGCACATACTTTACCCCTGAGGTACACCCCCAGCCTAGAATGTATACTTATTTATTATTGTAATTATTGTTTCAAGATGGAGTCTCACTATATTCCTCAGGCTGGACTCAAACTCCTTAGCTCAAGAGATACTCCCAGAATGTATGACTTGATGAAAAAGCATACTGAGCAAAAGTTATGGGATGTAACGAAAGTAACACTCAGAGGAAAATTTAGAGTTGTAAATGTCTGCATTTAAAAAAGAAGAAAGATATCAAATCAATAACCTAAAGTTAAACTTATTTCAAAGAATTAAGAAATTTAAAAAAATTTTAAATAACAAGTAAAGCTGGTCATGGTGGTACAGGCCTGTAATCCCAGTGACTTGGGAGGCTGAGGCAGGAGGATCAGAAGTTTGAGGCCAGAGCAACCTGCATAACTTATTGAGACCTTGTCTCAAAATAAAAAAAGTAAAAAATGGGGTGAGGGTGCAGCTCAGTGGTAGAGTGCTTGCAAAGAATATGTGAGGCCCTAGGTTCAGCCGTGTAGTACTACTAAATAGATAAATAAATAAATGAATAAGCAAAATAAAAAATAAAATCCATAACTACCAGAAGGAATGAAGCAGGAAGATTAACTAGAGATAGAGAGTAGAAAAACGAGGTTTTTCTGCTTAAAAAGATCAATAAAATTGACAAACCTATAGCTAGACTAACAGTGAAAAAAGAAGAAACAACTAAAATCAGAAACAAAAGTGCAGGTATTACCAACCTTATAGAAACAAGAACAATGATAAAAGAATAACATGAACTATGGTATACTAACAAATAGGATAATAAATAAGATAGATGAATTGGACAATACCTAGAAACACACAAAATACCTGAAGTGACACAGTAAATAAAAGTCCATGAATAGATGGTTTCTGAGGTAGTTTACTTTTTATTGTTATAATTAAATACCTGAGGCTATGTTGCTCTATAAAGAAAAGAGGTTTATTTATCTCACTGGAGACTCAATAGCATGGCACTGTCATCTATATAATGTGATATTCATTCATAAAAAGAAATAAAGTTCTGGTCTATGCTACAGCACAGATAAACTTTGACATTATACTGAGTGTGCATAAATCACATACAAATGGACAAATACTGTGTGATTCCACTTACATGAGGTTACTAGAGTAGTCAAGTTTACAAAGACAAAGTATAAAGAGCTAACAATGGAGGGGGAGAGGTGAGGCGGGAATGGGAAGTTAGGCTCAATGGTCACAGAGTTTCCACTTGGGATAATGAAAATTTTTGGATGTAGTATTGGGGGTTGCACAACATTGTGAATATAATTCATGTTACTGAATTGTATACTCAAAATAGTTAAAATGCCAATTTTAATATACATTTTACCACAATTTCTTTGAAAAATGGGGGGGGCATACTTTTTTACTTAGTCCATTCATCTCCCAGTCTCCAGAACTTTGTCTCATGCATCAGCCCAGCCTTGTTCTTACAAGCACTTGTACTCCCCACTTAAAAATAAGGAAAACAAAACAAAAACACTTTACTATTTTTTTGCCTTTTAGAAATCGCTCTATCACACCTGCGTGTGGGTGGCATAGTCTTGCTCTGAATACTGGCCCAGATTCAGACATTTGTGTCCTTTATGGGACTATCAGTCTGGTCAGTTCCCTTGCCCTTTGTCACCCCAATATCTGCTGGTGTACCACAGGACACAGTCCTTATCTTTATAACTAGTTCATTGTACAATGTACCCAAAGGAACATTCAAGAGAGTCTGAAATAATGTTTCCCTAATTTCAGTAACTTGGATGCAACCTCCCAAAACTAATATCTCATTAATATAATTTTAAGTGGAACTACTTATGACAGAAAACCTTATCATAAAGAGGAAAGTGAATATTGTTTGCCATACAAGTCAAGGACAAACTATCAAAACGTATGAAGATGAAGCAGCTTTATATTATTGTCCACCAATAGCTTTTGTTACTGAAGTTTTAGGGGAAAAGCTCCAGCTGTGGGAGTCCCAACAGACTAGGCTTGGCCACCCTTCCTAACATGCCAATTAAAGAGATGAGAAGTGAAAGGCAGAGAAAGGGGTGCATGCTGGGAATGTGCATGCTGGGAAGAGGAACACGTAAAGGGGTCCAGTGACCACCCCCAAGTCCATCTTTGGGGTACTGACATGAGCTTTAGGTTTAACTAAAGGAAGAATTAGGGCAGGGGCATAAGGTCTACATAATTAGGCAGTCATGGTACGGGTGGGATCTGGGTGAACATTATGTCAGTTCTGGTTCTGCAAGGTGGTCTGAAGATGCTGTTATCACTGTCATCACTTGAGGGGAGCAGTCTGATTTCAATAGATGATTATTCCTGCTCCAGGGTACAGCTCACCAAAATGGATAACTTCATTTGAGGGGTGATTTTTCTTAGACTCACCAATGCTTGAGGGTAGTTTCAGTCTCTTGTCATAGAGATGTTTATCAATCAGGTTTGTTGTTCCTGAAATCCAAGATGACTACAGGAGAGTGTGATTCAAGAGGAAAGATTGAGAAGCAAAAATAGAACCAGAGAGGAACAAAATGGAGTTAGGCCAGTGACCAGTGTCCTCCTACAGTTTTAGTTATCTTGTGGGTCCAAGTGAAGAGTTGGTGCTTTTTAGTAAATGCAATTTCTAAGTACCTGTTATGTTTCAAGTCTAGGGTTTGAATTGTCAAAAAGGAAAACAAGAGTGGAACTAAACACATATGCATGAAATGAACCTGTGCCCTGTCTGTGGGCCTAACATTCCTTGTGTGTGTGTGTGTGTGTGTGTGTGTATGTGTGGTACTGGGGTTTGAACCCAGGGCCTTGTGCTTGCATGCTCTGCAAGTGCTGGACCACTGAGCTGCACCCTCAGCCCCCCCCCCTTTTTTTTGGAGACAGGGTCTCACTAAGTTACGCAGACTGCCTGTGGTCTCAGACTTGCAATCTTCCTGCCTTGGCCTCCCGAGCTGCTGGGATTACAGGCATGCACCCACCGCACCCAGTTTGGGCCTAATATTCTTGATGTAATTGACTACATTAGTCATGACCCATTAATTCTGAGACATATTTTTTTCCAAATTAAATTTTGTTGCTATTGAAACTGGTTCTTGATGTCACCAAGAAGCTGGCTGGGGTCCTTTTGATCTACCTGGATAGAAGTCATGGGTAGACAAAGAGAAGCCCTTCAAATGCTGGTCTTAGGCAGCTGTGTGTCTCTCAATGTTTGACAGCAGTAAAAGGTTAGCAGCATTCCATTATGGCAGCAGGAACTAATGACACCTTTTAGTGTTACAGCCCTTATGTAGGCTGAGGAGTCAAGAATCCTCATCCAGCCTGTAAATTCTATAGGATGGGGAGGGCTCATCCCATGAATGTTACATATTCTATATAAGGCGAGGCAATGGGAATCCTCACCCTTCAACAGCAACTTGTGTTGCAGGTTCTGGTCAGGCCTAGGACTTAAGATCCTTAGCCCTGAGAACAGCCAGTGTTATAGCTCCTGGGCCCAGGGTGTCTGAGACTCTTGACCCTAAAGCATTGACAACTCTCTTAGAACTTTTCAGGTGACTAGGGCTTGCAGTTTTTCTCTTCTGGCTCTTCACAGCCTTCTCTCCTTCAGCCTCATCTTTCTGCCAACCTTCCCTCTCCTTCTACCATCCCTCTTCTTTCTTCCTTGGTTGCTCTTCTAAATTGTGCAGCTTTTAGTTCTATGGCCACTGTCACTGTCAGCCAGGAGACCATTGTCACTGCCCTTCTACTATTTTTCTGTTGACCTTTGCCTCTTTGGTGGCTATCTGTGCCTTACTGCTCATCACTCAATTAATACGGCTTGGCCTGTAAGGCCATGGTTTTTTTTTTTTTTTTTTTTTTTTTTTTTTTTTTTTTTTTTTTTTTTTTTTTTTTTTTTTTTTTTTTTTTTTTTTTTTTTTTTTTTTTTTTTTTTTTTTTTGGTTCCTCTTCCCCACACAAAGAGAAGTTACTCTCTTTGCTGTTTGCAATTAAATTGCTGTTTGCAATTAAGTGTATATCCTCCCCTCATGCCCACCCCTGCTGCTGTTGCCCATAGCTGGAGGGGCAGCCACCACCTCACTTTGTGTAGGGGAGTGGGGAGCCTCCAGTTCCTGGGTGCTAGCCCTGACAGGAGGTACCTACCCCTGCTGCTGGCAATTGGGACCACAGGAGCAGTATGACCCCACCCTGCTCATTAGGCAGCAGGGAGTCTCTGGATCCTGGGTGGTATCACTAATCAGAGGTCTTTAGCCCCACTCCCTATTGGGAGCAAAGATGGTGGCAGCCACCCACTTCTTGTTGGCTAGTGGGAGAGTAGCTCCTGAGTGGTGGCTTGGACTTGAGTTGCCCTGGGGCCTGCTGCTGAGAATCAGACCACAGTGGGTAGAGAGGTTTCAGCCCTTCTAATCCCTGTACCATCTGTCTCACTGCTGCTTTGCTGTCCTCACTGCTGTTGTCATTGCTTGCTGCTGTTGCCTTTTCATCTTTCTTTGTGTTACTAGCTCAGGCATGCTACTAAAGGTAGGCAGAAAGACCACTTGAGGGAAGCCTTTATTGGGCTTACAGTTACAACATCAGGAGAGAACCAGGAGAGGGTTTCTCCCAGCTTCCTCACCCAAGTGAGTTGAATAGCCTTCTTATATAGGCAGAAACAGGTAATTCACAGTGATTACCATGCAAATAAAGCTTTGTTTTTATACCAATCACAGCATAGTCCCTTTTGTACCAATCACTGCAGTCCCTCTCCTAGGTCACCAGGAGCAGTGCTCCCCCTCTGGACTAGATGGAATGGGTGTGGGAAAAGTTTAGTGCAAGCTGCTTGAAACAATTGTTGCTGGGGCCAAACTCTGGAAGCTATAGCAAATGGCTGCAGTCTTATAGCTTCCTCAAGATGAATATTCACAGTGGCAAGTACTGGTGTGAGGGTGGTTCCAGGAGATAACATTTCTTTTGCTCAAAACAACTGGAACCACACCACACAGCCCAGTAGCTACCAATCAGAGAATCAGATCATTGCATACCCCCACGCTAATGCTTCTGGGTAGAAAGGGGCATGAACAACCCCTGGCCTTTATTTGAATATGGAGGGCAGCCTACAGAGCTAACTTGTTTCATGGAACAGTAACACCTACATGAGAAATCTTGCAAGCGAGATTTCTTGGAAAGGGGTGTTTATCTGCTCCTAGTTAGAGGGAGACTATACAGGCTAAGATTAGATAATCATTACAGATTTGCCCTGGCAAATGTTGCATGGCTTTTTAACTTGCTTTGTATTTTGTATACTTTGAAGATAAGCTCTACATTTACATGGTTTATGCAGATAGCTCTGTCTTGCTTTGTATGTAGAGGGTAAGCTTTACATCTACATGATTTATGTAAGAAAACCCAATAAAGGGTACAGAGCCCAATGGGAAGTGCTCAATCTCATGCATTGGGGCTCTCTTGCATGCAGTGTGGTTGGGACCTCTGTCTGAAATTTTTCATCTGCATGAATCCGTTTCATTTTGGGGTACCTGAACCAACTACACTTCTGTACAGAAAATCAGAAGCACTTACAACAAAAATGACAAAAACCTTACTATTAATACTAATATTGATTTTAACAGCATATTAACAATACAGCACACCCAGCACCACAAGGAGAGGTGAGTCCTCCCTGGTCTGTTTCATCACTATGTAGCCAAGGTCAGGCTGTCGCTATGTACTCCACTTTGGCTTCCAACTGGCAATCCTCCAACCTCCGTGATTTCACGGGGCTGGGATTTAGCTCAGTTGGTAGAACACCGCTCTGCAGTCTCTCAGGTCCCGAGTTCGATTCCCAGCACCACAAAAACGGGAGGACGCGGCAATCCACTCCCGGCAATCCACTCATCGGCCACTGAAAACCCTATAAGGGTTGCTATGAGTAGGACACGATCCGATGGCACTTAACAACAATAACCGCAACAGCGCTCCAAGTCCACTGACACACTCCCTGCATCCCTTCCCCAAGTGCGCAAACAGGTGGGCTACACTACAGCGCCACTGTGGCATCTGATCCCGTCAGATATCGGAAGCTAAGCAGGGTCAGGCCTGGTTAGTACTTGGATGGGAGACCCGCCTGGGAACACCAGGTGCTGTAAGCTTGGGAGAAGGACCTGGCAGCCCACTCCCAAAAAACACTCAGCCATTGAAAACCCTATGTGAGGCAAGCATTCTACCATTGAGCTACATCCTAGGAATAGCAGAGAAGCACTGAGAACAGTGTTTCGCCTGTTGTACGTAGGGTCGCTATGAGTCAGACACCCAACAGACGGAACCTACGACCCCCACGCCGCGGATTCTGCACTTGCGCCGTGGGTGCAAGGGCTGCGGCGCAACTTTGTGACGCCACGAATGCGCCCAGAGCGGGAGGGGCTAGCCATTCCTTCCGGGCCGGGCTACGCGCTGACGCCACACGCTGGGGCGGGACCGAGAGTTTGGTGTCCCGGAGTGGGGTGTCGGCGTCTCATTCGGGTGGAGCGGAGCCGGAGGCAGGTAACAGCGTGCTGCCGCTGTGCCCGGCCCAGTGCTGGGAGGCTAGGCGCTTACCATTCGGGGGCTGTGGCTGAGGGTAGGGGCCCCATGCCCTTAGAGCCGCGAGCGCCGAAGTGATGGGAGTGGAGCTGGACGCAGCGGGGCTGACACGAGGGGGGGGTGGCGGGAGGGGCGAGGCTTGACAGTCAGGCGTGGCGTCCAATGGTGCAGCGGGGGCCGCCTGGCGGGCGGAGATTGGCGGGTATGGGCGCGTGCCGAGGGTCGCGCCCGGCGCGGAGCAGGGAGCGATTGGCTGTGGATCGCAGGCCGTGAGCGGCGGGGCGGCGCCGCGGCCGGGGTAACCCCAAGGTCGTGGCTGGGTCACGTGGCGGCGCCTGTCTGGTCGCGGCGTCCTGTGGGCGCTGGCCCGAGCCGACCGCCGCCCTGGCGTCCGGTGTTGCGTGAACAGGTTCCCGCGCCTGCCCTCGCGAAGGCGCGCAGTGAACGCGAGTCGTCTGCTGTAGAGCGCGTAGGACGGCGCCCGAGGGGCCGAGCGGGGTGCGCACGCGCGGCCAAACTTCCCGGAGCCACACGGGACGCGGGCTCAGAAAATGGCGGCGTTAGAGTCGTTTGAGGGTGGGGCCTCGGGCCTGTGACGTCAGAAGGTCACTCAGGGGACAGCAGTGCAGGCCCGGGAGGAAGGGTCGGTGGCTTCGCCCGGTTTGGAAGGACGGGCCTTCTGCAAGTCCCTGAAAACAGCCGAGCGTGGGGACCCGCACGTCAGAGGGGAGAGTGTGGCGCAGCTGCTGGCGATGTGCTGCCTGACTGCTGTGACCTTTGGGGTCGGTGATGGGAGCGAGTGTAGGGTTTCTTGGGGTTTTCTCTCTACTTCGTGACCTGTGTCCGTGCGCTCTCTGCCCTGACAGTAAGCGGAGGAAACTGTTGCGGTTTCCTTGCGCCTGGTCTTGCAGCGCTGCGCTTGGAGGCTGTTGCAGTCCTTTGCGTAGCTGGCATTAGGGTGAATGACACTCGGAGCAACAGTCAGACCACTGTTTTTATCCCCTATATTGGCCAACTCGATAGGAAGATTTTTAATACTATTGTAGCTTTTTAAATTATTCAGGACGGAATCTTGGGAAGTTGAAAGTTCAGAGTATCCTTATATTTTTGAGAGCATTTTTAACATTTTCCTCCCTAAAGAAACAGCTTTAGTGAGATATAATTTATTTGAGATATAATTGCTCAATTTAAAGTGCACAATTCAGTAATTTGCAGTATATTCACAGCTATACAACCATCACTGCAATTCAGTTACTTTTAAAGATGAACTTCAGTCTCAAAATACACAGTCATACATGAATTTCTATTTTATTTAAAGTTGAATGCATAATTTATTAAATGCTAAATACTTATTTATTACGTGTTTATTGCCACTGTGGGGTCAAGTAAAGAATGGGATCAGTTATAAGCAGTTCCTGGGTGAGTACCATTTTTCAGTACCATTTTTAGTTTTTAAGATACTTACACAAATTATTGAGAAATTGGAGTGTTGTAAGATTTTGAGAAATTGTGCATACAAATCTATTGTACAGAGTCAGCAAATAGTGCTAAGATTCTGTGATTCTTTCCACATTTTTCTTCAGTGGTAAAATTTTGAAGAACTATAGTAAATACCACCATGAGTTATTGACATTAATAAAATTCAAGGTACAGAACACTTTGAGCAGCCCAAGGGTCTTTCCTGTTGCCTTTTCACAGCCACACCCGCTTTCCTTCCGCCCAGCTATTCAAACTTTGGCAACCAGCCCACTGCCCAATTTTGATGTGCCAAGAATGCCAAATAAAGGGAACCACTACTGGTTGTAGTGGTGCACACCTGCAATCCCAGAGGTAGAGACAAGAGGATCGCCCCAAGTTCAAGGCCAGCCTGGTGTACATAGGGAATTCTAGGCCAATCAGGGCTACATACTAAGTCCCCCCCCCCATAACTAATTAATAAAAAGTAAATAAAAACAAAGGGAACCACAGCTGTGTGTATACGTGTGTGTGCATGTGTGTTGCTGGAGTTCAAACCCTGGGCCTTGTGCATGGTAGGCAAGTGCTCACCACTGAACTACACCCCAGCCCCTCACCTCTCAGACTTTTAGGATTGACATTTAACCCAAAATGCCAGTCTAGGAGAGAGTTACCTAGATTGTCATATGTTATCAGTAGTTCCTTTTTTTGACATCCAGGCTTTGGATGTATCACATTTGGTTTAACTGTTGATCTACTGAAGAACATCTGGGTTGTTTGAATTTTGGGATATTACAGATAAAAATGCTATAAAAATTCAAGTACAGGTTTTTGTTTTGTTTCATTTTTTGTTTGATTTTTTTAGGCTGTACTGGAGGTTGAACCCAGGGCTTTAGACATGCACTTTAGACAAGCACTCTACCACTAAGCCACACGTCCAGCCCCTTATTTATTTTTTAAGACAGGATCTTGCTAAATTGTCCAGGCTGGCCTCTGACTTTGAACCTGTGATCCTACTACCTCGGCTGCCCTGAGTAGTTGGGATTACAGGATGTGCCACAGCGCCTTGCTCATGTATAGGTTTTTGTGTGAATGCAAGTTGACATTTCTCGGATATAAATGTTCAGGAGTATAGTCAATAGGTTGTAGTGCACGCTTAGTTTTTAAAGAATCAACTTTTACAGAGTGACTATACCATTTTATATTTCATATTTCAACCAGCATTGTATGCATGATCTAGTCCAATTTTTCCACAACCTTGCCACCATTTAGTGGTCCTACTATTTATTATTTTAGCTATCCTAATACACACATAGTAATGTTTCATTTTAAGCCTGCAGCCATGGTGTGAGTGAGGTGTATTTTCGTCTTAAATGTGACATCTTTACTTTTCAACTCTTAACACTTAGGTCTTTTGCAACAGTCCCATGTTTTCCTGAGGCCTGACTGATTTTTTCCCAGTCTACTTCCTTTCAGGTTGAACAGTTTCTCTTGCTAATTTACTGATTTTTATCTGTCCTTTCCATTCTGCTGTTTAATTCTTCTGCCAGGTTTTTTATTTTGGTGATTATAGGTTTCAATTCTGAAGTTTCTATTTTGTTCTTTATATTTTCTGTTTGTTGAGTCTACTTTTCCTTTGTATCAGGCATGCTTATGGGAACATCTTGATAACTTTTAGAGTCTTCGTCAGATAATTTTAATAGCTTTGTCATCTTGGTGTTGGTGTCTATAGACTGTCATTTTTTAAAAGTTGAGATAGTCATCGTTCTTGATATAACAAGTGCTGTTTAATTGTAGCTGGGGCATTTAGAGGGTTAAGTTATGATCTTATTTAAATCTCTGAACAAGGTAGAGCAGGCTTTCTCTAACTGGTAGGGGGCAAAGGGTACTGCCTCATTATATCTGGGGTAAGAGGCTGTTACTGCTATGAGTGTGAGGTTCCCATTAAGCCTTAGTGATACCACCCACCAAGGGAGGGAGGGACATGGCCTCATCATTGTTGGACAGGCTTGGAATCAGGCTTCCAGCCTGATCTCAGAGGCTGATAGTGTTCTGGGGGTAGGGGTGGGGATGAAAATCCCCCCTCCTTTTTTTTTTTTTTTTTTTTTCCTTTTTCAGTTTGACTTCACCTGAATAGGTAAAGAGCGGGTACTGTTTTCTCTGGTATTGGACTGAAGTAGAGCAATTGCTGTTTAAGTTTTCTATATTGCTGTCCTTATCCTAGTCCTTAGGGAAGAGAGACCATGTTTGTGGCTTTTTTTTGGTCTATATTTGTTGGCATTTCTGGGTTGTAGGTTTCTCCAGTACTTAGCCTGGAACATGTGAAGTAAAAACAAAATTGGGAACTCAGTGCTTCAGTTTCTAAGATTCTTAGCCAATCTGCATCCTTCTGCCCATCTTTTAGAGTCTTTTGTTTTAAATGTATCGTTTATGTTTTTAGCTGTGTTTAGCAGAAAGCAAAAGTCCTGTATATGCTTTATTTTTAACTAAAAAAATTTTTTTTGCAGTAATGAGGAGTTGAACCCAGGGCCTCATGCATGCTTTTTGAAAGTGCCCAACCACTGAGCCACACACCCTGAGCCCATTTTTTAACTTTGTACTTTTGAGACAGGGTCTCACTAAGTTATGCAGGCTGCCTCTGGCCTTGAACTTGTGATCCTTCTGCCTCCTCCTCCTGATTTGCTGGGTTTAAAGTCCTGTGCCACTGTACCTGGCCTGTACATACTTTAATAAAATGCTGACAAATTGTCTTTTCTGGAAATACTTTGTAATTTGTACTCTTTTAGCACCTTTCTTAAAGTTTTAATTTTGTTTTTTTTTTTGGGGGGGGGCAATACTTGGGGCTTGAACCCAGGGCCTTGCACATACTTTGCAAGTGCTCTACCACTGGGTTGCATCCCCAGCTCATTTTTTTACTTTTATTTTGAGCCAGCATCTTGCTAAATTGTGCAGGCTACCTCTGGCCTCAAATTCACAATTCTCCTCCTTCTACCTCCCAAGTTGCAGGGATTATGGGTGAGCTCCACCAGCCCTGCTCAGTTTTTTAGTTCTTTTGACATAGAATGTAACTATATAGCCCAGGCTGGCCTTACCCTTTTTCTTGATCCTCCTGCCTCAGCCTCTGGAGTACTGGGATTACAAGCATGTGCCATCATGCAATACCTTTAAAAAGTGTCTCTCTACCTCCACCCTCACAAGCCAACCTGTTCAGACTTATGCTGTACTGAGTAGCTCGGATGCTGCAGGGCCACATTTAGGCAAGGAGTACCATGGACATCACAGTCAGGTACAGAAGCTTGTTTAGTGGTCTGATCTTGGAGGTGGCCGTGATGAAGGTGTACAGGTCTGGTGAACTAAGTGACCTCCTGTGTTAAATGTTGGCAGCAGCCCACTAATGCTTAAGAAATTAGAGTGACTGCCATACCAAATTAATTGATGTTTGGGTACCTTGGGACCTTAAATTTTTAAGAGATATCACTAGTTGGCCTTTTTTTCCTGGCAAGTTATATACAGTCTGATCAAAAAATATCATGAATGTTTAATTTTTAAAATTTATTGCATAAAAGACCATTGCAATTTATGCCCCTAAAAATACTCCCCCTGGCTTCCAACTTCCACCTACCCTGTCATTTTTGCCCTTTTCTGAAGCAGTTCTGCAAGTCGTTTCTTGTAAGTTTATTTAGGCTGTTGTGGCTGCCTTGGTGTCTTGAATCAATTCAAAACATTTACCTCTCATGGTCATTTTGACTTTAGGGAAGAGCCAGAAGTCACAGGGTGCCAGATTTGGTGAATCAGGTGGATGAGGACACACCATGACGTTTTTATTTGACAGAAATTGTTCTACCAGGGACATTGTCACGATGGAGGATAAAACAAAAGACCCTCATAAAAGAGGGCTTTCAGAACTGCTTCAGAAAGTGGGAAAACCAATAGGATAAGTTTACTTGAAGCCAGGGAGATTTTAAGCAGGATTAATGGTGATATGTCTTTCACTGGAATAAAATTTATTTAAACATTCACCATATGTTTTGATCACACCTTGTAAATATTTAGTTACAGAAATATTTCTAAGTATCTGGACATGGTGGTGCACCTGTAATCCCAGTGGCTCAGGAAGCGGAGGCAGGAGGATCGCAAGTTTGAGACCCGAGGCACTCTGTGTAATTTAGTGAGACCCTGTCTCAAAAAGTAAAAAATGGGCTGGGGGTGCAGCTCAGTGGTCCAGCACTTCTTGTAGAGCATGCAAGCACGAGGCCCTGGGTCCAAACCCCAGTACTGCCAAAAAAAAAAAAAAAAAAAAAAGTTTGCAAAGTGCTTTCATGTTTGTATTATAATTACAAAAACTTGAGAGAGACAGGAGTGATAACTGTACTTTGTGACTCAGACTGAACACAGGCCACGTTGTACATTTAAACTTCACACAGCATGTTTGTGTCACACTGACTTATGCAGTTAATAAGTAGTCCTTACTGTCTGCTTATGTTTAATAGATGTCACTGCCCAGAGATGTTAAATTCCTTGAAATTCTCAGCAAGCAAGGGAGAATTGAATCTATACTGACTCTACCTATGTTCCTTGAATCTATATTTTCTGTCTCTACCTACGTTCCTTGTGATATATGTTTGTTGTGTTGCTGCTAATACTAAAATCATTGTGGGCATGGAGTAATAGCCATAGTATTTACTAAATATTATGTTCTTAAGTCATAATACATAGGAAAGAGAAAATATTTTTCAAATTGTTTTTACCTTTTTAATCCCCCCACCTTACCCCATGTTATGTTGATAGGCATCATTGACCAGTTTATTTCTCCCATTCTGTGCTGGGGACTTAGAAGTGACCCTCAGGTATTGAGGAACCAGACTCTGAAGGCTTCAGGAGAAAAGTCATATTTTATTTAAGTATATCATTTCCAAAGGGCAGGGCATTTAACATGTAAAAACAAATTTTCTTCTTGTTCATTCATTCATTCATTGTGCTGGGGATCAAACCCAGGGCCTTGTCCATGCTAGGCTGTATCCCTAGGTTACTTTTTTCCTTTTTACATGTTTTCTTTTTTAATGTATAGGTTTATTCTTGCATCTTAAAGTTAATGACTGTGTCATTTTGTTTACTATTGACATTGATAAGTTCACTTACATTTTTTCTTAGTCATAATTTATTTTATTTTTTATTTTTTGCAATACTTAGGGGTTGAACCCAGGGCCTCACACATACTAGCTATAGTTCTATTTTAAAATAAGTTTATTGAGATATGTCGCATACCATAAATGTACTCATTTAAACCATATGGTTGGATATTTTTCAGTACATTAGATGGTTGTGCAACCATCAACACAATTTAGTTATAGATCATTTTCATTCCCCTCCCTGCCTGCCCACCAGACCATCATCTCATTTAAGAGTGGCTCTTTATCTTGCCCTTGTCTCCCTGTCCCAGCGTTAGGCGACACTAATCTACCTTTTCTGTGGCTTTGCCTATTACGGTTTCCATATAAATGGAACCAGAGTAGGTGATTTTCACTGAATGTGACTTTTTGTTTTTTGAGACAGTCTACTTAAGTAGCTCATGCTGGCTTCCCAATTCTACATCTTCTTGCTTCTACCCCCTCTGAGTGCTGAAATTGACAGTGTGTGTCACCATGTCCAGACATCATTCATTTTTTATTGTATAATACTAGTTTATAAAGATATTCCACATTTTGTTTATGCATGTGTTAGTTGATGGACATTTGAGTTATTTCTATTTTTTGGCTTTTAGGTATAGTGTTGCTATATTTGTAGTTTTCTGTGGACATATGTTTTCATTTCTCTTAATTATGTGTTTTGGCATGGAATTGATGGGTCATATAGTAATTCTTTGTTTACCTATTTGAGAAAAGGCCACACTTTTTCCAAAGTGATTGTTGCACCATTTTACATTGCCACTAGATATGTATGAGGGGTCCAGTTTCTTCATATCCTTGCCAATACTTGTTATTTTCATTTTGACGGTATCCAATATAGTGAGTGTGAAGTGGTATCTTCTGGTTTCAATTTGGATTTCTCTAACAATTCGTGAGGCTGGGATTTAGCTCAGTTGGTAGAGCACCGCTCTGCAGTCTCTGAGGTCCTGAGTTCGATTCCCAGCACTGCAAAAAGTGGGAGAAGGACATGGCAATCCACTCCTGAGGCAATCCCAAAACAATCAGCCATTGAAAACCCTGTGAGGGTTGCTATGAATTGGACGCGACTCGACTCGACGGCACCTAACAACAATCACAACAGTGATTCATGATACTAAGCATCTTTTTATGTGCTTAATGACAATTTTTGGCCATTTGTTTATTTTCTTTGGAGACATACCAGTTCAGATCCTTTACCTGTCTTTTCTTTTCTTTTTCTTTCTTTCCTTCTTTCCCTTCTCTTCCCTTCCCTCCCTCTTCTCTTCTCTTCTCTTCTCTTCTCTTTTCTTTTCCTTCTTATACTAGGCATTGAACCCAGGGCCTTGCAAATGCTAGGCAAGTGTGCTACCCCTAATGTATACCCCTAGTCCTTTTATGTTTTTAATTTAATTTTTTTTCCAATACAGGGGATTAAACCAAGGGTTGTGTGCATGCTAGGCAAGTGTTCTACTGTTGAGCTACACCCTGCTGCCCCTTTGTTATTTTTTCATCTTTGAGACAGGGTCTCTCTAAGTTACAGATTGCCTCTGGCCTTGAACCTGTGATCCTTCTGCCTCAGCCTTTTGAGTTGCTACACTGCTATACCCAACTCCTTTGTCTCCATTTTCTTTGGGTTGTTTGTTTTATATATTCTACGAACAGGCCTTCTATCAGATAAATGATTTGCAAATATTTTCTCCCAATTTTTGTCTTCTTAATGGGCCTTCAGTACGGGGAGATTGAACTTAGGGCCTCACATATGCTAGGTAAGTGTTCTATCGCTGAACTACATTAATATATCTTTTGGAGCACAAAATTTTTTGTTTTGATAAAATCCAATTTAGGTCTTTTTCTTTTGTTATTTGTACTTCTGGTATTATTGGTAATATTCTATTTCCTGAAATCAGGTGATGAAGATTTATTCCATCAAAACTTGGAAGTTAAAAAATTTTGAAGTATCTTACAGTTTTAGTGCTTGAATTAGGACTTTGATCCATTTTTAATTAACCCTTAACTGGTACAATACTTCTGGGATTTCGTATGACCCTGGGATGCATTTATCTGCACTTAGGTAAGTGCTACATAGTGCCTCATGTCAGCACCTGCCAGGGGTTTATTTTGACCCTGCAATACCTGTTAAGGGTTTCCATGTTGTATAAGCCAGGAGTATACTTCATTCTTTTCCACTCCATTTGTCCCAGCACAATTTGTTGAAAAAACTATTCTTTCTCCACTGAATGGACTTGGCACCCTTGTGAAATAGAAATGTTCTTCAACCCAAAGCTTTCACAGGTGTTTGAGCAGGTAAATGTCACAACCACGTGATTTGTTCTTTTCTTTCCTCACTTCCCCCTGTCCCCCAGTGCTGGGAACCAAACCCAAGGCCTCATGCATGCTAGGCAGACAATACACCGTCATCCTCTGACAGTCTAGTCTTAATGTTGACTTAGAGAACTCAAAACTGTATCTTAAGACCTAATGTTGACCCACCAGCAGTTTTCTTTTTCTTTTCAGTATTTTCTTACCACATTATGTAAGAGAGAAAGCTGAAGGATGGGCTATTTGCAAGAATTGGAAATATAAATCTAGTGTCAACTCTGTGGGTCTGTCAGTGTGGACAGCAAGCAGCTGCCCTGGCCATTCCTGGAGAGAGGCAGGGGCTGTTGCACCATCTGCTGAAGGACAAGTTTTGATGAGTCATTTTGAGGGAAGTCTGAAGATCTAGCTGTCCTGTTGACTGTGCTAGATAGCACTAAACTGTCAGACCCAGTGACTATAGACAGCTACACATCAGAAATTAGTTACAGTGTCATGTTGAAAGGATAGTTTGGGAGGACCAGATGAAATGTGCATTTTATATTGTCAGTGCATTGCCTATTCATTGAGCTATTGCAGTACCTGAATAATTGATACTTAATAAGATGATATGGGAGAAGGACGTGGCAATCCAGTCCTGAGGCAATCCCGAAACAATTATCCATTGAAAACCCTATGAGGGTCACAATGAGTCGAACATGGCTTGACGGCACCTAACAACAGATGATGCTGTATTCTAGCTCAGAGGCAATCCACTGTTTCATGCTGGCTGGATTGATAATGAAATTAGAGTGAAAAAATGGTCATTTTACCTTGGACCTGAATTAGCATCAAAAGCACCAGTATTAGTATTTTTGCCATCAGCATTAGGGTTCTTTGCCTTAAATTTATTAGTGGGAAAAGTTGGAACATGTTAGAGGTAAGTAGAACTATTGAATTAACTTAAAAAATTTAATTTCTAATGTAAAAGAAAGCCTAGGGGCATACAGTTGCATATCACAGTGATAACCAGAATATATTGCTTGTTCACCTTTAATTTAGGAGGCACAAATTTTGTTTCTTAGTTATTTGGTTTGTTTTTACAGAATTTGTTCAGGTTTTCCTTTGACCAACCTGTCTTTTTTTGCCAGTGGAATAGTCAGAGGAAGACATGGGACACTGAGCCCTCTCTGTCAGTCTCTCTCTGGATATTCAATTGAACCAAGGGCCTCCTGCATGCAGGGCAAATGCTCTACCCTCAGCACCACAGAACATTCTAATAAACAACATAAGTGATTATTTGGGTAACATTTATTTCTGCATGTTTCATGCCATGTTTCAGAACTTGGATTTCTCAGGTACATGTGAACACAGGGTATATTTTTGGTGGTTGTGGTTTTGGGGCTAGGGATTGAACTCAGGGATTCATACATACTTGGCAAATGTATAACATTGACTTATAACATTGACTTATAACAATGTATAACATTGGCTTATAACATTGACTTGTATCCCCAGCCATGGACATTGGGAATGATGTAATTTCATCTTTATAACCAAGACATCTGTTTAGAGGCAAATTCATTAGCAAGCAAGCATTAGGCCAGCAAGTCCCCTGCCTCCTGCAGGCAGAGTCCTCATGGAACATTTTTCTTTATGCATTGATGGTTTCTCCCAAAGCTGTCCTCCTAGGACCCCCTTTGCCAAGATTGATTTTTAGCAGCTGAGACTCTCTCTCTCTGTCAGTGCTGGGGCTGAACCCACAGCTGCGTGCACGCTAGACAAGCACCCCATTGAGCTGCGCCCCAGCACCTTATGTCTTCTTTTTTTTTTTTTTTTTTGCGGTACTGAAGGTTGAACCCAGGGCCTTGCGCTTGCATGGTGTGCAAGTGCTGGACCACTGAACTGCACCCCCAGCCCATTTTTTTACTTTTTGAGACAGGGTCTCGCTAAGTTACACAGACTGCCTCTGGTCTCAAACTTGCCATCCTCCTGCCTCCACCTCCCAAGCTGCTGGGATTACAGGTGTACACCATCGCACCTGGCTTTCACTTTTTATTTTTTGAAATAGACTTGTTAAGTTGCCTAGGCTGCCTCTGACCTTGAACCTGCAATCCTCCTGCCTCATCCTTCCAAATAGGGCAGCTGGGACTCTTGAGAGAAAGAGAAGTAGTCTTCATTCTCCTCCTCTCCTGAAAGGGAATCACCTCCTAGAGGCAGCGGTATTCCTAAGAGTGGCTGGAAGTGGGACAAGACCCTCTGGGAACACAAATTGCTCTAAACCCTTTCACATTCTCGTGGATGCATAACTTTTTTTGAGGTAGGGTCTTGTTGTATAGCCCAGGCTGGCTTGAACTCTTTATCCTCCTACCTTAGCCTTCTGAGGGTTGGGATTACAGGCATGTGCCATCATGCCTGATTTACCATGGCTGTTTTGGTAGAGAATTATTAAATTAAGCAAATGAGTTAGTGTATCTCCATGTCTCCTTTCTTCCACATGGCCTTCAGTCCTGTCCCCTGCCCTCTCCTCTGTTCCTGACTAGGAGCCCCCACCCTAATTCAACCTATTATTCTCTCCAGCCCAGTGGTATAGGTTGCTGAAGGGCCAGGCAGCTTGTAGAGCAGGAGGACTTTGCCTGCCAGGAGAGTTGCCTTAGGACTTTGGTGAAATGTAAGAGAACAAGGGGCCTAGGCTATCTGTAAGATAGAACTTTCTAGAATGTATTTGGATTTTTGTATAAATTATTTAAAAACTCCTTGGATTTCACTTTTTTGGCACAGATCTGTCTCGGGGTGCATGAAGGGGCTGAATGCTATTTTGGGGGTGGATAGGACCCTGTACAGGACCCTCCTGACCTTTCTTCACTGTCCCTTCCCAGCACCACAGGTCTGGCTTTTCTCTTCATCTCTTCCTACCTTCCCATCTCTGTCTCTCTGCCTGCAAGTCTTTTCCAGGATTTTCTTCTGCTGCCTCCTGCCCTCCTCCTGGCCCATGTCCTTCCTGCCTGAGACACTCCTGTCTGGAAGGAGCCTGCCTTCCTGAAGATCTCTTGGCATGTTCTCAAGCACTCAAGGCTTTCTGTGTTTTTGTTTTCATCTATTTATTTTTGTTTGGTTTCATTTTTTGTTTTTGTAATGTGTCCTCCATCCCTGTCCACCCCCATCCCCCGGTGCTGGGGATTGAACTCAGGGCCTTGTACATGCTGAGCAAACATTATACTGCTCAGATATACTCCTTCTTTTTTTTTTTTTTTTTTTTGTGGTACTGGGGGTTGAACCCAGGGCATCGCGCCTGCATGCTCTGCAAGTGCTGGACCACTGAGCTGTGCCCCAGCCCATTTTTTTACTTTATTTGAGACAGGGTCTTGCTAAATTACGCAGACTGCCTGTGGTCTCTAACTTGTGATCCTCCTGCCTCCGCCTCCTGAGCCACTGGGATTACAGGCGTATGCCACCACGCCCGGCTTTTTTGTTTGATTTTTGAGACAGTCTTGCTGTGACAGAGTCTTGCTGTCTAGCCCAGGCTGGCCTGGAACTCATTATGTAGCCCACTGTCCTGAAACTCAAATTGATCCTTCTGCCTCAGCCTCCCAAACACTGAGATTATAGGTGTGTGCCACCACACCCGACCTGTTTGTTCACCTTTGTTCTTGAGACAAGGGTCTTACTGTGTAGCCCAAACTAGACTTGAACTCACAATCTTGTTTCAGCCCCTGAGTGGTGGGATTACAGACATATGCCAACATGCTTGGCTTTCTCTGGTATTTTTATCTTTATTTCTCACAGTAAATTACTTGAGAATCCTCGTAATTTCTCTATTTTCCAGAATACTTCCAGTATGGCAAGTACTCAGTAATTTCTGGACAGATTAGAAAATGTCTTTGTTGGGCTGGGGATATAACTCAGTGGTAGAATGTTTGCTTAGCATGCACAGGGCCCTCTGTTTAATCCTCAGTACTGCAAAATGAAAAAAAAGAGAGAGGAAAGATTAGAAAATATCTTTCTAATTTTGCAGTTAATACTAACTCTCAGTCTGTTGCCTTTTGTTTTGCGATTGTTTTATACAATATATAAACAGAAAGATGATTATATCTGTTAATCCCCCCAATTAGTTTTAAACTTTTTTTTTTTTTTTTTTTACCTTTTGAGACAGGGTCTTGCTAAGTTACGCAGACTGCCTCTGGTCTCGAACTTGCGATCCTCCTGCCTCTGCCTCCCAAGCCACTGGGATTATAGGCGTGCACCACCGTGCCCAGCAGTTTTAAACTTTTTAAATGCAGTGGTAATGTCTCCAGCTGTCTCCCACCACCCTTGGCCTAGTGCAAACATCCTAATAGGAGGCGTGAGCATGTGTGTTGGTTTGACATAGTGATGCTCTGTCCTACCATCTGTCACAGAGCTGGTGGCTGGCTGATGTGAACACATTTATAGGCCAAAATCTTCCTTCATAACAGAACTGGGCAAGTTTTTTTTTTTTTTTTTAATCTCCTACAATGCTGTTTTGAAATTTTTCTTTCTTGCTTTTTTCCAACAGGTAGTTGTGAAAGACTTCAGGACAAAAATGTTTCACTTAAGGACTTGTGCTGCCAAGTTGAGGCCATTGACGGCCTCCCAGACTGTTAAGACATTTTCACAAAACAAACCAGCAGCAATTAGGACGTTTCAACAGATTCGGTGCTATTCTGCACCTGTTGCTGCTGAACCCTTTCTGAGTGGGACTAGTTCGAACTATGTGGAGGAGATGTACTGTGCTTGGTTGGAGAATCCCAAAAGTGTACATAAGGTAAGGCTCAGGGGGGTCCCTGTGTTGGTGTGCTGACCACCCAGGTAAGTGTTGCATCTCAAGGAGTCAGCAGCACGCAGGCATTTGGAGTCCCGCACCGTCTGCATCAGACCCTGTGTGGCCTCAACGGAAACCACGTCCCCTTGTTTGATGTCCAGCAGTAAGTACCAGGCTCAGTGGTACTAGCAGAGGAGGAAGCACAGGTGTGACCCTGTGAAGATGTGAGGAAGCCCACAAGGCCCTGCAAAGCACACGTGTGGCCCTGTGAAGATGTGAGGAAGCCCACAGGTGGCCCTGCAAGCACATGAGGAAGCGCACGTGTGGCCCTCCACAGATGTTTCATGATGAAACCTCTGAAGACAAAAAATCCATGGAAAGGAACAGGGCCTCAAGACACTTCTCCATCCTACCCATTCCAAGAGGACACTTTTGCATGTGACGTGTAATTTCTGTATAAATAGTCATTTAGACCATCGTGTTCCCATTTTCCTCCTGTTTCTAATTTCTCTGTATTACCTGGACTAGGGGTATCCAACTTTGTGACTTCCCTAGGCCACATCAAGTAAAGAGGAATTGTTTTGGTTCACACATAAATTATATAATAGAGTTGGTGCATGTACATAATAAGGGGGTCATAAAGAAAATAAATGCTGAGAAACACATGATGTTAAAAGATTTTCTGAGACCATAATAACCAGCTGTCCCAGGTGAAGGGCAACAGGCTGGATGTGCCTGACCTATACAGAACTTCTTAGACTCTTCTTTATATATTTGCTGATAGAAAGTTTTCTGGTGACAGAATTTTTTATTCCATTTGTGACCAATGAGTATTTATAGGTTTCAGTGTCCATTTCTTGGTTTTTAGGTAAGGCAGCCAGCATGATAAAGGGGTTACAGTATACTGTGGTGGTAGGTGGTAGATTTGAAGGTTTTGGGGAGAAAGGAAGAAAATGGTATGGGCAAGGCGCTTAGCATCTCCATGGAGGGCATGCTTGGCCAGCACTGGTTCTCTTCACTGTGAATCATGCCTTCCTCCCACTTTTGAATCTTGGGCTCATCTTAGCCAAAAGCCGGCCTGTGCATGCAGTTTCACCTTCAGGTATTAGTGACACTGAGGAGTGGAGACACAGGATCATGGTTTGGGAACAGTGCCCCCTTGCTTGGCCCTTCCCTGTTGCATGGCAACCTGGAGCCTCCTTGTTCCCTGAGCCAGGTGAGGCCTGGTTGCCTAGAAAGAGGTGCACTGTTTTGTTTTGTTTTGTTTTGTTTTTTTTCCCGGTACTGGAGATTGAACCCAGGGCCTCGCACTCGCATGCTTTGCAAGTGCTGGACCACTGAGCTGCACCCCCAGCCCATTTTTTTACTTTTTGAGACAGGGTCTCACTAAGTTACGCAGACTGCCTCTGGTCTCAAACTTGTGATCCTCCTGTGTCCGCCTCCCAAGCCACTGGGATTATAGGCATGTGCCACTGTGCCTGGCTCAGAGGTGCACTGTTAATATGGCCCTGCTTTAGTTATGTTAGACCCTGGGATTCCTGATGACAGTAGTATGGGTTGTCTCTGGAATACCATAGTCCAGAGCTTTCAGACTCAGACCGTCATCTTGTGCCAGAACTATCCCTTTGCTCTCCTTTTCTCAAACATAGCCTTACATAGCTTTTTGTGAAACCAAGTCATTTTAAGTTGTGTTTGGATATAAGGACAGCAGCTCCTGAGTGGCACCGTGTTGAGTGTGAAAGGTAAAGAGCACCTGCACTTGGGACTGCGTGTGCTTGTGAGATGCTCATTCCTGAATGGTTTGTAGGTGGGAGGGCATGCTGGGAGCTGTGGCCAGCGCTGCCAGGATGAAGCTGACACTGGTGGTGCTGCTGCTTCTAGGAGCTCTTTTTTTGTGGTGCTGTGTATCAAGTCCAGGGCTTTCAGCATGCCAGACAAACACTGTACGTCCCCTAGCCCTTGTGTTTTTGAGACAGGGTCTTGCTGTGTGGCTCAGGGTGGCCTGGAACTTTCTGTGTAGCCCAGGTTGGTCTTGACCTCACCGCCTTCCTGCCTCTGACTCTCACATGCTGAGATAACAAGTGTGTTGCCACCATGTCCTGCTTTTGGAAGCTTCTGAAGAGGGTTCTTGTTGGGGCATGATAACTTTGTGTTCCATAGATGGATGGGTATGTTCTAACCATGGATGGTTCTCTGTGAAAACTTTTTTCCCCTCTGGTGCTAGTAGTTGAACCCAGGGCCTCATACATGGTAGGCAAAGTGCTCTACCACTGGGCTGCCCCCCAGCCTCTTTTTCATCTTTTATTTTGAGACAGGATCTGAGTTGTACAGGCTGCCCTGGCCTCAAACTTGCAGTCCTCCTGCCTCAGTCCAAGTAGCTGGGACTACAAGTGTGTGACATGGCACCTGGCTTGAAAAATCTTTTTATCACATGGTTATCAGAGAAGGCAGCATGTGATGGCTGGGGGATGGAGGGAGGGAGATCATGGCACCCGCCATACCCCTGGGGTGGGGCAGGAATACCTGGCCTTCACCAGTCTGAGCCAAGGAGTTCCTCATGGAGATAGGTGCTGAGGAAGAATCTCTGATGTTGGAATTGAGCCCTTGGGCTCTGTAAATCAGCATGAGCATATCCTGTAGAGGCTGTGCCAGGGTGGGTGGGAACTCATGTGTATAAGAGATGATGTACTTTGATCGGGAGGTGTGTGCAAGGTAGAGGTCCTCTGGGCAGAGTTTCTGCCCATGTCTGCTATTAGGAGTGTCTGAGAAATTGTCAGAATCAGGCACAAGCTCAGCTCCTCCCAGCCTGAAGAGGGAGGAGCAAGAGGGCTTGTTGAGATGATGGACCCTCTAGAGATCCTGCTTGTGCTCTGGCAGGACTGCATCCCTCCTCTGCCTTGTAGACAGCAAGGTAGGTCCTCTTCAAATTGAATTAGGCCCATACATGGTGCGTGCACATTTTTCAAGGAAGATGATCCTCAACCTTTTCAAAGGCTCCTGCAACCCACAGAGGGTTACAATCTATGGCTTAGAAATATTTCACTTTATTAAGAAAGTTTCATCCTAGCACCAGGGAGGTGTGAAAAAAAATAATACTTCATTTGTACCTTGGTTTTAGTAGATACAATTTAGGTAGAAACAATAAACTTAGAACTGCTGAGAGATTGAAATCATTTTCTGCATCCCTTCTACATCAGAAGTGCCCTGAGGCCAGATTCTGTAATCATTTTTTGAGACCTCCTGGGGGGGGGGGGGGCTACTGGGACCAAACTTTTTATATCTAGCAGAAGCTGAGCAAATTCAGTGTCTTCCCTTCCTGCCCTATACCACTTTCCTGTTGCTGGCTTTTATTTTGTTTTATTTTCTGAGTTGTAGCCCTGGCTGACCTTGAACTCATGACCCCCCTGCATCCACCTCCTGGGTGCTGGTATTACAGGTATGCTTCACCACGTTCAGCATCCCGCTGGAGTATTTTAAGGCAAATCCCAGATCTGTGTCATTTCTGGTGTGAATGCATTGGCATAACAGACTGATAAGGTGGTGGTTTCATAACCACATTGAACAGAAATAATAGGATAATTCTCTAGTAGAATGCTCTTTTGAGCATATACACACACACACACTTATTTATTCACTGGGGTTTAGGTCAGTTGGGGCAGTGCTGTACTGGACTCTCTGAGGACCCAGTTTCAGTCCCCAGTATTGCAAAAACAGTAGAAGGACATGGCCATCCATTCTTAAAGCAGTCAGCCATTGAAAACCCTATGAGAGTGGCTATGAGTTGGACCCAACTCAACAGCACTTAACAACAAAAACTTATTTATTTATTTTTGTGGTTCTGGGTATCCGACCTAAGGTAGTTTCTCTTTTTGAGAGGGAGTCTTACTATGTTGCCAAGGCTGGTCTTGAACTCTTGGACTCAAGCAGTCCTCCCGCTTCAGGCTCCCAAGTAGTTGGAACTATAGCTACAAACCTGCTACCATGCTTGGCTTCCCTCCCTGCTTTTACTTTGTATTCTTATTTTTTTGTGGTGCTGGGAATTAAATCAATGGTCTCATACATGCTAGGCAAGTGCTTCACCACTGAAGTGCATTCCTACACACCTCTATTTTTAAAGAAAACTTTTATTTTTAAACTGTTTAGGGCTGAGGGTGTAGCTCACTGGTAGAATGCCTCTCTAGAATGTGTGAGCACTTGGGTTTAATCCCTAGCACTGCAAAGAAAATAAAAGAAAATGTTTGTGAAAGTTATGTCTGTAAAGTATTAGAACAGGTCAGGGCTGTATAGCCTTCTTCCTATGCTTCTGCCCAGTGTGTAGTCACCCAGCCAGATCTGCCCTGCACCAGGCTCACTGGCCTGCCCTTCCTTTTGGTCCTGAGTTTGGTCCCCTCTCAGACTATTGGCTCTCTTCTATGCTGCCTTCTGCCCTCCTTACTGACCACTCTTCAGAACCTTCAGTGGTGGCATGTACTTTCAGTGTGTAAAGCCTTCCCTGTTAGGGTCTCAGCATGCTGGGGACACAAAGAATGGTGCTTTCTTATGCCAGTGTCTTAAAAGCAGTCAAAACTAAATGATCTTTGAGAACTGCTAAGCCCCCATTGCTCTAGATATTGACCTCATTTTGTTCCTGACAGACAAGTGTAGCGTGGTATCTAGTTCCTCCTGATAGGTATACTACTAGGTTCTGGCCTTGCTGAGGAGGACTCAGGTTTGGTCCTGAGGGGTAGAAGGAGCTGGGTTGTCATCCTGCTTGCAGAGGTCCAGCACTTGCCTGGTGGGTGCCAGTCACTGGCCTTGTTTCCCTTCTCTGTGTGCCTGGCCCTTGGGTTTTGCTATAGCATGCTCTGGAGCTCAGAGCTTCTCCTGTTTCACATTGCCTTTTTGACTCATGTTTACTTCTTAAAGCCTCTAATTCTTGTTAGTTGATACTCATGTTGATTTTTCTTCTTGGGACTTTTATTTGTCCACTCCTAAACTGTGGTAAGAGTTTTGGTTCACAGGTTGATGCTGCAGGAGCAGGGGGTCCTGTGTACATTCACGGTGTGAGTGGAGGAGTGTCAGTCTCACCTCTGTTTGGCCTGGTTGCCCTTCTGGCCCTTCCTTCCGTGCTTGTGAAACATCATCCTGTTACTTTTGTAAGTGAACCAGCCAAGTGGAAGAAAGACACAGATACTCATTCTCCCCATTAGAGTGTAACTGTCTTGGTTGCACTTTGAAAAATAAGACTATTTCCATCCCTAAAATAGGCACACCCATATCTGTGCTGACCTGGTGCTCCTCGAAGGTCAGGTGTCTGATCCAAGCTACCCTCACAGCCTCTGTGATCCTGGTGCTGGGTAGGTGCATCCTGCTGTGCTTACGTGACAAGGAGCAGATGCACAGAAAAATCTGCAGAACACTTGAGTGCTGCTGTTTCAGTGATTTATTTATGGGAGAAATTCAGAAGACATTTTAGGTAATGTCAGTTTGGTGCTAAAAATACATTTTTGAGGATTTTGTTTTTGCTAGATAGTGAACCCAGGACCTTACACATGCTAAGCCTGCACTCAACCACATCCCCAACCCATTTTTGAATATTTCAATCTTTTTTTTAGTTGATTTATGAATGACTTATGGAAAAAATAAATATATGTTTAAAGTCTGTGGTCAGCGTAAACAGAATTTCAGTTATCAAGGCTTTCAAGTTGCCCCTTGATGATCTTCAGTTTCCTATGTCAAGAGCAATCTCAGCAGTTACGGGTTTTTCTATTAAATCAATTAAACCAGCCCAACTTCAGCATAACATTTCACTCTTAAGGGGTATTCATGTATAGTTCAGTTAGGGAAATAAATTAACCCCTCTGAAGGCAACAGGAAACATAAAACAGCACCTCTACCTGTCTTTTGTGGCACTTTGCAGCTTTGTGCAAAGCATGTGCAGAGTGGTGGCTGTGTGTGTATGAGTGACAGGACAGTGCTGCCTCACCATTCATCACACTAGCAGGATGATTAGGTCAGATAAATGAGATAACTTACTAGCTTCTGAAAAGAAGTGCTGGTTGTGTTGAGCCAAGAGGGGCAGATGTCTGTACTCAGGGAAGAGCAGAGAGACAGAGGGAGCCCAGTAGGGGTTCATAATCACTCAGCAGGGGATGGAGGTATGCATTTCATACCAATGCAGCATGAAAAAAACAAAGGGTTGGGTTGTGAAGAAATCTGAAAGAAGTTTGAATATCAAGGCAGGTGGTGCTTGTTTATTATTTAAATGCTGGGACTGCATGGACCCCTCAGCCAGTAGGGGAGCAAGTTTGAGGGTGTTTGAGGACAGGGCCTGGGGAGACAGGATGCTGGAGAGCAGGGGAGACAGTCCAGGGTGACCTAGAGAGCTGTGTCAGGTGAGGTGGGAAGAGCCAGGCACTCTTCAGCATTGCTGCGTCTTTTGCTGCATATTTTTGGTGATTATCCTTTTGCATTGTGTGTATGTGAGGTATTCTTGTAGTATTGAGGGCTTGAATCCAGAGTCTTGTACATACTTTGCAAGTGCTCCATCACTGGACTGCACCCCCATTTTTAATATTTTTATTTTAGGTCAGAGTCTTAACCAAGTTATACAGGCTGCTTCTGGGCTCAAAGTACAGTCCTTCTGCCTTCCGAGTCACTGGGATTACAGGCATGCAGCACTGTGCCTAGCTTGTATTTCAAACAAAGTCAGTGATTAAAAGAAGGGAAACAGATCAAAGTTAACCTTAAGTGGAAAGTACACACCAAGACTGTAAAGAAGTGAGTTGTTTAAAAAAAAAAAAAAAGTAGTTGTTTCTGTACGATCCATCCCAGAACATAACTGGCTCAGAACCAAGAGTGGCCTCTCCTCTCAGGAAATGAAAGAGGTGGTCCAGTCTTCCCTATGTAGGGTGGCAGTGAAGAGAAGTTTACAACAAGGTCAGTGCCAGTGTTAAAAGATTAAGTCATCACATTGTAATGACAGCCTTTTTAGCCTTTAGGTTCCGTACTCCCTCGCTTCCTTCCTCATCCAAGCCTTCCCCGGGTGAGATCTTAGGCCCTTTGGACTCTCGTAGCTCTGTGGGTCTATGCTTTGGTTATAAGGTGAGATCATGATTTGAAGACCACAGCATTCTGCCTGAGACCCTAAAGCAGTTGTTTTGTGGAGCTGAGCAGAGGCTCCCTGTCAAAGGGCCCATCGGTCACTGCTGTGGAGTACAGAATGGGCTGATACTTTCCTAGGTGGGCTCTAGCCAGGTGACCACAGGTGACCCCACATGACCATGTGGTTCTGCCTGGCTTCCCTCATGAGTTGATTCTGAGAGGCAGTGAAACATGCTGTCATGTGCAGATCTGGGCAGAGGTATGTGCTCTGTTTTCCTGAGGAATGTCACAAGGCTGCTTAAGAAAGTGGTCACAGGGTGTTTGGCTGTAATGTCTGCATGTGGGAAAAGTCTGGTTCCTGAGAGCATTGGTAAAACAAAGCACCCCAAATCTAGAAATATGAATAGAGTAGCAGTATGGTGTTTCTCTTGAATCTTGATTTAGCTGGAGTCCCCTGGTGACACCTAGTGGCCCCGACACAGCCAAGGCTTGATGGAGTGGGGCCTCTGAAGGCCTCTGCTATGCCTGGCAGTAGGTCCTGACTGCTTGCTGGGCCTTGCTGTCCCCCAACATAGGAGAGAATTCTGGAATGTGCGTGGTCTTGGGGGAGCTCCAGTGAAAAGGACCTGCTTCAGGGTTTCTGAGGCCTGGGCCCAGTTTGCACACTGCCACCCATTGCACTGGTCAGAGCACATCACAGTCGGCCTCCAGAGGTCAGTGAAACAGACTGCAGCCTGATAGAGAGGCAGGGCATGTGTATGGGGCGGAAGACCATGTTGGCCTGGGCAGCATCCCAGCCCTCTTCACAGTGATCTGAAAGCACAGCTATTTTTAGTGCAGGGTGCCAGATACCAATGGATTCCACAGGGCAGAGTTGAGATAGGTTTTCTTTGCTAATCTTGGGTGTTTTATCAGTGCTTAGTTCACACACCCATAGAGAGAGAAGACAAAGGTGGGCACGTGGGAGGGACAAGGGCAAGAGGGCAGCCACCGGGTTGGGTCTCTGTCAAGCAGTTAACAGTAGGAAGCAGCCAGAAATCATTTGGAAATATCTTCTAATCATATGATACTGCACTTTGAAAATAATAGTATTGCTAGGTGCCCTGGTTCACACCTGTAGTCCTCGCATCTTCAGAGGCAGAGGCAAGAGGCTACCTGTGCAACTTAGACCCTGACTCAAAATAAAATATACAAGCTGGGTGTGGTGGCACACACCTGTAATCCTAACACGTGGGAGAGGCAGGATTGATAAGAGTTCAAGGCCAACCTGGTCTATGTAAATGAATTCCAGGACATCCTGGGCTCTACACTGAGACCATGTCTCAAATATAATATAAATAAATAAATTATACAAAAGGTGCAGGGGATCAGCTCAGTGGTAGAGCCCTTGTTTACCCTACATGAGGCCCTGGGTTCAACCCCCAATACCGAAAGAAAACAACCATATTGCTGTAATGGAGCATGCATTAATTTAACATCTTTAATAATACCTGAATATGGCACCCAGTTTGTTTGTTTATTGCTTTGTTTTGTTTTGTTTTTTGAGATAGGGTCTTTCTCTGAAGCACAGGCTGGCCTCAAACTGATGATCCTCCTGCCTCAGCCTCCCATGTACTAGGATGCACTCAGGCCTAGCAGACCCCCAGTTTTAACTGGCCCAGAGTAAATGGGCTTATAGTGGCATGTCAGCAGGCCTGGATCTTGGTGTACCCCAAGTGTTGCTTCATGGGTGGACTGGTGGTAGGCAGTGGTCTAACCCAGGCCAAGGAAAAGCCTTCCTGCCTAGGGATGGTCTAGATGAAGCCTGCATAGATAGAAGTGTTGGAAGTCTACTTCTCTCCTCCTAAGCTCTCTTTGGAGACTTAGCTCTCTGACAGGAATCAGTTACTGAGGGCCCTGGAGGCAGATAGTCTGTCCACAGGCCTCCAACATGGGAGGCTTGCTCAGATGGTAAGACAGTCACACATTCAGACTGGAAGTCTCTTTCATCAGGCATTTTCAGTCGTGGTTCAGGGCCCACAAGTCTGAACAGATTCATGAGCAGCATTGTAAGGAGCTGGATGCCAGGTGGTGCCTTGTCTGTGTTTAGGAAGGGTGTGGGTCAGCTGCTCTCAAGGTCACTCAGGGAGCAGCTACCTTTCATTGGTTTTGCTGAATCAGAAAGCCAAAAGGGCTACACTATGGGTTTTTCTTGGCCACTCATAGCCCTGCAGTTCATATTTATAATGACTAAAGAGTATTGTTAGTGTAGAAATTAGTAGGTGAGGTGGTATGTGGTAGTGTGGGGCCTCATGACCAACATCTCAGCTGCACAATGGTCTTTGAGCCCAGGTGTGGCTCCATAAACTGAGGTGACCACAGCCTGACCCACCTGTTCCCTGGATCATTGTCTGTGGTGAGTCCTTGGCTAGCACCAGATGGAGGCAGGTGGCACCAGCGTGGTGATCAAGGTGACCATATGGGCGGGCAGAGGCAGAAGCACAGCCAAGATTGGGTCTGTCAGGCTGTGAGCAAGAGGAGGCAGCCAGTCAATGAAGACCACCACTGTCATGGAGTCTGGGGGCTAGAACAAGCTTTATTGACCTGTGGCTAAGTTCTGATGCCTCTTCATGTCCACCATCTACTTCTAGAACAAATGCAAGTGTAGGCACAGGTACTTTTTAAGTAGTAAGAAGTTCTGTAGAAAGCCAGGTGCAGTGGCTTACACTGTCATCCCAGTGACTTGAGAGGCAGAGGCAGGAGGATGGCAGGTTTGAGGCCAGAGATAGCCTGCATGTAACTTAGCGAGACCCTGTCTCAAGATAATGAATAAAAATTGGGCTGGGGGTTCAGCTCAGTGGGGTATGTGTAAGGCCCTGAGTTCAGCCTTCCAGTACCAAAAACAAAACAAAAAAAATCGTGTAGATAGATACAGAGCCATCTTATTAAGCATCTGTGCTCCTTGCTCTAATAGACTAGGAAACAGGCTAGAGGGCTCTGATCCTCAGGCAGCCAGTAGGAAGCAGACCCGGGACCTGCCTGCCAGGGTCTAGGAGAGCAGACCTTGGCTGTCCCACATGATGTCTGCATCAGAGACATTTGGGGAAAGGGGCATCAGGAATAAGCACTCATCCGTGAATTTTCTCCATTGGAAACCTTAAAACTGAGAAGTTGACGAGCATGGTCTTTGAGACCCTCAAGTCCTCAGACTCATGACAGCATGTGTCCTTGAGCAGTGCATGTGTGGAAACAAACAGTGTCTTTGGGGCATTGTCATGTCCTTGGTGTCTGGCACCTGTCCAAGTCACCTCTGAGGCCAGGTGAAGCCCCCGAACTTAGACACTAGCTGCCCAATCCCTAGGACTCTTCTGGGATGGAATGCTACTGTTTCCACACTGTTCTCTAGGAAGGAGGCTGAATCTTGTATAACTTAATTTGACAAAGGTTAGTTGGGCACCTGCTCCATGCAGAGTGCTAACATGCTTCTGTCCTTTAAAGAACATCCTCTGGGAGAAAGACCCCTGCTGCTGTTAAGGTCAGGGCTTGTGGGAAGCATGGGTGGGTGGCAGTGACTTTTGACTTGGGCAACAGTCAAAAGCTTTATATGTTGGAGCTAAGTGCCCTCCCCCTTTTTTTTTGGTGGTACTTAAACACAGGGTCTGACACATAAGTTGCCAGTGCTCTACCACTGGGCTGTATGTCCAGTCCATTTTTTATTTTGAGTCGGAGTCTTGCTAAGTTTTCCAGGCTGCCTCTGGCCTGGAACTTGTGATCCTTCTGCTTCCACCTACTGAGTTGCTAGGATTACAGGTTTGAGCCACCACGCCCAGCCCATGCTTTTAGTTATTTATAACTGAAGTGAGAACTCTGGTTTCATTTCATTTCAACTAGCATATTAAAGTTATTTACACTTGCAGTCTGCCATGTTTTAGTTTAAGCCATCTTGGCAGCAAGATACTAACCTGTAGCCCACATGTGGGAAGTTGTAGGGAGGATGTGAGCGCCTCGCCTGCCAGCCTCCCTTCTCCGATATCATTGGGTGGCAGAGGCTAGCCAATGCCTCGTAAAGCCCTGGCTTCCCAGGGGATGGTTAACCGGATTCCTCCCTGAGCTATTGTATTCCAAAGCCTGTTTCCAACCCACCTTCCCAGTCTGGTTCTTCCCATACAGTAGCCACATCATGATCTTAACATGTGGTGACGGGGCTCTTGAGTCCTCTCCTCTTCAGGACCCTTGTGTCCCACCTGTTTTTCAGAGCTCAGGCCATAGGCTGCCTCCCTGAGTGCCTTCTCTTCAGCATTTGTATCCATTCTGTGAGTTTGTCATATGTTTACTTGTTTGTCTTACCCTCCTTGAAAGTTAGCAGCTCATTTTAGTGGCCTTCTTGTTCCCAAACCTTACAGCATGCATGTAGTTAGCCTTCAATAGATACTTGTTGAATTGAACCAGAATGGATTTTTAAAAATAATAATCTTCAGTGATTTTCACATCATATAGCCTATACATTGCTGCCTCTCTTTTAGGAAAAAATACATATTTGGTAAGAACTTCTTGGGAATTCTACAGCCCCTTACGAGGTGCAGAGATTGATATCTGAGACAGATACCTCCTCTACCCAGATCCCTCTCTCCACTAGAGCCACCTTTCCTGGCAGCCTCCTGCTTCTTGAGTGTCATTTGTAGCCTTGCTCACCTACTATAGCATTGTAATCTTTTTCCTCTTATCAAGGACTTTATCTTCTGGTGGGCAGAGATGTAACCTTTGTACATTGAAGTCTAGGCAAGGGGACCGATGTTTTCCTTACTTTATGAATTGTGCAACAAGAGCCAATTAAGAGGTTGGTGAGGCAGATGACTTTATGGTGTGGTAGAGCTGGGGACTCAGCGTGGGTTAGTGTGACTCAGAAGCTTATACTGCCACCCTTCTTCCTCCACAAGCTAGAGTCCAACTTTGCCTCCTGTCTCAATAGGTGAAAAGCCATTCCTATTTCAGGAACTTTTTGCTTCTGTGTTGTTAATCACATTTTCCCACAATCCAGTTACAGCTCTCTTTTTCACTTTTTATTTAAGGTACTGGGGAGTTGAACCCAGGACCTCATGCATGCTTTTGCAGATGCTCTATTACTAAGCTACATCCCCAGCCCATTTTTTACTTTTTATTTTGAGACAGGGTCTCACTAAATTATACAAGCTGCCTCTGACCTTGAACTTCGGATCCTTCTGCCTTGCCTTCCAAATTGTTGAGATTACAGGTGTGCATCACTGCACCTGTCTCCTCTTCACTTCTGCCTTGTCTCTGGCAATATTTCTGGAAGTGTAAGTTGCTGCCCCTGTCCACATTGACCATGGGCTTTGGGGTGTCCAGACAGTAGCAACAGATAATTAGGATAGGAGTAAATTGGCTCAAAGAAGCAGAAAACTCATTTCAGTGGCTTAGACAGGCTTATTTTTCTTAATAGGAGATTGGAGTTGCTCAGGTTCTTGTGATCCTGCCAGTGCCCAGATGCCACCTTCCCTAATGAACAGGCTTTTGTGGCCCAGGTGTCAGGTTACATTCAGCAGGAATTAGCAAGGATGGGCTCTGACATTCTCTTCCTGAAGCTTTTCTTAACATGTGCAGGGGCTTGCTCTGTGCGGGCTAGTCACTGACTTGTCTCAGCCTAGTGGTAATTAATATCTCCCCCTTTCATGGGTGGGGATGGACAGAAGCTTACCTAGTTCTGGGGTCAGTGGTGACCAGTGTCGAGTACACAAAATCTCAGATTGAGGCAAGTGTAGGAGACAAACAGGGCTGGGATTATGGTAGGGATAATGATAAGGCCAGGTGTTAAAAGGTAACAGAGACCAGCCATTCGAGGGTAGGGGTGGGCATTTAAGGAGGAAGAAAGGCAACTGCCAGGACCTGAGGGAAGGACAGGGTGAGAGGGAGCATAGAGTCAGAGAGGGCCACAGTGAACCCAAAGTCTGGTTGTCATGGAACACAGACGATGATGTGGATATCAGCAGGGGGAGGAGATCTAGGCAGGTTAGAGAGTAGGAACTGTGGGAGAGATGCAGGGTTGCAGCACAACAGAGAGGTGTGGGGAGAAATGGGAATGGGCCGTGACTACTTGGTCCTGCTAAGAAGGGAGTGATCCCATCAGAGGCTCCTGAGTGGGACAGTGCATTCAATTAGGGTATACTTCCCAGCTTCCGCAGGTGTATTCTGACTTCCTGCTGCCCCATCTGTGGGGGAAGCAAATCCTGTTCAAAGAATGATCTTCACTTTATAAGCCTTTTCAGAAGTCAACTTTTTTGAGGTCTTGTAGTTGTTGGTAGGGGGGGTTGAATGAGGTCTGACTCATAGAGACCTTAGGTACCACAGAAGGAAACACTCCTTGACACTGCAATGCTTGGCATGATTGTCGTTGCTTCTCTGCTATTCATAGGGTGTTGTTTTTTTGTTTTTGTTTTTGTTTTTTGAAGGCTGATTGTTTCAGGAGTGGATTACCAGGTCCTTCTCCCTAGCCTACAGCATCCAGTATTCCCAGGCAGTCTCCTATCTAAGGACTAACCAGGCCCACCCTGATTCGCTTCAGAGATCTGATGAGATCAGATGCCAGGGTGGCGTGGCTGCCAGCTTTGAGGTCCGAATTACATGTATTCAAACTTACCTGCCTTCAGGGTGCAGTGTGATGGGTTTTGCTGAATGTGTGCGATGAGCTTGCTGTCATCCAAGTTGAAAAACTTTTCAGTGTGACACCAGGTCATGGTGCAAAGGGTGCTCCTATTGGTGGGTATCCAGTCCTGCCCAGTATGGGGTCACGCAGTGAGTGTGAGTCCTTGGTGGGGGGGCTGGGCTGACTTTAGGGAGTGACCGGGAGCTTGTGGGCAAGGGAGAATAAGGGGATGGCCACTGGAGCTGCATTCCCTTCATTCTCTCTGGGAAGCTCTACAAGGCTGCTATGAACCTGTTTTCAGACTGGTCCCAGCACAAGCAGAATTTCTGCCTGTGCTGTTTTCCTTAGACAACTGAAAATCACCTGGAGTTTTATTCCAAGCACGGAAGAAGCTCAGACAGAGGAGGCCCAATCATCATGATCACTATCCACCTCTCCAGGGCCATGGGGCTGTCCTTGCCTTGACATTACACCTCAGGCTTCAGCTGGTGGACATTCTTTTCATTTCATTGTTAAGCCCAGCAGTTTATTGTTTTCCCAGCTTGCATTGGTGAGGATAAGAGACCTGTGGCACTTTTACTAGATTAACCAGAGTTCTTTCTGTAAGGGTTGCTGTGTCATTATGCAATCAGCCTTGTTAACACCCTGCCTGCCACTGCTGTGTAAATTCTGCCTGGGCCCAACCCTCTCCTAGAGAAGAATATGGTTGACATTCCCAGTGCACCAAATGAATTAGAAAAGCTAACAGATTGTATCATTGCAAGTTAGCCATCAGATCTCGGAAGGTAAGCAGGGTCAGGCCTGGTTAGTATTTGGATGAGAGACCACCTGGGAACACCAGGTGCTGTAGGCTTGGGAGAAGGACCCGGCAACCCACTCCCAAAAAACAATCAGCCATTGAAATCCCTACGAATAGCAGAGAAGCACTGACAATAGTGTTTTTGCCTGTTGTATATAGGGTTGCTATGAGTTAGACACTAACTCGAAGGCAACTAACAACAACCACAGCTGCTCCAACTATGGTTATGATTTTACCTTTTGTACTGTTATTCAAAGCTAATTTTACCACAGAGAGAAAATTAGATTTCATTTATTTATTTATTTTAGAATCAAGGTCTCGCTATGTAGCCCAGGCTGGCCTTGAACATGCAGTATAGCCAGCATGGCCTCAGACTCAAGAACTTTGCCTGATCCTACTTACTGCTGGGATTACAGGTGTGCATTACCATACCTGGCTTTAAAATTATGATTTTTACTATGAATTCTGGCCCTGGATCTGTAAGCAGCTTTTGCCCCCAGGATAAGAAATTCGGTCTGTGTGACTGGAAAGAACCCTCAGTCCAGGGTCTTGGTCTTGAATAACTTTATACTGTTTGTAGACACTTAGTACGTTCTGTGATATAGAAGAAAGATGGTATGTTTTAAGGACTTAAGAAAGTTTGTCATCCAGGCATGGTGGTACACACCTGTAATCCTAGCACTCAGGAGGCTAAGGCAGAAGGATTGCAAGTTCAAGGCCAGCCTGGGAACTTGCTAGACCCTGTCTCAAAAAAAGAGCAAGACCCTGTCTCAAAAAAAAAAAAAAAAAAAGGTACAGGGGATGCAGCTCATTGGTATAGTACTTGCCTAGTGTGTGAGAGCCCCTGGGTTTGATTTCCTGCACCACAGAAGGAAAAAAGCCAAAGAAAGGAAAATAAATTTGGGTTGTGCTGCTCTCCAGGGACTTCTTGTTTCGCAGTCATGCCCTTACTCCACACTTAGTGCAACCTGAGGGCTAGGAGTGTCAGAGTGGGACTGGGTGGGGACACTAGCACCATAGTAGATTTGGAGTAAGGATTAGGTTTTACATGGCGAGAACAGCTTGCTGTTGATCTTGCTGTGCTGAGATGGGGTGGATTGGGTTAGCTTCTGCCCAAATTGCTGCTGTATTGAGGGACTTTTACTGGAGGCCAGTAGAGCCCACTGGAGAGGTGCCTAGTAGCTTCTCACAATGCATGCATTTGGGGATAGATGGCCAAGGCATGTGGTCCTTGGTTACCTCTGCTTCTAGAACAGAAATAGATAGCTGAGGTGTACGATTTCTGGTCACCTCTGCCTCTAGAACACAGACTGACAGCCTAGGTATGCACTCCCCAATTGTGTCTGCCTCCAGAAGAATGTACATCCAGGGAATGCTGTCCTTGGTCACTGCTGCTTCCAGAATTTGGGTTGCTGTGTCTGGCCTGCTGGAAAAGCTCTGTGAAGTCAGAAACACCTGGAAACATCCGTCATATTCACAGACAGCCATCTTCTGGCCCTTTGTCCTTACACAGAACCTGGCAATGGCTAAGTATGAGGCAGGGGCCCCTTGCCTCACAGTGATGATGCAAAGGGCCCTCTGTTCCCTCTTACAAAAGTAAATCCTTTTCATTCTCAGATGGAAATACTGCCTTTTCCCACATTGGAGGAAGAGCCAGAGTGAGTTTTTGTGGGAACCAATTTGATGGAGGAAGATTAAGAAAATGTTTTTGGGAATTCCACATCTCTATTTGTGTAGTAAATGTTTGTCAACATCTTTTCAAAAAGAAATTGTGTAAACTTCTTTCTTCATGCTACCAACTGTCAGCTTATGTCTGTATAAGGCACTTCTGCAGTAGATTTCATGGGAGCTGCAGATCTCCCTTCTGTAGTCAACTTGTACAATGGAAATTAACCAGGTTAATGATGGTAAAAATACTTAAAAGTTGTTATTGAGATGTAATGCACATAATATTATGTCAGCATTTTCAAGTGTACATTTCAGTGGTTTTAGTGTATTCACAAGGCTGTGCAATTATACCCTGAATGGTTTGATTTTTAATAATCATTTTTTTGTTCTTACTGTAGAACGTTTTAATTCCATTCAAAAATAGTTTTCAGGGTGAGACCAGACTGCCCTGTGTGAGGCAGGTAGTCAGGCCTGCATGGGGTTAGTTTATGTATCAAGATCATACGGAGGTGCTGTCAGTAGTAGAGACCTTCTGGGTCAGTTATTTTGGTGCCTTGGGTAGCATTATGAAAGATCCTGTCTAAAAAAGCCAGAGGACCTGTCTAGGGATATAGCTCAGTGATAGAGTACTTGCCTACCATATACAAAGCCCTGAGTTTAATCCACAGTAGGAAAAAAATAAAAGTAAGCTCTTAAGGACTGATGTCATGGTTTCTTGAGCCATCCCTAGCTATTGTCCCCAGACCTGGACAGACCAATTGATACCCACTCAAGCTCCACACAAAGGAGCACACCTGGGTAGCATATTGGCAGAGCTTCCTAGGAAGATAAACACAAAAGTCTAGTAAAGTTTCTCTGCTCTGAATTTTATAAGGCAGTGTAATCAGAAATTATTGATGGAAAATTCTGGGGACTGAAAAGGGTATTGCAGAGAAGAAATGGTGTTTCGTCTTTCAGAACTGTCTGGGTTTTGTTGGCTGTGGTGCCTGTAACCCAGCATTGAGGTGGCCAAGGCAAGAGAATTGTGAATTCAAGGCAAGCCTGGGCTACATAGCAAGTTCAGGCACACCCTGGAACTCTGCCTCAAAAAAAAAAAAAAAAAGGCAAAAAAAAAAGTCTTTTTTTTTTTTTTTAAGAATTAAATTTTATCAAATCTTAGTATCTCTGATCTCTAAAATATTTAAGAATTCACATCTTTGTATGAGATGAATAGATTATTATACTTCACAATATCCATGCAAATTGTCGATGAAATCATTTAAACCTAAAAAAACAAAAATAGTAGGAATGTAAGGAAATGGCAATACTGTCTCACTTATGGAGGGCAGCTCTCTGGCTTTTTAAGGGAGCAGTGGGGTAACCCTGTACTTTTTTTGTTTTTAGTCATGGGACATTTTTTTTCGCAACACCAATGCCGGAGCCCCCCCGGGCACTGCCTACCAGAGCCCCCTTTCCCTGAGCCGAAGCTCCCTGGCTACAGTGGCCCACGCACAGGCCCTTATGGAGGCCCAGCCCAACGTTGACAAGCTCGTGGAGGACCACCTGGCAGTGCAGTCTCTCATCAGGGCCTATCAGGTGAGCAGGGACTGACCATGCATGGGAGAAAGGACAGTCTTCCTTAGGCCTTTCTGAGTGTTGTCACTTAACTTTTACCTCCTCCAAATATTAGGTGTTTCCTCCCAGCTTCAGGGTTTTAAGGATGCAGAAATCAAACGAGAAACGGAATCAGGGTAAACCTAGTTGAGCAAATCATCTGGCACATTTAATGCCTGCTTCCTGATAGCTCCTTATTTCTTTTCATAAGCTGGCAAGAAAGATTTTATGGGCAGGGAAACCAAGTCAGTTCCTGGGCTTTGAGGAGGAGAGGTGGTGATGGTGGGTATGTTGATGCCCCCTTCTCAGTTGCTAACAACTTACCACTATTAGAAAACATATTTATAAACCAGGCATGGTGGTGCACACCTGTAATCCCAGCCTTTGGGAGGCTGAAGCAGTACTGTCAAGAGTTCCAGGCCAGCATTGGCTACATAGTAAGACTCTTATCTCAAAAAACAAAACACACACACACACACACACACACACACACACACGCACACATACACACACGTATGAGTTCAGAGACATGGAAGCAAAGAGAGGTGACAGAAGAGTGAGTAATCCTGCAGAATGTGGGTGAGGGGCATGCCAGCTAGCAGCCAGCCTCTTGGGTGTATGTCTAGTAGGATGGCTTTTCTTCCCAGACCTTTCTCTGAGCACAGTAACTAAGGGGCTTGGAGTGTGTCCACCTCGTGTTCAGGAGAACCAGGAATCGGACCTTAAAACTCAACCTCTGAATAGATCTAAGAAGGAAAAGTAGAGAAAAGCAAGCCTGGGAGCTCCTGTGGAAGGACAAGCCGCACTGCCTCCTCTTGTGTGGGTACAGCAGTAATAATCAGGGTACTCATCATGCCCTGAGCACTCCTCTGCCCACACTTCTGTTTCACGGAGACCATAGCTCAAGAGGACCTTAGGCTGCCCGTCCTTCCTGCCATAGTGTGGCAAGGGGAACTCTTCCTGGGGCACATGTGTGCTGCCTCAGGAAGGAGATGCACTCAGGACATAAATGGCATAGCCCAGCCTCTAAGGTACTGTCCACAGCAGAACTGTCCATAAGCCAGAGGCACAGCTGGGCCTTCCTGACCATCTTCCTGCATGTAGTTGGCTACAGTAACATCTAAGCTGGTCTTTCAGTGACTTCTCAGTACTTGATATCCTTCTCAAATTGCTAGCAAGAAATAGTGACTGAAATTTCTAAAACTGTAAGAACCTTAACATTGGAAGGAATTTTTTTCCTCTTCCTCTCTCTCTTTTTTTTTTTTTTTGGTTTTCCTTTTTTTGTGTGGTGCTGAGAATCAAACCCAGTGCCTCACACATGCTGGACAAGTGCTTTGCCACTGAGCTATATCCCAGTTTCTCCTTTTGTTTTTAAACAGTCCAGACCAAAAGCTTTAAGTGTGTTTGTTCTTACTATTATGTGACCTACTGTGCGCAGCACTGGGGTCAGAGCCCTCACTCCCCACCCCATGTTAATGTAATAAAGGGAGACCTCTTAGTAAGATGCTGTCTCATCTGTACCTCTCACCAGCCAAAGCCAACACCTAATCCCTCATTTTTCTCCTTAGCGAAATGTTATTCTATGCTAAGGAAGGTCTTACCTTGCAGTAATAGTTTCCCAGCATATCTCATTTTCATTGATCCAGGGAAATGGTAACCATCCCAGAAAACAAATCCTTTCAAACTGTCCAAACCTATCATAACCTGAAAAGTTTATCCATTGTTTTTTTTTTTTTTAATAAAACTACATTTATGCACAGTGGTACTTTTAAAATAAATTGTTCAAAGACTGATTTTTTTTTTTCATTAATTTTGTGTGGGTTTATTGAGCTATGCTCGTTTCTGGGAAAGATTTGCATGAAGTATAATTCTTTTACCCCTCCCCACAGCTCACTGGATCTGCTTAATGACTTACTTGTGTTGTTATTCCAGGTCAGGGGTCACCACATTGCAAAACTTGATCCTCTCGGAATTAGTTGTGTAAATTTTGATGATGCTCCAGTAACTGTATCTTCAAACGTGGGTGAGAATTAAGCTGTAAATGCTAATTTTAATGTGATTTTACTTTTTTTTTACCCCTTCCCTCTTTTTTTTCTCCTGTCCTTTTGTGTGTGTCCTTCCCTCTCATCGTTGGCCCACTTATAGATACGAGGGCACCATGTAGCACAGCTGGACCCCCTGGGGATTTTGGATGCTGATCTGGATTCCTCCGTGCCCGCTGACATTATCTCATCCACAGACAAACTTGGTGAGGGTCTGAGAGCAGTCAGCTGCGTTGCTTGAGCTCCTCGCTGTGCCACAGCCTGTGGTAGCCAGAATGTCCAGACAGGAGGGAAAGGCTCTTAAGTTTCCTCCACTCTGATCACTTGAAATTCATTAGGAATTTATTAGGAAATTCATTAGACATCCCTAGTGTGTTTTAGGCACATTATTTTTATCCCACTTTTCAGCCAGATTGTCCAAGTCTCAATCTGGAAAATAAAATTTTCAATGAAAGGTCTGTGGCACAGAGAAATGCTGGCCCACCTGGGGCAAGTGGATTGGAAGCTGCTTCAGAGGACAGATGGTTTGGCTCCAGTTTTCCACATCCCTGTGCAGTTGCTGCCTTCCTCAAGGCCACAGATGAGCCTCGGAAGGCTTTCTGTCATAGCTGTCCTGTTCGGGAGCAAATGGGGCCTGCCTATGGCCAAAGACCACTCATGTTCCTAAGGGGCGAATTTCAGAGTAAAGGGTACAGCTTGGGTCTCCCAATTCATCAGTACTGGTGATCACACCGAGGAAACTTCGGAATGCATTCCCACAGTGTCAGGAAGCCAGGGCCTTCGGGAGGTGCATGTGTGGAGCATAGTTGGGTTTTTGTCACAGTTGCCAGAAGATATGCCTGCCTGCACCCTGTCCTCCTTGTGAGGCAAATGGGTGTTGTGGCTGGGTGGGTGCTCATCCACAGTTGCTTCCAGAGTTAATCTGCTTATGTCACCATGCTGCTAACCTATACTAAAGAAATGATGTGACTAATTATGAAATGACCAGGGTGTTCACGCCAGGCACTGTGCATGCTACTGAAATTGATGATCACCTATTTGCTAATACTGTTCTTGGGTAGGAGACAAAATTTGCCTCCTTGAAGGCCCTTTGGGGGAAGGGTACAGAGAAACAGTTGCTAAAGCTCTGCGGATGCTCAGGGCCCTCCCAGGCATTACTGAGTTGTAACTTGGGGCTCAGATGTTAATTGGGTAAAATTAGATATCAAACACTGTTGATCCTGAAATTCGTGTTGTTAGTTTTTAATTGCTCTTTAGTCTGGATTCTAGAAACACTCCTAGGTATTATAGGGTTTCTGTATGTTCTATCTCTTTAGCAGAGTTAAGAAGTGTGTAGGAAAAACAAACCATTTTCCCTCTACTCTCACATCACAACAGTCAATACAGAAAACTTCTCTGACCTCAAAAGGTGTGAGGATTTCTCAACACCAGCAAGCAGGCAATCAGTTCTGCAGAATCACCAGCTGGGTGTCCTCTCATTTAATTCAGTTCTGAAAGTAGATGATTTCATAAAAGATTGGTCAAGGATTTCTTAAGGGCAATACCAAAACAGAAAGGTGGAAGAAAATCAGAGTTTCTGTGACCCACCTTGGAGAAGAGGAATTCTAGTTTCTTTGGCTTGTCTTGGGGAGGAAATTATGATCCAGGAACCATGGACAACAACCCACTACAATTTATCTAGAGATAGAATCAGATCCCACAGGTTGCAGTCTCAATCCTAAGACTGCCCCCCATCAGATCCAGTTACAAATCTAGGCCTCTGGAACTTCTAACAGATTGGCTTCAAATTGGGGTTCCCACAATGCCCTCCTCAGGTTCAGTTAATTTTCTAGAGAAGCTTACAGGACTCAGAAAAATACTTTCTTATGTAAAAATACTTTCAGTTTGTTATAAAGGATATTTTAAAGACTATAAATAAGTACCCAGATGAGGAGATACATAGGGCAAGGTCTGGAAAGGTCCTGAGTGCAGAACCTTCTGTTCTGATGTAGTTGGGGTGCACCACCCTCTCAGCATGTGGATGAGTTCTTGTTCAACCACCTTGAATTCAGCTGTCCAGAAGCTCCTAGAACCCTGCCACTGTGGGTTTTTAGAGGAGAGTTCATTGTGTAGGTATGCAAAGGCATAGACAACCATGCAGACTGGACTGAAAGGGTATGATTTAATACAAATAGACTGAGTGAGGACCCATCAAGACCTATCTTTTCAGATTCTTAAGCATTTCTTTCTTTTGGGAAAGAGGCAGGACCCTATCAGATAGGGTAGGTCAACTCCAAAACAGAAAGGCTAGAGAAGATCAGAGTTTCTGTGACCTGCCTTGAAGAAGAGAAATTCTTCTTTGTGGCCTGTCTTGGGGAAGAAATTATGACCCAGGACCCATGGACAAAAAAATCAAAAATCAAAAAAATATATTTCATAATACTACAGGAAGGAAATTTAAAGAAACTCTTGATCTTACTGAATAGGGCCTATTCTGAGTGTAGACTAGACATGAGGTGAACCCTGCTCCATTATTCTGTAGTGAAAACTGCTCCCAACAGCGAGCCTCTACTTTCAGTGTCTCCGGTGGTCTTAGAGTCTTTTTCCAATAATCCACCCTTAAGCACAGACGCCATCACTCCCTATCCTGCCTGGCGATCTCAAGGCTTTTCAGCGCCCCTGTGCTGGCTGGCCTGTCAGTGCATTGACTGCTCCAGGGCATTCTAGGTCTTAGGGTCCCCTCCATGAGCTTAGGACAGAGTGAGCTCCTGGCTGCCAGACTTGCTCCTCTCTCATGAAGAGCTTGGGGACCTACTGGGAGCCACCTCTTCCAAGAAGAGCACCTCATAGCATTAGGGTATGGACCATGAAATGCTAGTTTTCTATACAAAACAAAACATTTGAGCCAGAGAGGAGTAGACGAGGGGACTAGCTCCCCTCTTCCACCTCAGTTCTTACTGTCCCAGGTCCTCTTCCCAGTGACATAACAGTTACTGGTTTCTCCATATCTTAAAATGGACCTACCTCGGTGGTTCTCAACTCCACATTAGAATTACTTGGGGAGCCCTAAAGCTGTGTTCTGTCCCCTTCAAACCAGTGAGATAAAGGTGAGCTGAAGTGGGATCCCCTACATGATTCCAGCCCAACACAATCTTTGAAGAGTGAGAAACCCCAAGGGCTTCAGACAAGCCCAGCCTCTGGGTTTATATCTCATTAGTAGCCAAGGCAGGCCCAGAATTTGAACATCCTGCCTCTGTTACTGCTCCTAGGCCATTGTGGAGCCTCACCTCAGAATCCATTTGGGAATGGTATCCCACGTGTTGTGCTTCAGTGAAATTTGTGGTTTCAGGTTCACCAACAACATGGTGAAGGTGAGAAGGCCAGAGAACTTTATAAACCATGAGGCTAAAGTGCACAGAGGTGGCCCAAAGCTCCCTGAAGTCCTTTGGAACCACTAAGAGAATCTTGGAGAAGTACCCACTTTGTAACTGAAAAGTGCATTTTGATACTGTGAATTTTATTTTATTTTATTTTTTCATTTTTCCCAACTTTATTGGGATATAATTGACATGAAAAATAGGATGTATTTAAAGTATATGCAATATTTTCACACATGTACAACATAAAATGGTTACCATGATCAAGCTGACCAAGGTATCCATCTCCTCACATAGTGATCTCTTTTGGTGGTCAGAATACTTAAGACCTACTCTCAGAAAAATTCAAGTAGGTAATACATTATTATTAACTATAGTCACCATGCTGTATGTTAGGTCTCCAGGACTTACTCATAAGTGGAAATTGAATCCTCTGATCAGCGGCGTCCCATTTCCCCCACCTGCCAAACTCTGGTACCCACCCTTTGCTTCCTGTTTCTGTGAGTTTGGCTTTCTGATTCCATTTATGAGTGGAATCATGCAGTATTTGTCTTTCTCTGTCTGGGTTATTTCACTTAGCACAATGGTCACACTATGGCCTATTTTCTTCTAGTCTGAAGTTCCAAAGGGGTAAGGGTTATTGCTTTTTGTCTCACAGTTGACTTAGCACCACCACAGAAGAGACACTCAGTGAGCATCTATGTATGTGACTGAGAAACTAAATCAAGATGATTGTATAATCTTGGAGTGCAGAGAGACATCTTAAATAATACAGAGGCAGAAACTGTAAAGGAAAAAACTGACAGATTTGACAACTGAAAAATAAATCAATTTCCATTATGAAAAGAGTCAGACAAAATGAAAACTGAGGAAACTATTTGCAGTATCATTTTTAGAAATTACAGTGCTCAGTGTTAAATAAGCACCAAACACATTCCAAATGGAAACACAAATTTGTAGAATTTCCTGAATAGCAGTTTTGCAACATACACAAAATCTATCTAGTATTTGACCAATTCCTCTTCCAGGAACTCTGCCCAAAGGGGAAAAAAAATTCACTTGAAAGTTAGTTATAAATAATAAAAGACTGAAAAAATGTAGCGGAAATAAGTTTTAGTGCATACATACAGTCATTGGAATCATGTGATACAAGAATAGTCAAATATATGGGAAAATATTACTAATAAGTGAAAAAACACAGGTTTCAAACCAGTGTAACTTTGGTTTCCTCGTGTAAAGCATATATGTATATAGAGAAATAGAGGAGTGGGAAGGTATTATACAAAATGTCAACATCAGTTATCATTAGGTATCATTAGGAGAGTTTATCATGATTTTTGTTTTCTTTATTTTATTTTACATTTACCATAATGGACATTTCTGTGTTATAACCAGAGATAAATAAAAAGTCAATAATAGTTAACATTATTATGTAGTGTGCTTATGATACGCCAAACCACTATCTGAAACACCTTACATATATTCTTTTGAGACAAGATCTTGGGAGGTGGGGAAGCAAGGATCGCAAGCTCGAGGCCAGAGAGGCATCCTGCTTAACTTAGGAAGACCCTATGTCAAGTAAAAAGTAAAAATTGGGTTGGGAGTACAGCTCAGTTGTAGAGCTCTTGCAAAGAAAGGCATGCATGAGGCCCTGGGTTCAACCTTCCACCCTCCGTGAAAAAACAAAACAAAAAGACAAGGTCTCATGTAACTCAGTATGTATTTCACTCTGGCCTCAAACTCTCCATCTTCCTGTGTCAGCCTTCCAATTGCCTGTCACCACACACTATTTTTTGTTTGCATTGCTGGGGATTGAACCCAGGGCCTTCTGTGTGTGAGGCAAATGCTACATTTGCCTCACACACAGTTAACCACGCTCCCAGCCTCCTTTTTGTTTTTATTTTGACACAGGGTCTCACTAAGTTGTGCAGGCTGCCTCTGACTCGAACCTGTGATCCTCTTTGCTTCAGCCTCTTGCTCACTGGGATTGCAGGTGTGTGCCATGGCACCCAGCTCTGCCGAGTTTTCTCACCAATTTTGAACAGGTTGGACAGAGTGGTCTAGGGCATCTTGTTTCACTTCTTAGACATTCTCCAGGCCCCTGAAATAACTGGGAGCGTTAATAAGCATTTTGGAGAGACTCAGCAGACACAGGGCAGGTTGGCGGTATTCACTATCATATACTGTGTGTACACAGAACTTTTTAGAAGCACAACAAAAATGTTATTGAGATGGTGGGAATAGTAGTGGTTCTCTCGCTCTCTCGGGTCTCACTACGTTCCTCAGGCCTCACCCTCTGAGTAGCTGGAAGTATAGTCACCATGCCTGGCTGTTTTTGTTTGTTAATTTTTTTTTTTTTTTTTTGTGTGTGTGTGTGGTACTGGAGGTTGAACCCAGGGCCTTGCGCCTGCGTGCTTTGCAAGTGCTGGACCACTGACCTGCACCCACAGCCCTTTTTTTTTTTTTTTTTTTTTTTTTTACTTTTTGAGACAGGGTCTTGCTAAGTTACGCAGACTGCCTCTGGTCTTGAACTTGCGATCCTCCTGCCTCCGCCTCCCCAGCCACTGGGATTAGAGGCATGCGCCATCATGCCTGGCGTTTGTTAAATTTTTAAAGTTAATTTTAGAACAGCTTCTCAGTTAGTTGTGGGTTGTATTCTATAATTGTGCTGGAATGGGTATATCTTTTCCTATGAATTTTTCTGTTGCGGGCCAGTTTCCAGGTAAGCCCCTAGAAGCCCATTTTAATTTGTGCCAGGTTGTACCATAGTCCTTACTTCCCTTGGGAAGAAGGGTTGTGTTCCAACCCAAGATGCCTTGTGGACATGTTTCCTCTCCCCCACTGGTCATGGTGAGGTTCCATGCATTCCTTTCTGGTATCCAGATTGTGGGAATGAGGGTGGCAGCCTGAGGTAACCTGGCAGAGGGGCCCTTAAAGAAGGATCTTATGGGTTGGGTTGCCAAGGTAGAGATGTGTGGCGAGTCCTGGGAGTTCTGCCATCTTTTAGAGACATGCTTAATTAGAAACGTATTGTCTTATAGTGCTAAGCAACTGGGATGCACACTGTATTAATTTAGGGGGTTGCATTCTGTGCTCATCACCCCTTCCCTGCTCAGTTTGAGGCAAGGAGGGATGGCATCTCATTCCCTTTAACTCTTGCCCTCTGTATTCTTTTCAAGTGTTGTGTTTGAAGTAGAGTCTCACTTAAAGGAAAATTCAAAATAAATTTTGTAAATAAATATGAGGAAAACATAAAACTTATGATTGTATACCATTAGTATTTGTAACTTCCTAATAATAGTATTAGGAAATGAACTTGAATTAAGTAGTTAAAAAGTCAGTTCAGCTAGGGCTGCAGTCTAGTGGTAGAACACTTACCAAGCATGCGTAAGATCCTGGGTTCAAGCCCCTAGTACCACATAAAAAAAGTCAACTCAGAAGTCCAAAGATGATAATTTCAGCTATTTAAATGAATTAGTTCTTGCGTCCGTGGTATTAACAACACAGTAACGACGATGTTCCTACACATCCTCCTAGCCTTCCAAGGGTCCCTGGCTTGTTCCTTGATGCCTTGAGAAGAATGAGCTAATTATATATTTTCCCTTAAGGCAAAATCAGGATGTAGATAGATAGATAGACAGACAGACAGACAGACAGACATATAAACAAGTCATGCAAATAGAAGGGGGATCATTGGTGGGACTGGAGTGGGGGATTATGTGAGGGTTGTGGGGGAGGTGAACATGAGCCATGTACAATGAAATGCAGGTATGAAAATGTTATAATGAGACACGTTAAAGTGAACACTAAAAGTTACTAATAAAATAAGATTACTTGGGAGGGGGAAAGAATGAGCTAAATATAAAGTAGGACGTTTTGGTTTTGGTGTTAGTTTTTGGTTTTTTGAGCCAGTTTCACTGTTGCCCCAGCCAGTCTTTAAACCCATGTGCTCAAAGGATCTTCCTGACTCAGCCTGCTGAGTAGCTGGGACTATGGGTATGCCCCACATCACCCAGTGAAGGGTTGATTTTTAATCAGCTTTCATAATTTTGGAGTGATAGAGAGCAGTGTGTTCAGCAAATACTGCCTACTGTGTACAGCATGCTGTGCTTCAGATAGCTGGTGAGGAGCTCCAGGTGAGCTTCTCTCAGTGACTTGGGAGGCGGGCCAAGCTGAGCCCACACCCAAAAGCTTTGGAAATGATGAGGTATGTGGTCACGCTGAAAGAATGAGGCCTAGAACAGGAAGTCGCTTGACATTTAAGAGGGTTCTTTGACTATAGGTGCCCAGAAACTGGTAAACCCAGTCACACTAGCTCCTCCCAGTTCTATGTTGTTGCTTCTCATCAGCTGTGCTTCACTTAGAATTATCCTGACCACATCGCTAAAAGCTCTGCCTCCTCCATCACACACCCGCACCCCCCAAGTAATTGTTAAAAATACTTAGAAACATTCAGATGTGCTGGGAAATCATTTGTCATTTGTTTCTGTAAACAACAGCCAAAATATCTTCTATGCTTCTCTTTTCACTCTCCTCTTTGATTTATGTTCTTTTTTTGCCTTTTATTTCAAAAATACAAAGAAAGAAAGCACAAGTAGAAATAAAAGCATCCACATATTCAGTACCCAGAATGTAACATTGTCCCACACAGCCTATAGGTATTTTGTTTCCTTTTGTTTGTTTGTTTTTAATAAGAATGAGGCTTGCAGTTCCTTTTGAGGTCCTGCCCTATGTCAGCCCTCTAATAGCTCTTGACATAGTCTCCTGTTTTGATTCTTATTTACTTGTTTATTTATTCCTCCTGTCTTGATGTTGAAGACTGAAGAAAAAGATTCTTCACTCTGGCCTTAAGCAAAGCATCACTGCTTTTGTACAGAGCTTAGATACTGTGTCTTAAGGAGCCACCCCAAGCATTGAGTGGGTGGATGCTGCTGTCCCCCTGGGCATGGCAGAGCTCTGCCTTCTGTGCATCCTCCAGGGCAACAAGAGTCCTGGGGGACCTGCTTACTCACTGGGATCTCTCCAGAGTCAGTTTGAATCATCAGCCTGAAGGAAGCACTCAGCTGGCCTTTCTCTGCACACCCAGTAAAAGGCATATGCAGCAACAATGACCATGGTTCTGAGTGTTCAGCCATCAGCCTCTCTTTGCACCCCTGTTACCACTAGTTTTCTGACCCTATCCCCCAGGCCCACACCTCTAGGGAACAGGTCAGAGAAAAGTGTTGTGTATCCATATAGATACCTTGATCTTCATTAGTGGACAAGAAGACTTTAAGATAGGGCAGAATGCAGTGAAAAGTACACAGAAGAAAAATGTATAACAGCTCAGCTGTATCTAGTTGGGATTCTTGGGATATTTTCCGTTATTGAGCTCTTCTCTTTCAGTTTTGCTATCTTGAGAGGGAAGACCAAAGACTCCTTCCATTTTTTCAGAATCTTTTGGAATCTTATGGTTTAGAATCTATAGATTGTTGCCTGAATCAAGTTCTGAGATATGGCTCCCCTATAATTGGCCTTTTCATTTTCTTCTTCTCATTTTTTGTCCCATAGTTGTCTAGATTGGGCATATATAACTTCCCAAGAGAGCACTGTCAGCTGCTTCTCGGGGCTAGGAAGCTAGGGAGATGAGAAGATGGAATGATGCTGCCAGTGGCTTCCCGGGGCCAGGGCAGTGAGTGGCCACCCCACCTCTGACTCACTGTATTCCAGCTGGTCTCTGAACAAGTCCCATGTTTACCAAAACAGCTCTCAGTGATTGACCCCTGACCACACAGCCCACCCCGTCTCCTTTGGTGTATGTGTCTGTGTGACAGTGTTTGTGCTGACTGTTATGTGGTGATGGTGTAGGGTTTTGGTGTTTTGGGTTTTAAACTAACTCTCACCTGTCTTTTTCCTTCTGCGCTCACCCATGCTACCCCACTCTGCCTCTCAGATCTTGCAGTTTTCAAGGAACGACTTCGAATGCTAACAGTAGGAGGTATGAAAATAACGAGCCTTTCAACTTCCCAGAGTTTAGGACTTCATTTGAATAGGATGTCCAACTTTTCCTAGCATGTGATTGGGGAAAGTTGACACAACTTCTATCATGCTTTAAAGTTTCTTTATTGTTTTCCCCTTCATTTAATTATGAACTGACAAATAGAGCTACATATCTGGTGTTATTTTGTTTCTGTCCATTTTGTGTTCTGATGAGCACTTCTCATCTCCACATGTGCTTCACCATGGCTTCACTGTAAACATCCATCTTCAATATAGTTTGCCTTTGGCTCTTTCTGGAGCTGGCTGGGGACCTGAGGCCACAACAGCTCTGCATGGTGGCTTGTCCTGTCCTCTACATTCTGTTCATGGCTTCAGCTAAACTCTGGATTCTTTCAGATTCTGCTTCCTGGACATTTTGGACAAGATTTCCAAAATGCTCCATCTTTGAAGACAACTGAAGTATTAATGAAAGCTTTCTGGAAACCCTCATGGTCATTAGTTCTGGACAGAACGCCCTTGAGGAATCCAGAGTTGAGGTGCTTGGGCCCATTTGCCAGCTGTTGTCTCCCTCTACCCCTTACCCTGGTGGCTAGTTGATTCTTCCTTTCTCTCCAGGCTTCTCTTAACACCCTCTAACTCATAATGTCTGTGGCACCCTACTTTTTTTTTTTTAAGAGACAGCGTCTTACTATGCAGCCCAGGCTGACCTCGAGCTCTTGACCCTCCTGCCTCCACCTCCTTAGTACTGGGATTATAGGCATCTGCTACCATGTACCATGTCTGGCTCTATTTTTTAATTAAACTTTATATTTTCAGATAATTGTAGATTCATATTTAGTTGTAAGATATAATAGAGATTTCATGCCTTGTAGCCAGTATTCACAGTGGTACCATCTTGTAAAATTATAGCACACACCACACCAGAACACTACATCTGTATAGTCAAGACTCAGGTGCCTGTCTCTTTTACCCCATACTCCATGCTTAACCCCAGCAACCATTGTTGTGTTCTCCATATCTGTAATTCATCATTTCTGAAGTGCAATACAAAGGGAGTCACAGTATGTAACATTTTGGGATTGGCATTTTCAGTCAGTTTTCTAAAGACACACCCAGATTGTTGGTTTGTGTCAATGGTTTGTTTCGTTCTATTGATGAGTAGTAGTATATGGCACTACAGTTGTTCTATTTACCTGTTGAAGGAACTCTGGATTGTTTCCATTCTTTGGCTCACTAATACAGTCTTACAGAGCAAAATTTTTGATTTTGAGGGTAACCAATTTATGAATTTCCTTCATCCCTTTGTGATGGTTTTATTGTCAAGTCCAATTCTTTCCTTAGCCTTAGATCCCAAAGATTCACTTCTAAGTATTTTTTTGAAAGTTTTAGTTTTTGTTAATACACTTAAGTCTGTGACCCATTTTAAGTTAATTTCTATATAAGATGTAAAATTTACATGAGTATTTATTTATGCCTATAGATATTTGACACTATGAGTTAAAAATTCTGTCATTCATTGAGTTGCTTTTGCACCCTTGTCAAAATCAAAATTGATCTATTTTGGCTTGTCTATTTTCATTTGCCTGCAGCTGTAGCCTTGTGGCATCCGATCCCGTCAGATTTCGGAAGCTAAGCAGGGTTGGGCCTGGTTAGTACCTGGATGGGAGACCGCCTGGGAACACCAGAAGCTGTAGGCTTGGGAAAAGGACCTGGCAACCCCTCCAAAAATCAATCTGCCATTGAAAACCCTATGAACAGCAGAGAAGCACTGACAATAGTGTTTCCCCTGTTGTACAGAGGGTCACTATGAGTCGGATACCAACTCGATGGCACCTAACAACAAATAACAATTTTCATTTACTTGTGTGGTCTGCCCTTCCACCATTACCATATTATCTAGTTACTATAGCTACTGAACTTTATTTTCCATTTTCAAATTTGTTTTGGCTATTCTAGGAGCTTTTTCTTTTGTGTAAATTTTAGAATATCCACATAAAACCTTGCCGACATTTTGATAGGGATTGTGTTAACACTTATAAATCCATTTAGGGAAAATTGAGGAGTATTCCTTTTGTTTTCTAGAAGGAATTGTATGGAATTGGTGTTAATTGTTCCTTAGAAACATTTGATAGAATTTTCCAGCAAAACCATCTGGGCTTAGATATATTTTTTTAGAAGCCTTTTATTTATGAATTATATTTTCTTGCTGGTCATAGGGCTGTTGAAATTATCTATTTCATATTGGATTATGGTAGTTTATGTTCTCTAGAAATGGTTCATTTCATCTAAACTGTCATATGTATGTAAAGTTGTTTATGGTACTCACTTATTATCTATATGATCTCTGGAGGGTCTAGTGACATGTTAGTTTATTCTTTTTTTCAAAGTTTGAGACATGATCTCACTAAGTTGCACAGGCTATCTCTGGGCTCGAACTTGGGTTCCTCCTGGGACATTCTGATATCAATAAATTGTGTCCTCTCTTTTTCTTTGTCAATTTTGCAAAAATTGTGTTAATATTATTGATCTTTTCAAAGAACCAGTTTGTTTCATTTGTTTATCTCAATTGATTTGCTCTTTATTAGTTTCTTATGTCTGCTTGTTTTATTTTTTGTTCTGTTTGTTCATTTTTCCTTCTAGTCCTTGGGGAGTAGAACTTAGATTATTGATTAAAGACTTTTCTTGTTTTCTGATGTATACATTTTCTACTATTAATTTTCCTCTCAGTATTGCTTTGGCTGTCTCAGAAACCAACTTTTTTGGTACTTTTAACTCAGGGCCTCACATATATTTTGCAAGTACTCTACCACCTAGCAGCAATCCTGGTCCCTTTTTTATTTTTTCATCTTGAGACAGGGTCTTGTGAAGTTACGCAAGCTGCCCCAGGTCTTGAACTTGGGGTTCTCCTGCCTCCACCTCCTGAGTCACAGGGACTACAAGCATGTGCCTCTGTGCCTGGACTAAATTCAGTGTCTTTTTTTTTTTTTTTTTTGTACCATTTGATACCTCTTATTTGACTCTTAGGTTATTTAGAAAGGAGTTGCTTAGGATTCTTATTATCTTCTGTTATTGATTTCTAGTTAGATTTCATTGTAGTTGGGGAGTGTACAGTGGCCCAGTATATCATTTCAGCATATGTTAGCATGGATGACTTGGCATATATTCCATGGCTACTTGTAAAGAATGCTGTTGTTGAGTGGTTGGTTGGTTGGTAGGTGCCGTTGAGTCGGGTCAGACCCGTAGTGACCCTCATAGGGTTTTCAGTGGCTGATTGGGGATTGCTTCAGGAGTGGATTACCACACCCTTCTCCCATTTTTGAGGTGCTGGGGATCGAACCTGGGTCCTCAGAGAGTGCAGAGCAACACTCTACCAACTGAACTAAACCCCAGCCTGTTGTTTGGTAGAGTGTTCTGTAAATGTCAGATCTTTTTTGATAGTTGGAGTTCTTATATATCTTTAACCAATTTTCTGTCCAGTTTTTTAATCATTTGTTCAGAGAAAGTTATTGAGGTCTTTAACTAATTTAAAGTTTGAGTTTGTCCATTTTTCTAGGGAGTCCTATCAGCTTTTGATTCACGTATCTGTAGTTCTCTCATTTGATGCGTTCATATTTAGGATTATTATGTCTTCTCAGTAGATCGATCCTTTTATCATAATATAATGAATCCTTTTCTTTCAGCTATTGAAAAACGTGCTACTTCTAGCCTCCAGGGTGTCTGATGTGAAATCCTCTGTCATTTCAATTGCTTTTTCCCCTATAGGCAAGATGTCACTTTACTTTGGCTGTTTTCAAGATTTTCCTTTGTTTTAATTTTCAGAAGGTTTTATGATATGTTTGGATGTGGACATCTTTGGGTTTATTCTGTGGATTCACTCAGCTTCTTGAATCTGTGGGTTTATGTCTTTTGTCATGTTTGGGAAGTTTTCAGCCATCATTTTCTTTTCTGTCTTTTCCCTTTCAGTACTGAGAAGTTGAACCCAGGGCCCTCAGGCATGCTAGTCTAGTGTTCTACCACTGACCTGCATCCCCAGCCCCTTTTAAAACTTTTATTTGTATTTTAAGACCGAATCTTGCTAAGTTGCATAGGCTGACTTTGGCCTCGAACTCACAGTTCTCCTTCCTCAACCTTCTGACTCACTGACATTACAGGCATACTCCATGGTGCCTGGCTTTAACTATCATTTTCTAAGTACCTGTTTCAGACATCCTCTTTTCCTCTGCTTCTGGGATTTAATCCACTTGTATACAAAATCTTTTATTATAGTGTCACCTGCCCCTGAGGCTCTGTTCATTTTTTGTTCTTTCTTTTCTTCAGGTTGGTTGGTTAGTTTCTATTCTTCCCATATTTAAACACACTGATTCTCTATTCCTCCATTCTGCCATTGAGCCTATCTGGTGACTTTTTTTTTTTTTTTTTAATTTCCATTTGTATTGTCTTTTTATATCTTCAATTTTTGCTGAGACTTTCTCCTTTGTGACTTTTTTTGTGAATATCATGATTGTAATTGCTCTTGGAAGTAATTTTATGATGGTTCTGTTAAAATCTTAAGTAATTCCAACATCTGTGTCATTGTAATGTTGCCGTCTATTGATTATCATTTCTCATTCAGTCTGTGATATTGCTGGGTTTTGTTATGAGTGATTTTTTTTATTGAAATGAGGGTATTTGGGGTATTATGAGCATCAAGATCTCATTTAGATTTTCTTTTGTAACACACCTCCTTTGAACACTGCTGTGGTGAGGAAGGAGGTAACCACTATCTTGTTTCTGCCAGTAGATGTGGGGGCTGGTATATTACCTCCCAGAAGGGAGGTGATATTAGTAGGTCTTTTCTAAAACCTCAGTGTGGGGGTTGGGGGGTTGGGTTCCTGACACACTGGCAAGTGGCAGTGGGCCACAGTGGTTTCTGTGGGTTTTAGCTGGTGTAAAGCAATAATTGTTTAAAAGTTTTCTGTTTTGCTAGGCTGTCCTGTTCCTAATCCTTTGTATTAGAGAGTAGCTTTTATGGGGCATTTAGTAGCTGGACCTCTTAGAATTTCTACGCTGGTGATTCTGCTTCTGGCCTGGAATATTGAAGCAGAATGAAGTCAGAGACTTCCCTGGCTGTTCTGTCTTTTCATTGTCTTTCTGGCAATATCTCATGTTTGTTTTACATATACTGTCTAGAGTTTTTAGTGGAGGAATGAAGAACATGTCTGTTTCACCTTCCAGAAGCAGGCATCTGTGAGTTTTTCAGGTGAAGCCAGGTGCCGTGGCACACGCCTGTAATCCTAGTGACTTGGGAGATGGAGGTAGGAGGATAGCAAGTTTGAGGGCAGAGGCAGCCTGTGTAATTTAATGAGACCCTATCTCAAAATGAAAAGTAAAAAAATGGACTGGGAGTGCAGCTCAGTAGCAGAGCACTTAGAAAAGCATGTGTGAGTCCCTAGGTTCAACCCCTTGATATCACACACACCAAGAAAAATCCTCACGTGGCTAAAGAACTAGAAATGGGGTCAGCAGTTCTGATGTTCAGCAGTGTAGCTTAGGAATTGTGAATTAAGGTGTTAGACGTGAAGGACTATTGCGTGTTAAGACCCTACTTCACTGGTTCCTCATGCTGAGAGACCTCAACAACAGTTCGCATCTGTGGGTATGTACTTGACCAGTTATCTTCATAATCCAAATATTTTCTTAACAAAATTGTATACTGTTTTGATACATGGGTCCCCTGATCTGCCTCTGGCCCAAGTATTTTCATGTGGTAGAAAAGTCTCTAAAAAATGATTTTGTTGTTTTCCCATAAATACTATGGGGCTTTGGCTTGCAAGCTGGGCTATAAATAGCAGTAGCTGTGTGCTTCCCTCAGGCCTAGTGACTGCTTCATCCTTATTGTTGAAAGAATAACAGGTAGAAACTGGTGGGGAGGCTCCAGTAAGCAACTTCTGCCATCACCATCCTCCAAGTAAAGAAAGCCAGATTTGGTTTTGTTTTAGTAAAATGAAAATGCATGAAAAACATAGTTTGATTTTAAGATTTAAGAACTGTCCTAGAGCACTAGATAAATAAATCCAGCTTAAATGAGAATCACCTTGGGACATTCCTGAATCACTCAATACCAACCAAATCTATACTGGGGTAAGAGACTGGAAATTTTCACACATTGAATCTCTGGAGATTGAAACCTGTAGTTCTCTTTGCAAACTTCTGCACTAATTCATACCCGATGTTTGTGTCTCACAATGGCTCTTTATACTTACTTTGAACAGGAAACAATGAAAATATTTTATCTCATCAAGTCAAATGTCAGAGACTGCAGAGTGCTTGTTTACAGGTTCGCTTTTCATTCCTGGAGTCTTAGAAAGTGCAGGTTTGGGGTATTCAAGTCCTAGTGACTCTTACATTGTGTTGCTTACCTTCTCAAGTTTGATAGATTATTTCAGAATAGGTGCCAAACTGGAAAAAGAACCTTGATGCCATTTGACGGTCTTCTCATTTAATAATGATTTCAGGATAAAGCATGGAATGCTTCTAGAAATAGCCCTTCTATTGTTGCTCTTCGCTTGTTTGAAATACGCTTTCAGATGAGGGAGACATCGTCTCTTTAGTGAATACTCCAATGAGGAGCAGTGATTCTTGCCAGGTGATTAGATTAGGAAAGGGTGGGTTAGACCTGTGATTGCTGGGTACTGTCTGAAGAATGTGCTTAGAATGTGCAGTTTGGTATTCCAGGGAAAGGGACCCATCCTTAGTCCACGGCTGGGGCCCTTTATCCCTTTTCTGCTGCCCTTGGAGGCAGTTCTTCCACAGACTGCTTGGTTCCTAGTGACTGTTTCTCTCTCACTTTTTAGTCTTCCAGCCCTTTGTCACCACATACACATATTATTGTTACAGACTTATATGTGGTCTGCTGTTCTCTATCAATTCTTAATTTCCTACTGTAATCCCTTCTTAGCTCTTTTTATTTACTTTTTGATTGACTTACAAAGTACCTCCTTATGGCTGTCTCTTCCCACTCCCAAAATTGATTTTAATCTTTGTGACCTTGAAATAATGTTATTTCCAATTTATAAATAATTGGCTCACTGAACTAATACATGGATAATAACTATTCTGGTTTACCTGTGACACTTAATAATAGTCTCAGCTCCCATTTATTGCTAAAGTTTCTGTTTCTGGCTATAAAATATTACTTACTTTCATACATACTAGGGTTTTTTTTTTTTATGTGATTATTTTTCTTCTTTTTTTGCTCCCCTGGGGCATCCCTTCCCCTCCCCATAAACTTTGGTCACTGCATGGCTGTGCCCTGTCCTTCGTCGCCTGTAGGGTTCTATGGTCTGGATGAGTCTGACCTCGACAAGGTCTTTCACTTGCCCACCACCACTTTCATCGGGGGACAGGAGTCTGCACTTCCTCTGCGGGAGATCATCCGTCGGCTGGAGGTAAGAATATCATATGGTTTCTAGAAAAATCTAGCAGACTTGCTGCGAACCTGCCTTATCATGATAGCCTTAAGATTACGATTTTGTTTGTTTTTGTCTTTTTCCTTGGTCATGCATTTTTAAGAAATGTAAAGGAAAGGCAGCAATTTTTTGCTATATTGTAGGTAACAATCTCTGTGTGAGCTTAGTGTTAGTGTGTCACTGTGGCAGAATACCTGACAAAAACAAACTTATAGGAGGAATGGCTTATTGGGGCTCACAGAGAATTTCAGACCATAGAGGCAAGAAAGCATGGCTACTTCAAAATACAAAATGCATTTAGTCTAACTTTAAGAGTCCCCAACATCTTAACAACCTCAACCTGGCTCAAAAGTTCAAGTTCAAAGTCTCCACTCAAGTCAGTCTTAGCTGTGAGCCCCTGCAAAACAAAAAGCTGGTTACATACTTCCAACATCCAGTGGCACAGAATGAACTCTTCCATTCCAAAAAGAAAGAATGGGGGCACAGAAAGGAAGGACCAGTCCAAAGCAAAGCTAATATCCAGTAGGACACTCAAACCCTGTAGCTCCATGTCTGGCATCTGGCACACACACTGGCATCATCTGGGTTTGAACAGGTTTGGGCAGTTCCACCCCTATGCCATTGCAATTTATAGCCCACATGGCCCTCTTAGGCTGGCTCCATCCATTGCTGGTAGTTTTTCTCAGCAGATGTTTTCACATTGTTGGCATCTCCAACATCCTTGTATCTCCACTGTCATTTTGACTCCACCCATACAGCTTCACATACCAGCCCTTCTGAAATTTCTGCAGGGAATCTGACCCTGGCACACATTACCTAGTGCTGAATGCTATTCTCTGGAACCTTGTTGGCAATCTCCGTAACCTCTTAACTTTTGTGTCCTATATACCTGCAAACCAGTACCATGTGGAGAGTGCCAAGGTCTGCTCTCAGCTTGATTGGTAGCTTCACCCCTTTTGACCATGGCTGCTATAGCAGTCTCTGTGTGCCTAGGCCAGGAAGCTACTTCCCTGGGCCAATCTTTTTGAGCAAGGGACGTTGGAAGCACTTGCTCTTCAGCCACTCTTCAAAGAAAAGTCTTTCAAAAGAGTTTGCAGTTTCACACCCTGGAGTCTTAGATGAGAAGAGCCTGGTCAACTCCTTTTTTGCCCCCAGGACATTTTTATTGTCCCAGTGCAAAGTGCAAGTGGAGTCACTTTACTGATGCTTATGTCCTTAACAGTCATTGCCTCCTTTCCTGAACTGACCCTGTCCACAGCAACTTTCAACTCATAGCTTCTTTTTCTCTTTAAACTACACATTTTAAAAATCTTTCTGCAGTGCATTTTGCTCCTTTTTTATTTTTGTTTTTGTTTTTGCTTTTGTTTTTCCAGTACTGGGGGTTCTGAACCGAGGGGCTCGCGCTTGCATGCTTTGCAAGTGCTGGACCACTGAGCTGCACCCTTAGCCGATTTTTTTAGTTTTTGAGACAGGGTCTCGCAAAGATACGCAGACTGCCTCTGGTCTCAAACTTGTGATCCTCCTGCCTCTGCCTTCCAAGCCTTTGGGATTACAGGTGTGCGCCACTGTGCCTAGCTTCCTTTAAAAAAAAAAAAAAAAAAAAAAATCACAAATCCAGCTAAAAGCATCCAGCAATAACCAACACATACCCTCAGTTCTGTTTTATTGATATTTCCTCCATCAAGTTAATTAGTCCATTACTTTTAAATTTGGCTTCATTCAAAGCTTTAGGACATGCTCAAACCATAGATAGTCTTTCTGCCGAGTGTAACATGAGTGGCCTCTAATCCAGTTCCCATTAGAGTCCTCATTTTCCTCTGAAATTGTGAGTCCTGTCTTTATTGCCCTCATTGCTGTCAGTGTTCTTATCTTCCATACTCTACTACAGCTGCCCCTCAGACTCTGCTTACAGCTTACAAGGATTCCCTTGCCCACATCTCCAAACTCTTCCAGATGCCTCCTGCAGATAAGTTTGAATGGCCTAAGAACCACATGGTCAAATTTCCACATAGCAATGACACTGGTCTCCAGTACCAATTTTCTGTGTTAGCTTGTGTGTTGCTGTGGCAAAATACCTGACACAAACAAACTGGAAGGAATGATTTATTAGGAATTTATGGAGGATTTCAGTCCACAGAGGCAGGAAGCGATGGCAACAGAGCAGATAGCAGGGCCTGTGGCACAGAACCACACATCATGGCAGATCAGGAGCAGAGAGCCTACCAGAACCAGGGACCCATATAAAACCTCCAAAGGCCTATGCCCACTGACCCACCTCCACAGAGCTAGATCCTATCTCCCAGAGTTCCACAGCCGTCACAAACTGTGCCACTAACTGGGGACCAAACATTCAAACACATGACCTTTGGAAGACATTTTAGATTCAAAATATAGCAATCTGTTTTTTCTGTTAGCCACCCAAGGAAAAAAATTCTTTGTTTTCATATCTAAGAATTTATTTCACATGTGTGAAGCTCCCAGGAGAGTCCTCCCCACCCGAGGAGTAGGTCTGGAATGACAGATTGCTCCCAACACACAGGAGTCCCAAGGCCCACTCATTCTCTTCTGTCTCCTTCCATTTCTTGCATCTGTCTTTTTTATCTTTTTCCTTCTTGCTGGACTTGGTTAGTTCTCAGCTTGCCAGGGGACTTCATACACAAGTTACGGACAGCAGCTGAGAGTCTGGCTCTGGTGTCAGGCTGCCTATGTCCTGTCCTCCCTCATCTATGTGAGAGTGACTGCCATGCCTGTTTAAAAGAGTGATAGATTTGATGAGAGGCCTGTGCCCATGTTAGCTGTTCTTAGTGCTGCCATAGTATTCAGAGCTAACAGATTCTGAACCCATTAGGGGCATCCGATATTCCTACCAAGCCTAGGTTGAAGTGGACTGACAAGCGGGGTTCTCTAAGGGGGTTCCTGCCATGGTCAGATATGAAATCAGCCCAGGTCCCCTATGTCAGAATCCTCCTACCATGTTAGTGATTAACTTTTGCACTAGTGAGTTAATCTCTTGCCATTGGTTCCACAGTTGGCTACAAGAGTAGTATAAGAGATCTGAGGTGAAGTGCGTCACTTGCTATAATTTGGTAAGCATCTTATAACCTTGTCAGCATTTCAACTTGGAACTGCCTCACTTTTGACCTTTCTCGCTTCCAGCCTTGTGGAAGACAAAATGGTAGAAACTGCATTAAGTGTCAGCATCAGAAGAGAGTGGTCAGTCAGTTCCCAGAACTGTACCAAAAGTGGGAGTTGGAGTCAGCAGGAGAGAGTAGTTAGGGTGAGCTGAGGGGAATTAACTTTGGCTTCCATTTCCTCTGTACCATTGTCACCATACTATTTGGTTCTACCTTGTTCAGTAAGGGAGCCACAAACCACCTGTAACTAACAATTGAGCATTTGAAATGTGCAAAATGTCTCACTTTTTCAATATTGATAAAATAAGTAGGAAGATTCATCGTATCTGTTTCTACTAGGATTTTTTTTTTTTTTTTTTTTTTTTTGTAGTAGTAGTAGTAGTATAGCAGTAGTAGTGGCATTTGAACCTAGGGAAGAGCTTCAGCACTGAGCTATACCACTAGCATTCTTTTTATTTTTGATTTTGAGATGATCCCCACCACATTGCATAGGCTGCCCCTGACTCAAGTTCAGATCCTCCTGCCTCAGCTTCCTGAGTAGCTACGATTACAGGCATGCTGCATGGCAGCTGAAAAGTTAAATTATGTTGTTGTTGTTGGGTGCTATTGAGTTGATTCCAACTCATAATGACCCTCCTAGGGTTTTCAGTGGCTGTCTGGTTCAGGATTGCTTCAGGAGTGGATTGCCACTTCCTTCTCCCATTTTTGCCATCCTGGGGATCAAACCCAGGTCCTCAGAGAGTGCGGAGCAACACTCTACCAACTGAGCTAAACTCCAACCCGTATAGTTTATTATTAAATTATACATGGCTCACATTGTGTTTCAGTTGACTACTGCTAATCTACAAGTTCTCCTGCCATGTAGACCCCACAGTGTCCCATATAAATCTGATCTACAAGTGTCCCTGCTGAAAATGTCTTGGTTGCCTGTATGTCCTGCCCCAATCCCCTATGTCTTTCCTCTTGATCTGGTCCTGTTAGGAAAGCACTCAGATGAAAGCTGTCTACACTGGGAACACTCTTCACTTCCCAGGAATCTAGGCAACGAATCTAACAGTTACTCCTCAGACATGCTCTCTGGAAAGCTCCTGTCAGGTCACTGCACCTTTCAAGTCACAGTGTCCACATCTCCCAGGACCCCTCAGCTCCTTCCTTTACACAGAGCAGACCCGGAGAGTGGCGAGTATCCTCTGAAGTTAATTTCCACTAGATCCTGAGTCTTGAGTATCCCTGATTCCCTAGTATGAAGGGGTGGACAGCCCACAGCATGTTCAAGGATTGCTTCCCTTTATGCCCAGCTGATACCAAACCCCTAGTGTTAGACTCTTATCTAGGACAGTTGGGCCCAGTCCCCTTAGGGTCCCCAGCGTAAAGACACGTCATGTACCCTTGCCACCTTGCCTGATGATGATGCTCTCTTACAGGAGAGATCCCTGGGTGTTGGTAGTGCTGTAACCATACCGAACATAAAGGTGTTGACCACCTAGTGGTCATCTTGCAGCTCTTAGAAGAAACTAGAGGAAGTGCTACTTATTAGCCTCCTAACATGCCTCATGAGAGAGAGGAAACTGCGACTCAAAACTCACTGCCCTTTTCTCTTGGGGATTGAGCCACGACAGAGGATAAAAACATGATCTAATGGCCAACTCTTCAAATGCATGTCCAAGTTAATGACAACTAATTTCTAGAGTTTTTAACTGAGTGGTTTCCTCTGGGCTTTTAATTGTTTAGGAATGGAAATTATGTCTATTGAGCTTAGAAGAAGGAGGGGCCTGGGCAGCACCTCCAGCACCTCTGCCTCTTATTGAAGGGTAGACACCGTAGTGGCCTAGGGAAGAGTCTTCCTTCCCTACTGGGCCCCTGTGGATGACAAGAAGCCACTTGCTGGGTGTGCTACTCACATGGACTTAGGGAAGATGGAGTCCCGGTGACGCTTGGTGTTACTAGCCTCTCTGGGGCTGGTTTCTGCAGAAGCATACTTTCTTCTTCTGGTCAGTAGATTGAATCCCCACATGTCCGCAAAGGGAGGACACCACAGTAGACTACTAACAGCTCTGAGGTTAGGGGCAGGGGCTAATCCAATTTGTAAGTTCCTAGTTTTATCATCTTAGATGCCATTAGGAAGTATGATTTGGGATTAGTCAAAATACCTTAAGTACCAGGGTCTTTCCCAGGAACATTTTCTTTTTGTTTCTAGGCATGGTTTTCCCTTCTCTCTACTAGGTAGACTAGAGTGTTATGGGTATCTTTATTTGTGACTGTTTGACTTACACTGTGCAGAAAACAGGCACCTGACCATAAATCTGGCAGGTCCTTCAACTGCTCCTACCAGCCACTTTACTGTCTGTTGTGAAAAACAAATGGAGTCATGGAGGGAGTTGTTGAGCAACCACTGGGGATTTTAAATGTTCAGGCCTCAGTGGCTCTCCTGAAGACAGCTGGAAGGGGTCTGGAAAGTCTCTGTTGGCCACATCAGGGCCCGTTTCCTTTGCTACTCCAGGGCTGTCTGAGGATTTGCTTCTATACCTGCATTCTGAGACTATAGGACGGCAGCATATATGAGAAAAAGACAAAAATTCAACAAGGGCTATGAGCTTTTGCCGAAGCACTGGGCTTAGGTAGCCCCAAGATAGATTTCTACAAGCCCTGGCGCTCCTCTAACTTACAGCTTCATTCATTCTCTCTCTCTCTCTCTCTCTCTCTCTCTCTCTCTGTTTTTTGCGGTACTGAGGTTTGAACCCAGGGCCTCGCACTTCCATGCTCTGCAAGTGCTGGACCACTCAGCTGCACCCTCAGTCCATTTTTTTTTTTTTTTTTAACTTTTTTGAGACAGGGTTTTGCTAAATTACACAGACTGCCTCTGGTCTGGAACTTGTGATCCTCCTGCTTCCGCCTCCCAAGTCGCTGAGATGACAGGCTTACACCACCGCACCCAGCTGATTCTTTCTCTTCTTAATTTCCTTCCCCTGAGAGCCTGGGTGTCTCAGGGGCTCTGCCCATGCAGAGCTGGCTGCTGCCTCCTTTCTCACACTGGTATATGGTCATGTTTGGGACATGTCTGTGTAAGACCTGTCCCTTGACCTATGCATTATCATATGCTGTTTCAGACCTGAAGGTTCCAAGAGGAGACAGTTATTAGGAAGTTGAAATTGAAAGTCTAAGACTTTAAACAGCCATTGAGCATGTGGGCCTTTCCTCTCCTGGAGCTGGGCATAGGTCTGAGGAGAGCCTGCCTTTCCCAGGGAGGGAGGGATTCAGTCCAGTGGCTGACATGGTCTGTGCTCCCTGCCATGAAGGCAACAGAAGAAAACTGGGTATTCATAGGCCTGGCCCCCAAAGGGCTTAGTAGCTTCTCAGTGTGTAGTAACCAGGTCCTAAGGGAGCAGTTCATAACCATGTTGGAGGGCCTTGGCCTGGCATGTGCTCGATCTCTTTGATTTCTTGGTCACACCAGCTTGGGTACACTGGAGAAGGAAACCTGCTCTCCCTGACCTGCTGATCAAATGAGCAGTTGGCACCCTTCATCTAGCCAGGCCTGGTTAAAGCCCTTGCGTGGGTGTGTGGTAGTTGGGGTGGGGATGGGACAGATGATCTATTTGCCAGAACATTTTACAGTTCATGTTCATCAATGACCTGAGTGTCCCCTTGTGTGTGGGTGGAGACAGATGGCCTACTGTCAGCACATTGGGGTGGAGTTCATGTTCATTAATGACTTGGAGCAATGCCAGTGGATCCGGCAGAAGTTTGAGACCCCTGGGATCATGCAGTTCACCAATGAGGAGAAGCGGACCCTGCTGGCCAGGCTTGTGCGATCTACCAGGTATGAGTCTGGCTGGGGCCTTAGGGCACAGGCTCCTCATCTGTGGGGTACAGGCCTATGGATGGGTGGGCATGGGAATGGCCACAGCTGCATGTTTGTGAAAAAGTCGCCAGGTGAAGAGTTGACCTCCAAGGCACCCTCTTGTCATTTAGGAAAGTCTGACATCGGAACTAGCCCTGGGGCCATTGATCTTCAAAGTTCTTATTTCCCTCTCCAGGTTTGAGGACTTCCTACAACGGAAATGGTCCTCTGAAAAACGTTTTGGTCTGGAAGGTTGTGAAGTGCTGATCCCTGCCCTCAAGACCATCATCGACAAGTCGAGCGAGAATGGAGTGGACTATGTGATCATGGGGATGCCGCACAGGTATGTCAGGCCCCAGGGCGCATTAAAGGCACAAAAGTGAGGAGGGCCTGAGTGAGGAGCTGCTTGCTCCCTTGAGTGCCAGAGCTAGGGGCTTGCCAGGTGTATGAGGATGTCTTATTTTTCAGGGTTCTTGGCACCCTTACATCATGATGACTGCAGAGTCACTCTCCTGGCCAAGGCCTATGTGGTTCGGCCTGGTATTTGGCTTTGTGCTGGATTTTATAAAAATTAAACCACAGTTGGGCATGATGACACACACCAATAATCTTAGCACTTAGGAAGCGGAGGCAGAATGATCAGAGAGTTTAAGGCTAGCCCAGGCTACATAGTGAGTTCCAGAGTAGCCTCAGCTGCATAATGACACTTTGTGTCATAGGTAGGTAGAAAGATAAAACCTAATGCCCTTGTTGAAGTCTCACTTAGAGAAAAGACTGCCATCTGATATTTGAGGGAGACAGAGTACAAGGGGCTGGAGGCATTTGTACACTTTCCACCTTTCTTCTGCCTTTGGGTCATGGCCTTGCATGCCTAGTGGGCAAGGACTTGGCACCCACTTTGGCTCTGGGTCACAAGCTATTCTTGGGCTACAAACCAGTGAGGTGCCATGTGCTGTTTGGGGTGCAGGATGGAACACCTGTGCCCTGGGGATATGCTCACCCCACCTTGTGTCCCAGGGGACGACTGAACGTGCTTGCCAATGTCATCAGGAAGGAGCTGGAGCAGATTTTCTGTCAGTTCGATTCAAAACTGGAGGCAGCTGATGAGGTGAGGCCCTGTATAGACACATCCAGCATGGTTGCCTCGGTCATGTAAGACCCTTGGGGTCCACTGGTTTCTCAGAACATCTTCCTAGAGGCTAGGCTCTTCTGGACTGTTTATAGTTTGCCTTCCTCATTGGAAGTGGCCAGCCTCCCCTGCCCTTCAGCCCCACATTCCTCCTGCTGTGGCTGAGGACATCCCCTCTACCCAGAGGACCCTTTTGTTGTGCCTGGGTGGGATGACATTGGGAAAAGGCCCTCCCATCTCCTGTGCTGTGCCCTGGGCATGGAAATCCCATCCGAAGTGTTGTCTTTGAGCGTGAGCATCTCCCAGCCAGTGTCAGACTCACTCTTTGTACCACCAGGGCTCCGGGGACATGAAGTACCACCTGGGCATGTATCACCGCAGGATCAACCGTGTAACTGACAGGAACATCACCCTGTCCCTCGTGGCAAACCCTTCCCACCTGGAGGCTGCCGACCCTGTGGTAATGGGCAAGACGAAAGCTGAGCAGTTCTATTGTGGGGACACCGAAGGAAAAAAGGTGAGGCCCCCAGAGAGACCTGCAAGGCAGGTCCCATCAGTCTATCATCCCATATACAGCTGCACTTACTACCACAGCTCAGAGCCCTGGGCATGTCTCTGGAATTTAAAAATATTGTAAACCAACTTTGACAGACCAGTGATAAAGCAGTCCTGCTTATGGACATGCTTCTTCCCAAGCTGTGAACACATAGAACCAGGTGGGTCTTCACCACATCAGCAGAGGGACCATCTCAGTCACCATTACTGGACAGAGACATTTTCACTGGAAAAAAAGAGGCTGTGCAAGGAAAGTGTTAAGTGAGCTTGCAGGAGAAGGCATAGGACTGACAAATGTTAGGAAAAGGTGCCACTGCAGTGAGGGCAGGAGCTCACAGCAGAGGAGGGCACAGCACAAGGATGGGCAGGGTCCTGCTGTGGTGTTGCCTGTATGTGACAATAAGTGTTGAACTTTGGTTGGCCAAACTGCCCACATATCCCTCACCAAATTGTAACTGTTTGCCCTTATCTAACCTCAGGACAGAATTCTACTTGTAGCAAACTGTGCGGTTCTTATTACTTAATGATGGCCTAAAATACAAGTAATCTGAAAAATCAAATATTTGGAATCCCTTCCACGTCCATTCTGCGTGATATATGAAACAGACAACACCAACCTCAAGGATCTCAAGGATCTCTTGATGTGTTTAGAAAAAGAACACATGTCAGAAAGCTAATAGAACACTGCAGTATGAAATAGAACTGCAAAGTGAACTATAAAGAACTTCAGGAGAGGGGTCCGTAAGTGTGGGCTCAAGTTGGGTGAGGAGTAAAAGGCAGTCAATGGAGCAGGCAGCAGTTATCCTATTTAATTGAAAAAAATGACAGGATTTAGGTAGGTGGGGGTAGAACTGTTCTGTGGAGATGAAAGGTGGGGCAGAAGTAGAGGGTAGGTTGGGGCCAGAGGAGCAGGCCAGTCTCCCAGGGTACACTGGAGGGAGGGCATGTCTTTGGTAGAATGGAACTGATGATTAGTTTGCTTCTGCCAAATCCAGAATTCAGGAAGATGGCATGTGTGTTACATAGTCCTCAGTGTTCAGGAACTACATACTTTCTGTCAGTAGGCTGTAGTTGGCATTTAGCCTTGGTACATGATGGTGAATCTCACCTGGTTTGATTCAGAACTGATGTGGCCTTAGGGATGTGTTTGCGGAAGCATTTCTTCACTGCTGCCTGCTCGTGCTTGAGGTGTATCAGGCCTCCAGACCCAAGGAGAGTCCCCTCCTGTGCCCCAGACAATCTCAGTGGCCAGTCACTCCTGCACATTGTAACATCGCAGAGACAGACCCCTGATTATCCTATTGACAGAAGCCTGAGACTGCGGAAAAGTATCTGCAGAAAGAAATGGTACCTGTGGAGATGAGGATAAAATGAAAGGTTAATGATATAATACTAACTACTTTTACGCTCAACCAGGCAACAGTTTGGGAATTGTGGCAAAGCAGCACACCCCTCCAAGTGCCCCTGAGCAAATTGTATACAGTATCCATTGTGTCTCCTAATTATTCCCCTGGATCCACTAAAAATCAGGGTGCATGTTGTGCAGTTTTTAAAAATTCTACTTTATCCCTGGAAAGGAAGTCATGGACACCCCCCCTCCCTTTCTGGCAATGAGGGCTTGACAAGGTACTAAGAACCAGGGCAGTGACAGGAACACAGGAGACACAGGTCAGCAGGACCATGGGCAGAGGCACAGCATAATGGCATGAGGAATAACATCTTGTGTCACCCTATTGGCCAGCACCCGTCTAGATGTTTCTGTGAAGGCATTTTTTAGATAAGATGCAAATTTCAATTAATAGACTTTGAGTGAAGCAGTGACCCTCTGCAGTGTCGATGGGCCTCATCTGCTCAGTTCAAGGCTTGTGAACAGAGATTGAACCTCCCAAAGAAGGAATTTTGTGCCCAGATGGCCATCAGACTCTAACTATATCCTTTACCCCTCCCTGGGCTGCAGCCTGCCCTGCCCCACATAGTTTGAATGTGGTGGTTTAATCCCTTCAAGTCCATCAGGCAGTACCCACTGTCCACCCCAGCTCCTCTGGCTCTGTTTCTCTGAGAACCCTGACTAGTGTTGGGGGTGGGAGAGGCACAGACTGCATATCCAAGGAGCAGGGACTCACCAGGAACGCTGAGCAAATAGGTGGGCATTGCAGGCAGTGGGAGTGAGCACCTGGTAGTGGGGACAATGTTGATAGGCACAGAAGGAAACAGCGTAGAAACTGTAAGGTTGGAATTAGGAGGTGGCAGTTTGCACTTAGCTCTGTTTTATATACACATGCAAGTACAGAAATGACCTGTGTGTGTGCACATGTACATACATACTACATATTATCTAGCTTTGTGCTCACAGGGCCTGGCAGTGATGATGGTCTAGTAGCAGTGAGCACACAGGAATTGATCCTAAGTTCCACACTCTACTGTAAGAAACAGGGCTGAGTGGGGATAGTGCAATGTAAAGTAGAATGCTCCTGTGCCAGAGAGCAAGGAGGTATTCTGAAGGACTGGCCACCCAGAGCACGTCAGAGCCAGCTGGAAAAACATGAGCATCATAACAGCTAATGGAGTAGCTCTGTTACATCCAGCCTATCAAATAAGATAGGAACCATGAGCTCATGTTAACACAAATAAATGGAAGAGAAGAGAAAGCTCTTCCTTGCAGAGAAAGCCAACTAATAAACGTACAAGTAACAGAAATTGGTGGTGCCATCCATCAGCCCCCGAGGACCTGACTCAGGTGGAACGGTTGGTGCTGCTGAGGCTGGGTGGAGGTTTGAGGAGGAACTAGAGACAGTCCCTACTCAGAAAATACCACCACTGTACTTACTGCCAAGAAGATGAGTTAAAAATAGAATAGCAGGCAGCAACGTGTCCCAGTAACTAGAGCTAATTCACCTGATGTATCTGATACTCCAGGTTGAAACAGTCAGAAATGGGGCAACAGAGGCAGCTCATCCCCAACAGGGACTGGGGTGGGTGGGGTTAGTGTTCTCTTAGATGGGAGGATGTCACTTGGTGAACTAAGGGATGACAGGCATCAGGTGTGTGGCTCTTCTCAGATTCAAAGCAGGTGATGGCAGGATGGTGGGGGATGTGGATGTGGGTGACACACCAACGTGTTAGCAACTGAAGGACTAGACGGGGCTGGGGTTCTCTGTACTCCTACTACTTTCTAAGCCATTTCTCCCACTTAACTTGTGGGTTTGGCAGTCATGAGATGTTAGTTTGGCATCTCTTTTGCAGGTGATGTCCATCCTCCTGCATGGAGACGCTGCCTTTGCTGGCCAGGGCATTGTGTATGAGACCTTCCACCTCAGCGACCTGCCATCCTACACCACCCATGGCACCGTGCATGTGGTTGTAAACAACCAGGTAACTCCCAGGCCATCAGTCAGCCCCTCCCAACTGTTCTCTTTGTTACTTACGACATTCACTTTTCATGATTGTAAAAGTATGTCTATTGTTAAGAATTTGGACAATACAGAAAACTGCTTTTTTAAAGTGGAGAGATTTTAATTACATTATTTAAGATGGCATTATTGTGTGCCACAGGCACACAGGTGGCTAAGTTTTTCACTTTGTTTAAGAAACTGGGGTTCTGTATATGCAGTTTATTATCCATTCTTATTTACCACCTTATTTGCTTATGTTATTACACAAGCAAACCATTTTAATGGTTGTTTTCAGTAATGCTGTGAAGAATATTATAGTCCTCACAGTTCACTTCTGCCCAGTACTGATGCACATTACGTATTTGTTACCTGTGATGTCCTCCTGCCAGCTACATCAAAGGGTTGTGACACCAACACCTGTGAACTTTTCATAACACATAGTCAACTGCTGTTTAAGTATGGACACCCTGTTAGGCACCAGACACCACAAGAGCTTGCTCCTTATGAAGACAGTTTACAGTTCATTGAGGGTTAGGGGTTCAGAAGGAAAGGGAGGGTAGGAGTTGATTCTCTGAGGATTTGATGACCAAGTGGAGTCTTAAAGGTCAAGTAGACAAATGCTGAGAACCATGAGTGGAGGCAAGAAAGAGATCTTAGTGTCTGAGGGAGAGGATGAGACCTTCACAAGTGGTTACTGTGAGGGTGAGCTGCCAGCAGCTAGCTCTTAAATAAAGCTCTACTCTAGATACATTGCAAAGCCAGTGTAATTGATGCAAGAAAGTGAGAAGGTGCCGGTTGGTGGTAAGGATGACTTGTCTGTATGCACAGAATGTATTAGAGGAGGAGCCAGGCACAGTGGCGTACACCTGTAATCCCAGCGGCTTGGGGGACAGAGGCAGGAGGATCTCAAGTTCGAGATCAGAGGGAGTCTACGTAACTTAGTGAAACCCTGTCTCAGAAAGTAAAAAAATGGGCTGGTGGTGCAGCTCAGTGTTCCAGCACTTGGAAAGCATGCAAGCACGAGGCCCTGGGTTCAACCCCCAGTACCACAAAAAAAAAAAAAAAAGAATGTATTAGAGGAGGACAGGGAAACCAATGAAAGTGGGGAGAAGGAGAATTTCAAAATTAAGTAAAAGTGGCCAGTATCTCAAAAATACCAAAGAACTGAAGAGTTTAAAAGGTCAGATACAAAAAGTGAAGAAGAATATTATTAAATATGAATATATCACACAACATTGTAAAAGCTACAACTAAGTGTCTGTATGATCCAGACACTGAATTAGGCACTTCACCTATGTTAACTTAATTCATAGGGTTGTTACCCATTTAGTGGGTGGTAGTTCTCCATTTTGCAGAAGAGAAAATTGAGGAGCAGAGATTGAGTAGCTTGTTTAGGTAATGATAGAACCAGTACATGATTTCCCTTCAGAGAATGGTGTTAGGAAGACTTAGCAAAAATACCAAGGAACTAGAGAGCTAAAAAAGTGAACAAAGCCAGGTACCTTTGGCACAGCCACACAGGAGTCAGAAGCAAAAAGAACAAGAGTTTCAGACCAGGGGCTGCTTGTGCAACTTAGTGAGACCATGACTCAAAACATAAAAAGCAGGTTAAGGATGCAGCTCTGTGGTAGAGCACTTACCTAGCATGTGCAAGTCCCTGGGTTCGAATCCCAGTACTACCCAAAAAACAAAAATTTTCCTTTTTAAGGCTGAGTAACATTTAATTGTATGAGTATACCACAGTTTGCTTATTCGGTCATCCATCAGTCTACAGACACTTGGATTGCTTCCACAGTTTAACTATTGTAAGCAATGCTGCTATGAACATGGGCGTACAAATATTTCTTTAAGAGCCTGTTTCCAGTTCTTTATGTTACATACCCAGAAGTGGAATTCTGCATCATATGAAAGTTATGTTTTTAATTTTTTGAGGAATGATATACCTTTTTCCACAGGGCCTGTACTAGTTCACATTCCCAGCAACACTCCATATGAGTTCCAGTTTCTCCATATCCTCATCAACACTCATTAATTTCTGTGAGATTTTTTTGTTTGTTTTATCTTTATAGTAGCATGTGAGGTGGTATCCCATTGTGGTTTGGATTTACCTTAGTGGCATTAAGCATCTTTTCATGTACTTACTAGATGTTGGTATATCTTTGGAGAACTGTTCAAAGAGAGAGTGTGTTTTCCATCAGTAAAGTCTCTGTAGATTTAAATGAATCCCAGAAAACCTGAAAAGAATGTTGACTGTGATGACAGGCCTACATACAGACCTCTTCTGAATCCAGGCAAATTGGAGAGATACCAAAGATATTTGCTTAATGAAATCAAAACTGTAGACCAGTGAATATATATCAATCCTGGAAGACTTGAGTAGATTTGTAGCCTGGAAAAGAGGCATGATCCTGAGGTGATGTGTAGCCTAGGCCTTAGCCAGGTCCTTTTATCTTTGACATATGTGATATGGGTCATGGTATACTCGTGTGGCTTCTTATCTAATTAATTAATTAATTTTTTGAGGCAGAGACTCACCATATAGCCCTGACTGGCCTGGAACTCACTTTGTTGCCCAGGCTGGCCTCAAACGTGTGGTATTCCTCTTGCCTCAGCCTCTCAAGTGCTGGGATTACAGTCGTGCGCCACCCCACCCAGCTCTTCTTATCTAATTTAAACATGCCTGTTCCAAGAGGTTTTCTTTGTGGGACGGGGGCAGAGGCACATATTTCCCTCTGTGGCCCTAGGAGGATCAGCACTTTAACCAGTGACACATGGAAAAACAGAGAAAACCACCCCATCTGAAATGATCCAGAGTAAATAGAGCTGAGCTAATTGTACCTGAATGAGAATTCAGAGCTCTCAGCATTCAGAATGCTGAAGTACAGACCAGATCAAATTTAAAGACAGTCGACGATGTGGTTCAGTGGTAGAGCATTTGCTTAGCATGCATGAGGCCTTGGGTTTGATTCCCTGTTTTACTAAAAAAACTACAGACAAATATTAAGTCAAATATCAATTTTTAAAATTGAGTTGTAATTTACATTCAGTAAAATCCCCCCATTTGATTTGTATGTCTGAGTTTTGATAGATTGCACCACCACAATCCAAGATAAAAAGAGTTTAATCCAGGCACAGTGATGTGTGTATAGTCCCAGCCACTCAGTAAAGGGCAGGAGGATTGCTTGAGCCCAAGGTTTGAGGCTAGTGTGGGCAATGTAGCAAGACCCTGTCTCTAAAAACAAAACAAAACAAAAAAACAAAAAAAGGTCAGGGGACAACAACCAGAGAGAGAGTCTGATTACTCCCGAAATATTCCTTCATTCCTCTTTGCAGCCAGTACCTGTTCACAGCCCAGCCCCTGGCAAACACTATGATTCTACTCTTGCCAGGATGTCTAATAGGTGAAGACAGACGTATGGTTTATACCTTTTGAGTGTATTTCCTTTCCTTCCCTGTAATCTGTTTGGGATTCATCCATGTTCTCCATGCATCCATAGGTTTTTCCTTCTTGTGTAATATTCAGTTGTATGGACATACCACAGTTTGTTTATCCATTTACTTAGTGAAGGAAATTTTTTAAGCTGTTGGCATTATGATTAAAGGTACTTTAAATAAATTCATGGATTTTTTTTCATTTATGGATCATGTTTTCTTTGTTGGATGTAAGCAAACTGCCTTACCAAGGTCACAGAGATTTTTCTCCAGTCTCCTAGAGATTTTGTAATTTTTTACTTCATATTTAAGTCTATGATATATATTTTTTCTCAAATACATTTGCTTATGGATATCCAATTGTCCCAGTCCCATTTGTTCAAAGAATTATCCCCTGTTGAAAAATGAATTAACCAGAAAGAAAGAAGGAAAGAAAGAGACAGAGAAAGAAAGAAAGAAAAGAAAGAAAGAGACAGAGAAAGAAAGAAAGAAAGAAAGAACAATAAAAAAAGAAAAATTAATTAACCATGTACTGGGTATATTCCTGATTCTCTTTTTTTTTCCATTGATCTCTTTCTCTCCTTTTGCCAATACTGCAGCCTCGATTACATAGGTTTGCAACAAGTCTTAAAATCAGTTTGTATGTGTCTTCTAACTCTGTTTTTTTTTGTTGTTTTTTTTTTTTTTTTTAATTGCGGTACTGGGGGTTGAACCCAGGGCCTCGCACCTGCATGTTCTGCAAGTGCTGGACCACTGAGCTGCACCTCAGCCCATTTTTTTACTTTTTTGAGATAGGGTTTCACTAAATTATGCAGACTGCATCTGGTCTCGAACTTGCAATCCTTCTGCCTCCCGAGCCTCTGGGATTACAGGCGTGTGCCACCGCGCCCGGCCAACCCTGTTACTTTTTGAAAATTGTTTTGGATTTTTTTTTTTTTTTTAAATTTTTCTGTACTGGGGGTTGAACCCAGGGCCTAGCACTTGCATGTGTTGTAAGTGCTCTACCACTGAGCTTCACCCTGAGCCCATTTTTTTACTTTCTGAGACAAGGTCTTGCTAAATTACACAGACTGCCTCTGGTCTTGAACTTGGAATCCTCCTGCCTCTGCCTTCCAAGTCAGTGGGATTATAGGTGTGTGCCACTGTGCCCGGCTTTTTCCTGTCTTTTTAATGATCTTTTGCTTTCCATGAATTATGTCTTTGATATCATATCACAACTTGTCCGGTCTTTGATCATTAATGTCTAATACATCAAACCTATTCTTGAGGTGGTCTCTGAACTCAGATGGAATATACTCAAGGTCACACCCTGGCTCTGGTACATTTCTTCTAATTTTCTTCCATTTCAGTTTGTACCTGGATATGAACAGTTGATTCTCTTCATCCACAGTCAGCACCTGGTCTCATTCTGACATTGGATGTTGAGCTTTTCCATTCATCTCTTTCCACAAATGTAGTCACTTTGGCTCTTGCATGTTCCATCTGGTAAATTCCATGTGGATAATCATCATTTATGTTGGTAAAGAAATGTATTTGCAATGAGAAAGTCATTAGTCTGACAAAATTCTGTCATGTGATCTCTGGCATCGTTTCTGTCACCAAAACCATATTTTCTGACTACTGAGCCTTTTTTATTTCTCACTTTTGCATTCCAGTCGCCAGTAATTATCAGTGCATCCTGAATGCATGTTCAATCTATTTCAGATAGCAGAAGCTGGTAAAAATTTTCCTTATCTTCATTTGTACCCTTAGTGGTGGGTGCATAAATTTGAGTAATAGTCGTATTAAATGACCTTTCTTGTTGGCGTATGGATGTTATTCTATCACTGACAGAATTGTACTTCAGGACAGATCTTGAGATGTCTTTTTTGATGGTGAATGCAACTTCATTTCTCTTTAATCTGTCTTTCCCAGCATAGTAGACCATGTTGTTGTTGTTAGGTGCCGTCGAGTTGGTATCCGACTTATAGAGACCCTCTGTACAGCGGGGGAAGCACTATTGTCAGTGCTTCTCTGCTGTTCATAGGGTTTTCAATGGCAGATTAATTTTTGGGAGGGGGTTGCCAGGTCCTTCTCCCAAGCCTACAGCTTCTGGTGTTCCCAGGCGGTCTCCCATCCAGGTACTAACCAGGCCCGACCCTGCTTAGCTTCCAAGATCTGATGGGATCGGATGCCACAGGGCTATAGCTGCAGGCCATAGTAGACCATATACTTATCTAATTCAGCATGACCCATGCCAGTCCATTTTAGTTCACTGATGCCTAGAATGTTGATGTTCATGTACTCCATTTCCCTTTTGATGATTTCTAATTTTCCTACATTTGTACTATGTACATTCCATGTTCCAATTATTAATGGATTTTTATAGTTGTTCCTTCTCATTTTGAATTGTGCCACATCAGCAAATGGAGGTCCCTGGGCCTTTACTCCATTCCCATCATTAAGGTAGACTCTACTTTGAGGGTTGCTGCGCTTTAGCTCAGTTGGTAGAAGTGCTTCTCCAGTCTCTTGGAGGGCCTAGGTTAGATCCCCAGCATCACAAAAACAGGAGAAGTACATGGCAATCCACTCCTGAAGCAATCCCTAAATAATCAGCCACTGAAAACCCTATAAGGGTTGCTATGAGTCAGACCCTACTTGATGGCACCTAACAACAACCACCACTTTGAGGAGGCAGCTCTTCCCCTGTCATCTTTTGAGTGCCTTCGAACCTGGGGGGCTCATTTTCCAGCGCTATATCTGACAGTGTTTCTGTGTCATAGGATTTTCAGTAGCTAATTGTTTTGGGAGTAGGTTAGCCATGTCCTTTGCCTAGTCAGTCTTAGTCTGGAAGTTCAGCTAAAACTTGTCCACCATGGGTGACCCTGCTGGTATCTTTAATACCAGTGGCATAGCTTTCAGCATCACAGCAACATGCAGTCCCCCACAGTACAGCAAACCAATAGACACGTGATGGTGTGTATGCATAGCCACCTTTATCTTTTTGAATACCCGGATGCTCTTAACAGAAGTGGATGCTGAGGAGGGATCTTGAGTACTGCAGTCTTAACCTTTCCGAGCTATTTCCTTTCTGAGGCTCCTGATATAAGGCATATGATGAGCACTACTCTTGCTTCAGGCCTGCCTTCCCCTAACAGCTCAGACCCAGACAGGCAATGCTGGCTCTAGTACCAGCTGAGATTGTTCAGGCTTTCTTGAATGTTAGACCCTTTACATTTCTCAGTGTTCTCATCATTGTGTGGCTATTTCTAAAATCAGTGTGAGAAGAGAGATTATTTAAAGCAATTTGACATGAATATAGAATTCTTAGACCTCTCTAATAAAGACCAGTTTTGCATATATATACATGTGTGTATGTGTACTTTTCCCCGTGCTGGAGATGGAACCCAGGCCTGTGCATGCTAGGCAAGTGCTCCTACCCGCTAATATTTTCTTGTCTGTTTCCTGCTTTGACTCATTGCTTATGAGATGGTGTGGGGCCAGGAAGACCTGTAGCAGGAAAGGAACTCGCTACTTTGCTGAGACTCTTGTTTCTCCTAAGAATATATGTAGAAGTCACCCTTTTAGAAATTTCTAAAAATGTAGAAATTTCTAAAATGTAGAAATTTCTAAAAGGGTGACTTCTAGGTATGTTCTGTCAAAACCATAACAAGATAATAAATTCATAGGATAGGACAACCTGGCAAAACCATAGGATGAAATATTTTTATAACCATTAAAATATTTGATATCCTGGAAAAATATTCGCAATAGGATCAATGGAACATGGAGGTTATGCATATGTTGCTTGGGGAATGCTACCTGAGCCACTGTGGAGAACTGTATATAGTATTTGGAAAAATTTACCATCCTCGTGTGTTTTCCCTTCCCAGCATACTGCAGATAAACTCAGTGTTGACAGCAGAAAACCTGTGTAAGAATGTGTACAGCTACGTTGTTTGTATTAACTGCAAATAGGAAGCAACCTAAATGTCAATCAACAGGAGAATGGATGGTACACTGGGGTACATACTGTTTATAGTTACATTTCATTACTAGGCTGTGCCAAAAGGAGTAGAGCTACATTTTTCAACCTGAATAAATCAAAATACAAATGTTGAACAAAAAGCAAGTTGCAAAGGATTTATACGGTATGTATAGAGTATGGTACCATATATAAGGAACACCGAAAATACATCGGTATGGCTGGGGGTCTGACTCAGTGGTAGAGAACTTGTCTAGCCTGCATAAGGTCTTGGGTTCAGTCCCCAGCACTACCAAAAAAAAAAAAAAAAAGAAAGAAAGAAAGAAAAGAAAAGAAAAAGAAAGGAAGGAAGGAAGGAAGGAAATACTCTTCAGAAATGTCAGTGCCATGAAAAACCAAGGAACACAGAGGAACCTTCCCCATAAACACAGGCTATAGGAGACATGACACCAAAATGTGACATGGTGTTCTGGACTAAAGGAAAGGAGACAATAGTGCAGGCATTATTACGACAGTTAATGGAGTGCATGTGTGGACTGTGGAGCAGACAGTGGTGCCGTTTGATGCCCAAGTGGTCTGTGGATTAGGTAATGAATAAATTGCTTGAGGCTGAGCTGCCCTCTGGCTGAGTAAGGGAATGTCCTTGTCCTAAAAAATAGGAAAAGTTCACAGCCAACCCCTGAATGATTCTGGGAAAGGGGTGTGTGTATGCATGTGGGTGTGTGATGGGGAGAGTGTGAATAATACACAAAGGGCAAAATGGACCATTGGCAAACGTAACTGAAGCGCATATGAGAGTTCTTCGCAGTGTCCTTTCAGTTTTTTCATGAGTGAAATTTTATCACAGTTTAAAAGTTACTAGAAATCCTAAGAAGATATTACATGCTGTTTATGGACATATGAAATATAGACAGCATCTGGATGAAATGCCCTGTGATTGCAGGAGAGGAAGGAAGGCCACTGATTCAGCTGCCAGCAGAAGTGTATAACAAGAAAGACTGAGAAAGAAGCCAATATGGCAAAACTGTCGAGATTTGCTTCTGTTAGATGATGGGTTCATGGGTGATCATCTTTATGTTTGAAGCATTTCATAAAAACAAAATTTTAAATGCAAGTTATAAAATTATGAATATAAGCTAGGTGTGGTGGTGCACATCTGTAATTCTAGCACTCAGGAGATTGAGGCAAGGATCACAAATTGGAGGCCAGCAAAAATTATCCATATATAGGATGTTTTTGTTGCTGTAGTTGAGACAAGTTTTCACTGTGTAGCCCTGCCTGGCCTGGAACTTACTATGCAGACTAGGTTGGTCTTGAACTTGCATCAGTCCTCCTGCCTCTGCCTCCCAAATGCTATGATTATAGCTGTGTGCTACCACACTCAGCCATATATAGTTTGAGTTGGGGGCAAGTTATTTTTGTTTTGTGGTACTGGCGGGGGGGGGTGCTGAACCCAGGGTCTCGCACATATTTCTGAAAATACTCTACCACTGAACTATACTCCACATGCTTTTTAAAATTTTTTATCTTGAGACAGGGTCTCACTAAGTTCTGCAGGTTGCCTTTGGCCTCAAACCTGCAATCCTCATACCGCTGCCTCCTGAGTCACTGAGATTATACGCACTACCATGCCCAGCTCGTATATAGTTTTTAGTACATCTGAGTGGCAGGAATATTATGAAGACTTTACATTTGCTTTTAAAAAAAAAAAATCATTGCCAGGTACCTTGGCACATGCCTGCAGTCCCAGCAACTCAGAAGGCTAAGGCAGGAGGATCATAAGTTCAAGGCCAGAGATAGCCTCCCCCACTTACAAAGACCCTGTCTCAAAATAAAAATAATTAAAAAGGGACTGGGAGTGTAGTTCAGTGGTAGAGCCTTTGCCTAGCATGCACAAGACCCTGGGTTCAACATCCCATTACTGAAAGAAAAAAAAAGAAAAGAAAAAGAATGCACAGAATGTTAAATGAATAAAGCAAAAAATTGTAGAAGTAAGATCTCAAACTTTAAAAATATATACATAAATTTACATAGGTATGTATACAAAGAAAATGATCTGGGAGGGAAAACATCAAAATATTTATTTACACTATAAGCTATAGAATTATAAGTAACCATTGAATTTTTTATACTGCCTTTTCTATGTTCTGTTGGTTAAGTATATATGAACTTTGTTATCAGACTAGGAAAGAATAAAACTTTAGAAAAAGATCAAATGGCCATTTGGAGCATATATCCAGGGCAGCCAAGCAGGAACTGTCAGCTGTCCCCAGAGCTGCCCTCTTCCTCTGGGCCTTGTGCCACTGGTGCCAGGTATCCTCTCGGCAAACCGTGTGTTTCTTGCAGATTGGCTTCACCACAGACCCTCGGATGGCTCGCTCTTCCCCCTACCCCACCGACGTGGCCCGAGTGGTGAATGCTCCCATCTTCCACGTGAACTCAGATGATCCTGAGGCTGTCATGTATGTGTGCAAAGTGGCAGCTGAGTGGAGAAGCACATTCCACAAGGACGTGGTTGTTGATCTGGTGAGTGGCACCAGGATGAGTGTACCCTGGCAGAGACCTGGCTGCCTCCTTGCCCTTGCCATGCAGGCCACCTTGGGGCTTTCTAGTGTCTTGCCTCATGTGGGATCCTTCCTGCTTCAGTGTGTTCAGGCCCAGGCCCAGCATGAAGTACTCCCCAGTCAGGAGCTGTGTGGACCAAGAGGGCCATTCATGGGCCCACCTGGTCCTGTTGTGGTGGGACAGCATTATGCATAAAGACCTTATGCCCAGATCATTCCCATTTTATCTAATTTAATAGAGCAATTCCACTGTGGGAATGAAAGAGACAGGATCTTATTACAGGGGAAGTAAACTGAGGCAGAGACACAGGGTAAGACACGCATCACGGTAGGTGAGATAGGACAGGTGCCCTAATGGCACTCCTTCCTGGGGGCCAACTGTAGCCTCATGTCCTCTCTGCTACACTGACCAGGTGTGTTACCGGCGCAATGGCCACAATGAGATGGATGAGCCCATGTTCACACAGCCACTCATGTACAAGCAAATCCGCAAGCAGAAGCCTGTGCTGCAGAAGTATGCAGAGCTGCTGGTGTCTCAGGGCGTGGTCAACCAGCCCGAATATGAGGTACATCCTGGCAGGCCTTTGCAGAGCTGGGGAGAGCTAGAGAAAGCAACCACAGGCCGGTTCTCTCACTAGGACCCAAGTGAAAGCGTGTGAAGCTCCTGAGATGCTTTATAAAGGAGGTGGGCCTTAAAGCAGTGTTTTGGGGAAGAGAAGGGTGTTCTGGAAACAAGGTGGTGGCTGCCCAATAAGTTTTCTCAGTTGACACAGATTATGTTGTGGTGAGAGGTGAGTGAAGCGTTTAGCTTGGTGAAGGGCCTGTGTGGTCTGCACTAGACGTTCCAGCTAGGTGAGTGGGAGGCACATGCTGGTAATGTGAGGAGCTGTGTCAGACACCTGGGATGGGTCAGGACCCAGATTGAGCAGCTACTAGAGGTGTGGTTTTGGGAGCACATCGAAACTACGATAGCTGGAACAGTTCTTAGGAAAGAATGTGAGAGTCGGGGTTCAGTCTCTGAGCAGGATCTCCAGCTAGCACATGTGGGGAAGAAACTCTCAGGAGTGAGAAAAACAGAATGGTGCAGCCTTTCAAGGATCTAAGAGAAGCAGTGTATGTTGTGCAGGAGCAGGCTCAGAAGCCAGTAAGTCTAAGGACGTGCAGACGGAGGGAGGATGTGCACAAGAGTGGTGTGTTGAGCATGCCTCACGGATGTGTTGGGCATGGAAGGCTGGGGTATGGTGGGCCTTACAGCAGGGGTATGCTGGGCTCATACAGCTGTGTGTTCCTGACCCTCCAGGAAGAAATATCCAAGTACGATAAGATCTGTGAAGAAGCATTTGCGAGATCCAAAGATGAGAAGATTCTGCACATCAAGCACTGGCTTGACTCCCCGTGGCCTGGTGAGCACCACCACCAATAGACGCCTTTGTGAATCTTATGTAACTATGGGCCCTCTACTCAGTAAAAAGCTCCTCCCCACTCCATGCCCACAACCCAGTGCAGACACCATTTCAGCAAAGGCAATGTGGCTCCCAGGGTTCTCTCTGGGGAGCCTGGGGTCCTGGAGAGGCTGGAGCAGTTCCACTGATCTGCTCTGCAGACGTCCTTTCCAAAGCAGGTGGTGTGCCTCAGCCTGTCCCTGTTCCCCTAGGCTTCTTCACCCTGGATGGGCAGCCTAGAAGCATGTCCTGTCCCTCCACTGGCCTGGAGGAGGATGTTTTGACCCACATCGGGAATGTGGCCAGCTCTGTGCCTGTGGAGAACTTCACCATCCATGGAGGTAACCAACCCTGTGCTTGCCTATGGGAAAGTTGGCCCAGGGCAGCACCTCTCAGGGACAGTGACTCCAGCTCATGCTCTTCAGAGTCTCCCCTGCCAAAGCTCGCTGGGCATACTGGTGGGCCCAGCTCCCACCCCACAGTCTCAGCAAGGTCCTGCACTTCTAAGTAACAGAGAAGAGGCTGAGGTCACTGCTTTTGCAATGAGTCAGGAAACCCTGATGCTGCAGGTGAAGAAGGTTCTGTGCATCTCACCGGAGCAAAGGAAGTGAGGTGGCCACATGAGCCTGGGCCTACAGTGCTGTAAGTGCTATATCTCTGCAGGCCTGAGCCGGATCTTGAAGACTCGCAAGGAGCTGGTGACAAACCGGACTGTGGACTGGGCCCTGGCAGAGTACATGGCATTCGGCTCGCTTCTGAAAGAGGGCATCCATGTCCGGCTGAGTGGCCAGGATGTAGAGCGAGGCACCTTCAGGTAGCATTCTGAGGGGTTTTTGCCCTTCAGAGTCGGAAGGGAGGGGCTCTGGTGTTTATTATCCAGAAGATGGTGTCGAAAAGTTTCTGTAGCTCTGTTGTCTGGGCTACCACATCCTTCCCCTAATTATTGTGGATGCTCCTGTTAACCAGTGGGTGGGGCCTCTGCTTCGCAGCATCTGTCAGAGTGTTTGCCCTGCATCTCTTGTTACTGTGAGGTTCTCAGCACTTGGTGACAGATGAGCTCTACTGCTTATTAAGGTTCTCCTGCCATTCTGCCTAGCCACCGCCACCATGTGCTTCATGACCAGAATGTGGATAAGAAGACCTGCATCCCCATGAACCATCTCTGGCCCAACCAAGCCCCCTACACTGTGTGCAATAGCTCCCTGTCTGAGTACGGTGTCCTGGGTGAGTGCCCACTCTGCCACCCCCACTTAACACCCTCACTGTGCCCTGGCCTGCCCACTGACATGCCGGACATGTCTTTCCTCCATCCATTGTAGGCTTTGAGCTGGGCTTTGCAATGGCTAGCCCTAACGCTCTGGTCCTCTGGGAGGCCCAGTTTGGTGACTTCAACAACATGGCCCAGTGCATCATTGACCAGTTCATCTGCCCGGGACAGGCCAAGTGGGTGCGACAGAATGGCATTGTGCTGCTGCTGCCTCATGGCATGGAGGGCATGGTGAGCCCGCCCTTCCCCCAGCCAGACCTGGGTCCCACCCTGAGACCTGAGGGCACTGCCAGGCTTCCCACCCAGCTTAGGTCGGAGTGTCACTTTGGAAGGCATGAGCAGCCTGCCCTGGATGAGGAGCAGGTGGTGCCCATACAGACCTGCAGACCCTGGTGCCCTGAGCTTTGCTGTGGGAGGGGGCGAGATTGAATGAACTCCACTACCAGAAGAGACCCCAAAATAAACAAGTTGGTGAAGGATGAGAAACAGCAGGTGCAGTAGAAGTCAGCATGTGGAATCCCAAACTGACCATGTGTCTGTTCCAGGGTCCAGAGCACTCCTCAGCCCGCCCAGAACGTTTCCTCCAGATGTGCAATGATGACCCAGATGTCCTGCCAGTGAGTAGAGCAGGCCTTGCTGCCTAGCTGACCAGGGTGTCTGGTGGGGACCCTGGGGAAGACTCTTTAGAAACCTCTGACCCGGGAGTTTGAGGGATGGCCCCCCCCATGGCCCTCACATCCTTGTCTCCTCAAAGTGCAATGGCTGCTTCGTGCTGCTGCTGAAAGCCCAGGAGCCCCCGCTTGGCCCTCTGCATGAGCTGGGTGAGCCACCACTGCTCAGCCTCAGGCAGACACTGTGGAGAATGGCACTTTGATGTGGTGGGAAAGAGCTTGAAGAAAGCTATTGGGAGTCAGTTTCCAGGGAAGATTAGCAATAACTTTAGGCAGGACCTTGTCCGCTAAAATGCCATCAGTTCCCTGCTGGCCAGAAACCTCCAGGAGGCTGTGATGAGCTAAGTCGGACTCAGAGTGTGAGATCCGGACTGTGCCTGGTCTGCTTAGTGTCTGCTGAGTCTCAGGTGAGGTGGGCACCTGAGAGTAGAGCCATGAGGCTTCCTGAAGCCCCACAACCCCAGACACCCCCTGAGGCCAGATGCTCAGTGCTGTCCCCAGCCCAGGCTATTTCCATCTGTACTGCAGGACCTTACGGAAGCCAACTTTGACATCAATCAGCTGTATGACTGCAACTGGATTGTTGTCAACTGCTCCACTCCTGGCAACTTCTTCCACGTGCTGCGACGACAGATCCTGCTGCCCTTCCGGAAGCCGGTTGGTGGAGTTTCCCTCCTTTGACCATATCTGGCCTCAGGATGACCCAAGGCGTGGGCCCTGCTTCATTGGCATAGGGAAGGGCTCCCCTGGTTCCTCTTGTGCTGGGCTGCCTAGGTGGTGCCTAAAAGGAAGTGTGTCCAGAGCGTGGTGTCAGAGAGCTGGTTCCCCTTGCTCTAACACAGGGAACTGCACATTCTCACCCTGCAAGCTGGTCCTCAGGGCTGCTAAGCATCACAGGCGAAGAGGTCAGGCGAGGCCGCAGTCCTTGGCCCAGTGAGGAGGACAGAGGGCTGAGCAGGTAGTGGTAGGATGTGCACTGAGCACTGGAAGAGAGGTGAGCCCCAGGAAGCAGCCCCTGAGCTGGTTACTGGAGAGTGAGTAGGAGTTGAGGGGGGCCACAGGGAAATGTGATCCAGGAGGAGGAAGGAGTGTGAGGGGCATTCAGGGAGACCTGCTGCCCTGGAGTGCAGGGCAAGGACACAGCTGAGGCCTTCAGGGAGGGGCAGCCCTGCTACTGGCCTCGTCACAGCCTCATAAGCTCAGGGCACATCAAGGAGAGACTCAGGCTCTCTCTGGGAGGCCTGGACTCAGGGAAGGATAGGGCAGCCCTGGAGAGTAGACGCCCACCCAAAGGAGATGAGCAGCAGAGAAATAGATGTCTTCCTTTCTTCCTCGTCCCTGCCTCTTCTGAGTGAGGCTCCGATTGGGAATGGGGAGCTGGCTGGGTTGGCCCTCATTTTTCACCTTCTTGTACATCATGAGCATATTCTGTCTTTCAGTTAATCATCTTCACCCCCAAATCCCTGCTGCGCCACCCTGAGGCCAGAACCAACTTTGACAAGATGCTTCCAGGTGGGTATGAGGGGAATGGGCATTTCCTGGGAAGGCACAGCTTTGCTATTTTTGTAGGGTTTACAGAGCTTGTATTTGTTAATCTCTTTGTGGCTCTTGCCACATTTTTGGTCGTGGGGTGAAGACCTATGGGTGGCTGCCTTTTACCTGTGAATGCCCCCAGAACTGCAGTAGACACTTAATGAATCTGGGCAACAAGTCGGTGCTGCTGTCCTTGCCCTCCAGCTGTGGGCTGCAGCTCACCTCAGGCTCAGAGGTGCTGGCCGCAGAGAAAGACCTTGGAGATGGAGGAAAAGACCCTGGGAAGTAGGGCTGGCAAGTAACACGCAGCTGCTCTGCCGTGCAGCAAGGCTGCAGCTTGAGATTTCCATGTGGACAGTGGCAAGGAGTGCTAACCCAGCCGTAGCCACCCAAATGTCCCAAGGGCTCACAGGTCCAGAATGTCTGCTTCTTCCCAGCCACCAGGCCCCCTTTAGTCTTCTGTTAAGTTGAACCCCTTGTTAATTTTCTTTTTTTTTTTCCCAAGGTAACAATTACATATTTAATACATCTTGCTTTTAACAGCAATTGTCCAAGTAAACACATCATAGACCTTATAACTTATTAACGATTTTATAGTGCTTACAAAGTTGATTCTAAAAATATACCTTATTTGTTCTAAATGAATAACATCTGAAAGATAGAATAATAAATTATAGTGGTGTGTTTATCACCTCTATAGTTAAGCTTGTGTACATATATTCGGTATGAAATCCTTTTAGGATTTTCACCCTTTCAATCTGAAAACATAAAAGCAAATTTAAGTTTGGCATACAAGATCTCAGTCTGATAGTAATTGTTTTAAAATTAAGAATTTTAAAATATCTACTTTCTAGGAAAGCATGAACATGTGCACATGTACACACACTCATTACAGTACTCAGGAAAATTTGCCCTTGTGTCTCAATTGTCAACAAGTTCAAAAAGAAAAAAGCTAAGAATATATGGAAACCATACTTAAATAGCTGAAATCATTAACAAGACATAAAACTTACCAAGATGTTTAACATTCACAGTATGCCACCTCAATACATTCTTCAACAGATTTGAACAATTCACCCATAGACATAAACGCATAGAAATTACGTGTCCATCCTTTCCCCAGACTGCATATGGTAAGGTTGCAAACCAAGGCATTCCACTGACAATCACCTGGTGAAGCCCAGTTAGAGTGGTTTGCCATATAGAACCCAACAGATTAGAAATTTTGATTTGATATGTTTGGTGATTCTTCTATGTCCCCTGTGCAAAAAGCAGGAAGATTCTGTATTGAAAATGACAGCTAATGTCACTTTACACTTTATGGCATTGCAGAAGGTCCCTGTATTCTGCACACATATTTTATTCTAGTTAAATTCCCTAACTCTTAATTATATGTACTTTTCTAATTTTAGACTCAAAACATTCTAATGCTTGTAACCTCACCTGCCCATCATATATATGGCCAGTAAAATCTATCAAAACAGAAAATTACTCTTTGGGCTCTTTCCAGTAAGGCAGGGTTAAAACCATTCTATGGAAGTTCATTTTCACCATATATTAAAATACTCAAACTCTCCAAAACAGCATCAAAATAGAAACTAACCACACATTAGGGCAATCATAACTCATACTGTTGTGATTAGAAAAATAAAAAGGCACAACAGTGAGCTTAAGAGAAAATGCCAGCTATTCATTTGCTTTTTGTTTGTTTGTTATATTTTGGCTGTCCTCTTATTTTATCTAAGTTTATAAATTTTTCAAAGCCTTCTTATACTCTTCATGACAGTAATAGACTATTTTGGCACATCAACATTGTGATACAACATGTGGTATGTTTAAAAAAATTAATTTGAAAATTTCATCTATGAATCAACATATTTTTAATGTAGTGCACATACATCTTACAGTTATTTTAAGTCGAATACATAAAGGTTTGTAACTGATTTACAGATGAAGCAATCACTGATTGCAGTAACAACATGTGTATGTATCTATACACACCAGTCAAGGGAAAACTGCATCTTGGCAATTTTATAGTGCAAAGTTTTGTTGGCGTATCTGTCATTTATATGCCCTTTTCTTCTTCTTTTTCTGTATGAAAGATATAATTTTGTCTTCATTCTTGATGAGATTTTTCTGCAGTAACTTTACATTCATACACTGCCAGTTGCCTACCAATGTTTCCCATTGTATGCCTCCAGCAAAAAATATACATGGCAACCAAGAAGGAGCATAGAGAAAATCTGGAGATGTATATTGATAAACACCATTATAGACTAGCAATTGAGTGACCACAGTTGCCAAGAAAGCAATTCCTACTCCAAGGCCAAAACCACTTCTAGATCGATCAAAACTCCACCACAGTCCAATGGAAAGTGCAGCCAAAGTGAGAGACAATTGTATGTTATTATCAAAATCCACTTTCTGAGATCACTGTTAAAGAGTCATCTTAAAATGTGTAGCCAAATAGCATCTGTTCATTTTTCTGAAGCTGTGCCACAGCATGGTGGTACCCACCATGGGGAAAAAAAGATGCTTGCAGTCACATCAGGTGGAAAGAGTGTCACATTTCTCTGAATCTGAAGCAGATTTAACACTAATGCAAGGAATGTTCCAATAAAAAACAGCACTACTCCTCGAATCATCAAGTTCATACTCTGGCTAGTGATAGATGAGATATAAGGGCCACATTTTGGGGGCCCCAATGACTGTGTCTCTCCTCTGCCATGTTTCATAAGTTTAGTAAGCCATAAAAATAACAATAATAATAAAATAACATAAAAAAAGGCTTTCCAGATGAAAAGTTCAACTGTTCATGAATCAAAGAAGACTGATGTTTCAATGATGCCACATCTTGTCTTAACGTGGACCTACCAAAAATCCCCCACCTCCGCCATCTTCAGGGACCAGCTCCCTGACACCTAACTCTGCCTCTTCCTCCTCCTCTCCCACCCCTTGTTAATTTCCAATTTCTTTTCTCATAAAGTACATGTAACATAAAATCAACCACCTTAGGTAGTACATTCACCTTGTTCAGCTGTCTCCACCCCTATTCCCAGAACTGTTTGGGAAAACTGAAACTCCATTCCTACGGAGTTTCCCTAACTCCTTACATCTCCTCCCACGCCCTTGCAGCCAGTATTCTACTTTGTGTCTAAGTAGAATCATACAGTATAATTGAGTATCCCTTATCCAAAATGCTTGGGACGAGAAGTGTTTTGGATTTCAGATTTTTTCAAAGTTTGAAATATTTGCGTATACATAATGAGAGCTCTCTTGGGGATGGGACCCAAGTCTAAGAATGGTCATGCTTTCTGTTCACCTATGTTTTGATAGCACTCCTATCACCTGAGGTCAGACATGGAGTTTTCCACTTGTGGTATCAAGTTGGTGCTCACAAAGTTTTCAGATTTGGGAGCATTTCAGATTTTGGATTTGAAGAGTAGGGATGCTCTAACTATATTTGTCTTTTTATGACTTGCTTATTTTGGTTAGCATATTGTCCTCAATCCTGCAGCTGTACCACTGTGGCATCCAATCCCGTCAGATCTGATGCTAAGCAGGGCCAGGCCTGGTTAAGTACTTGGATGGGAGACTGCCTGAGAACACCAGGTGCTGTAGGCTTGGGAGGACTCTGCAGCCCACTCCCTGCCAAAAAAAATCAGCCATTGAAACCCCTATGAATAGCAGAGAAGCATTGACAATAGTGTTTCACCTGTTGTACAAAGGGTCGCTATGAGTCAGACACCTAACAACGTCCTCAAAAGTTTATCCATGTTACAGTGTGTGTCATAATTTCTTGCCTTATTAAGGCTGAACAATATTCCATTTTTATGAATGTGCAACATTTTGTTTATCCATTCTTTGTTCTATGGACACTTGGGTCTCTTTCCATGTGAATAATGCTACTTTGCACATGTATATACAAATATTTCTTCAGAACCCACCTTTCAGTTCTTTTGGGTATATACTCAGAGTTGGAATAACTGGACCATGTAGACCCTCTAGTAATTCTGTTTTAACTTTTTGAGGAACTGCAAAACTTCCATAGCAGCTGTGCCATTTAACATTCCCACCAACAATATAGAGAGGTTCCAATTTCTTCACATCCTCCTCAACACTTACTGTTTTTTGTTGTGGGGTTTCTTCTTGTTTTTTAAAGTAGCCATCCTAATGGTTGTAAGATGGCATCTCACTAGGATTTGATTTGCATTGAACATCTTTTCAGAATGTGCTTTTGGACATTTACATACCTTTGAAGAACTATCTATTCAAATTCTTTGCCCATTTTCAAATCAGGTTGTTTTCTGTTGTTGAATTTTAGGAGTTCTTTGTATTTAGTTTATCAATCTTTTATCAGATACATGCTTTGCAACTTTCTTCTCCCATTCCCTGGTTTGCCATTTTAATTTGATAATGTCTTTTGATATATCAAATGGTTTTGATTTTGATGAAGTCCAACCTATTTTTTCTTTTGTTGCCTGTGTCTTTGGTGTCGTATTAAAGAAATCATTGCCATATCTAGTGTCGTGAAGCTTTTGCCCTATGTTTACTTTTTAAATTTTTTTCTTGTGGTGCTGGGGATTGAAGCCAGGGCCTTGTGCATGCTAGGCATATAAATGCTGTACCACTAAACTATATCCATAGCCCACCAACATTTACTTTTAAGAGTTTTATGCTTTTAGCTCTTCAGGTTATATCTTTGATTTATTTTGAGTTAATTTTTGTATATGGTGTTAGGTAAGGGTCCCAACTTCATTTTTTTGCATGTGGATTTCCAGTTTTACCAGCACCATTTGTCAGAAAAAAGCTACTTCCTCCATTGTATATCCTTGACACCCTTGTTGAGAATCATTTGATCAGGTATGTGAGGGCTCACTCTTAGGCTTTCTGTTCTATTCCATTGATCTGTGTATCTGTGTTGTTGAGGTTTTTGTTGTTGTCTTTTTCTTTCTTTTTTTTTTTGCGGTACTAGGGGTTGAATGCAGGGCCTCACGTTTGCATGCTTTACAAGTGCTGGACCACTGATCTGCACCCCCAGCGTTTTTGTTTTTGTTGTTGTTGTTTTACTTTTTGAGACAGGGTCTCGCTAAGTTACGCAGACTTACTCTGGTTTCGAACTTGTGATCCTCCTGACCCCGCCTCCCAAGCTGCTGGGATTATAGGCTTGCACCACCACACCCGGCCTTCCATTTATTTTTGAAACAGAGTTTCACTCTGTAACCCAGGCTGGCCTCAAACTCTTGATGCCCTTGCCTCTGCCTCCTAAGTGCTGAGATTATAAGTGTGCACCACCATGCCCACCCTATATATCTGTCTTTACACCAGTGCCACACTGTTTTTATTACTGTAGCTTTGTATTAAGATTTAATCAGAAACTGTGATTATTCTGACTCTTGCTTTTTGTTTTGTAAAATTATTTTGGTTTTTCAAAGTTCCTTCAGTTTCTATATGAAGTTTAGGGTAGAATGTTCTCTTCTGCACAAATCAAACAAGTCATCATTGAGATTTTTATAGAGGTTACATTGAGTCTGTAGATGCTTTGGGTTATGTTGACAGGGTAACAATTTTTAAGTCTTCTACTCCATGAATATGAGATGTTTATATATATATCTGTTTTCATTCTTTTCTTTTAATAGTTATAATATTATGTAGTTTTCATTATTTTTAATGCTACTAGAAATGGAATCATTTCCTTAATTTTCTTTTCAGTTTGTTCATTGCTAGTGCATAAAAATGCATCTGGTTCTTGTGGGTTAATTTTTGCATCATACGACTTTACTGAATTGGTTAGTTCTAAAGTTTTTTAATGCAGCTTTTAGGGCTTCCTACATGTAAGATCCTATCACCTGTGAGCAGAGATCATGCTGCTACTTCACTTTCAATTTTGATGCCATGTATTTCTTTTCTCTTACCTAATTTTCTGTCTAGGACTTCCTAGTACTGTAGTAAATACAAGTAGTCAGAGTGAGCATTCTAGATTTGTTCCTGACTTTAGAGGAGCAGCTTTCAGTGTTTTACCATTGAGTATGATTTTTGCTGTGGATTTGCATCTGTAATCTCTATCATGTTGAGATTTGAGGGTTCTCATCATGGAAGCTAGCCCCAGCTGTCTGAGTGTGTCCTCTGTTTGTGTTGTAAGTTTTTATATTTATAAACTCATGAGGCATATGAATGGAGTAGCCCAAGGCATGGTTTAGCGTAATTAATTGTCCTAAAGCCTACCCTGGGCTGTTTTGAAGAACAACTGATCTCATCCCAGGCTGGCCTGTCTATGGTGCATCTGTGCACCATGTCTTCTCAGATGCTTGCAGAGGCTGGCAGGGGGAGGTGGCACTGACCCTTGAAAGCCATATGTTCTGGGCGCACATGACATAGCCCTGTCTCATGGGCCACATGCTCACACACAGCAGCATAGGGTGGGTCCAGAGAGAACGAGCCCGGCTGTGGGATTCTCGTGCAGGAACCCACTTCCAGCGGGTGATCCCAGAAGACGGCCCTGCAGCTCAGGACCCAGACAAGGTCAAGAGGCTCCTCTTCTGCACAGGCAAGGTGTATTATGACCTCACCCGAGAACGCAAGGCAAGGGGTCTGGAAGAGCAGGTGGCTATTACAAGGATTGAGCAGGTAAGGGCAGGTGGCCTGGCCACTGCCAGCACCCTCCCGTGGGGCTTTGGGGATCTGGTGCATTGGCAGAACAGCACTTACTGACATGGGGTACCCCTGGTCCTGACCTTTCCCACCTGAAATGACCACAAGACTGCCCTTCAGGAACACAGCCTCCCCCTACCCCGACCCTGCCTGCCCTCTGAATGTCCTCTCCTGATCAGACTCTGCTCTCTCTCAGCTGTCGCCGTTCCCCTTCGACCTCCTGCTGAAAGAGGCCCAGAGGTTCCCTGGGGCTGAGCTGGCCTGGTGCCAGGAGGAGCACAAGAACCAGGGCTACTACGACTATGTGAAACCGCGCCTGCGAACCACCATCAGCCGAGCCAAGCCCGTCTGGTGAGGCTTCAACTCTCCAGGGGTGGGGCTGCAGGGCCCACAGCAGCCCGCTGCCTCACCATTCCATTTCTCTGTCTGTCCAGGTACGCTGGCCGGGACCCAGCAGCTGCCCCAGCCACTGGCAACAAGAAAACCCACCTGACAGAGCTGCAGCGCTTCCTGGACATAGCCTTTGACCTGGATGCGTTCAGGAAATTCTCATAGACACTCCTGGGCTGCCTGTCCCCACCCCACACCCATGATGCTCCTTGCTTCTCAACTAAAGAATAGTGCCTCCGCTGCCCACACCTCACCCTTGCCGTCCTGCACACCTCCCCTGTTCTCACAGGGGCAGGCTGCTAGCCCCTCATGCTTGGCTGTCCCCAAGCCCCACGCTGCCCAGCCTGAGCTGTCTGCTGTCAGGCTGAGCAGCTTTCATGGAGGCACAGGGAGCAGGACAAGGAAAGGGAGCCCTGCCAGCACATCTTGGGAGAGGGCAGCTCTGGCCGCACCCCTCCCCACCTCATCATCCCTGGAGTAGGAACAGAGCCGCCTTTGGCTTCCTAGGGTGTTGGCAGTCCTTGTCATCCATCAAGGCTGGGTCTGGGACTAAAGGTAGCTTTGGCTGTCTGGAGCCAAGCCTGAGAAGCCACAGAGGAACCATAGAACCTGGATACCAGCATAGGTTTCTAGCATGGGCCTCTGCTATTAGGTGAATGGAGGATGGTATGAGGCCGGTGGGGAGGCCTCAGCCCACCTGGCACAGCAAAGTTAGGTTCGGCTGTGCAGTGACCTTTCTCTGTGACCCTTTAAGGCCCCTGGGCTATGTGTGGGGACCATGCCCTATGCCCCTGCCTGAGGCAGGCGGCCCCTGGAGCCCACGGGTTATTGTGTGGGCCCACAAGTCCCTTCGGGTCTCACAGCTGGGGCTCTGGCTGCTCCCCTTCTTGCTGACCCCCACCTCCTCCCTCAGCTCCCAACCACCCTACTCTCTTTCTGCTGTTTCCCTTGAACACAATGGAGACTTTTGATGCATCCTTTTCTTTGCTGTGCCAAAGCAGGTCAGGAGCGGGAGAAGGGGGCAGGTGAGGGTAGAGTGGGCCAAGGGCCCGGCTGCCCTTCATCCCTCACTTTGACCTTCACAGGGACAGATCTGATTTATTTATTTTGGTTAAAAAAAAAGAAAAGAAAAGAAAAAAAAAAAATAGCATTGCATTGGCTTGACCCATAAACTAATTTGTCCGTGCTGCCCAGCTGCTGTCACTCTATGTGCCCGGCTTTCTCCCAGGACATAGGCTCTACCAGGCCCCTTCTAACCCACCTGGGAAGGAGCGGCCTCCTCACAGGCCCTGCTGCAAGGTGCACCCCACTGTCCTCCACACCCCTCACAGGCAGCAGCAGCCCTCATTGTAAGCAGGCTGGGCTTGGTGCAGCCTGTGTCTGAGCTGCTCTGCCTCAAGCACCCGAAACCTTGCCTGCCTGGAGAAAAGTGTGTTGCCCTCGGGGCATCCATGTTTGAGCTGTGTGCCTGGTGGGCTCATCTGAATAACAGGGATTTAGCATCCACTGTCTCCAGCCCATCCTGAGCCAGGCTCTTGGGGTGGGTCCCCAGCCCCAAACCTGCTATCCTGCTCACTAGGCAGTACCTGCCCAGGCCATACCATTGATACCTTCAGAATCTCTTCTTAAAAACAAACAAAAAAAGGAAACAAAACAACAGAAAAAGACTATTTTCTTTCTCCCAGTGCCCCTTTGTTCAGCTCAAGGGTCTTCCAGTCACATCTGGCAGCTGGTGCTGGGTGGAACAGGTTCTGGTGTGGGATCCTCTGCCCCAACCCCAGAGCTGTAGGGAGCAGAGCCCTGCTGTGCCTGTGGTGGGTACCCAGTCGCAGCACCTGTACAGGATGGAGCCCTGCCATGGCATTCACCATGCTCTGTCCTGCCACCTGGGTTCTGCCCCAGCCCAAACCCCTTTGGGAAATTAGCCAGGGCAGCCATGGCAAGAAGGCTGGCATTCACCTCTCACCCTGGCATGGAGGCAGGACACTGGGGTGAGCAGAGCCCAGGCGGGTCCTAATGACCCAGGAGCACTTCCTAGAAAGTTCCTGAGGTGGCTTAGGTTGCTGACTACAGGCACAGCCTTGGCGCTTCTGAAAGCTGTTGCAGTCAGTGGGGAGTTGGTCAGTCAGTCCTCTGAGCAGGTCTGTAGTCCCTGAACACCCTGCAAGAACAGGGCTTCCTAACGGCTCTGGAAAGACCAGGACCAATCAGGCCACTCTGATGAGCTTTTAGCACTCATCCACACACTGCTCAGCCTTGTCATACTGGTGTCCCCTAGTTGATTTTCTCCACTTTTTTCTCTTGCATTGATGCTGGCTGTCAAACCCAGGACCTTGTGTATGCTGGGCTAGTACTCTGCAACCCAGCCCCCTGCTTCAGTTTTTAATTGTCCTCTTTTCTTACTTGGGGAAGGAACAATTAGAGTAAGAAGCTCACTGTGCTGTAGAAGGTGTCCTGTGTGTTAAGTGAGACTTGAGTGGCCTGGGACCCGCTTGTGTGCATGTGGACGTGTGTTTGAAGGTCTGCCTGTAAGAACACCAGAATGGTGCTGGGTGACACCCTGGGGCAGCGACAGACTTAGAAGGCAGGAGACCAGGGGGATGACAGGCCAAACCTGGTGAGAGCTCCTTGTGCTTTTCTGGATGTAAAAGGCCCAAAATACCTGAGGCAGATGTGAGACAAGTCACTGAAATTATCCACTTCCTCCCCAGGAAGGGCTTCAGAGCCAGCCAGAGACCTCGAAGCCCTCTGGTGTGACACATGCTGACTCCAGGGGGTTGGGTGGGTTAGGATCAGGGCCACAGGTTGATGCCTTCCTGAGAGTGATATCACCAGCCTGTGGACGGCAGGCACAGCCAAGCAACAGGCTGAGGCTTCACTGCATCCTGGCTTGTGCAAGGGTCGCCACATGAGGAAGAGGTGCTAAGTCCCAGGCATTGGGATAGTGGGGGGCTCCACCCCAATTACCTTTCCTCCAGTGGAAAGAGCAAATTGGAGTGCATGTCCAGTGCTACCTAGACCTAACTTTGCTGCTGTGGTGAGCGCCCCATCCCCGGCTGGGATTAGACTTAACAGACCATCGAAAATGAGAAAATGTCCTGGCTTAGGATTCCATGGGGCTGGGATTTAGCTCAGTTGGTAGAGCATTGCACTGCAGTCTCTGAGGTCCCAAGTTCAATTCCCAGCACTGCAAAAATGGGAGAAGGACCTGGCAATCCACTCCCAAGGCAATCCCCAAACAGTCAGCTATTGAAAACCCTATGAGGGTCGCTATGAGTTGGATACCGACTCGACGGCACCTAAGAACAACTTTAGCCTGCAGCGGTAGCCCTGTGGCATCTGATCCCGTCAGATCTCGGAAGCTAAGCAGGGTCGGGTCTGGTTAGTACCTGGATGGGAGACCGCCTGGGAACACCAGAAGCTGTAGGCTTGGGAGAAGGACCTGGCAACCCCCTCCCAAAAATCAATCTGCCATTGAAAACCCTATGCACAGCAGAGAAGTACTGACAATAGTGTTTCCCCTGTTGTACAGAGGGTCGCTATGAGTCGGATACCGACTCGACGGCACCTAACAACAACAACAACAGGATTCCATGACCCCTCTGCCAGGTCAGGTGCCCATGGTGCCACAGCTGTCTTGCTCAACCCCCAGAATAGATAAGAGGCTTCCACAAATGAGGGCCAGAGCCAGGGTACCTGTGGGGTCTCTACCCGAACCCCTCCTGAGCCTATTGGCCCCAGGTTGCCATAGGAATCCCTGTTAACCCCAAGGTGCCTAGGTTTGTCCAGGCTCCTCGCCAGCAGGTACACTTTGTCTTTGCTGGAGTGGAGGGGCTTGTCAGCCTGGAGACCTGCAGAGACCCTGTTTCCTTGCCAACCCTTCCCATCCCAATGCTGGGTTCCAGCTGGGCCAGGTTTGTCCTTGGGGGCTTTTGACCTGGACACGGTGAGCAGAGCACATTCCCTGACAAACCTCTGCTCTGGCCATCTAGGAAACTAGCCCTCAAGGCGCTGCAGAGTGATGCCAGGTAGTCAGGGGTGGGCCCCTGAGAGAGCCTTCAGGGGGCAGGGCCCTTCCACCTCATTTTCCCTAGGCCCACCTCCATTGCCACAGTCCTGAAGTTTAGCCTCAAGAAGGTTTAGCATCCAAGTTCAATGAAGGGTCTGGACTGAGGGGCTGCTTGCTTAGGTCTGGAGTTAGCAAAGCCCAGGTTCAGGGAAAGAAGGTAAGCTAGGAGCTTTGTGACCAGGCTAGCATGTCCAAAAGCCAAACTGCACCCAGAGGTGTTGGAGGAAAAGAGGCAGGACTTCGAGACCCCAGTAAGAACCACGTGCAGGGAGAACCACGTGTCAGGAAAACTCATCCCACTGTAACTCGGAGCCGAGATCGGTCACAGGGAATGACAAAAAAGTGGAAGTGTCAGGGAGGCCACAGGTTGTAGGTCAGAGAAGAGTGTGCACTGGACCCTGCGAGTCATCTGGGTGGAGGTCTTGGCCCAGGGACTGGGTAAGACGGGGAAAGGGAGGACCAGGACCCCCAGAACTCACCCTTCTCCCCACCCCTCAGATCTCAGCTGCTCCCTAGACTATCCTGGCCTCAAGCATTCTGTGTCCTCATCCCAGCCTTGCTGGTCTGTCCAGGGCCATGTGGACCGCCCTGTTACTGCAGTGTTTTTCCAGCTCAGACTAGACCCAGTGATCCTGAGTCCCTGTAGAAAGCCAGCAGCTAGCTTCCCTAGTAGGGCATCACATGGCAAGCCCTCTTCCCCTTCTGTTCCATGGGGCTCCAGGCTGCCCAGCACCCTGCTGGAGAGGACTTGACAGCCTCTTTATACCCTCTTCCCGGATCCCTCCTCTGCCCCACCCACAGAGCCCGCTCCTTCCTTCCACCAGCTTGGCAGGTGTCCCCAACATAGACCACCATGCCATGCCAGCCACATGGCAGGGACCTGGAGGAGGGAGACTGTCTATTGCATTTCCACAGGTAGAGCAGTGAGGCAGAAGGCAGAGGCCAGCGGTGTGTGGGAAAAGGGAATAGGGCTTTGGCCTCATGTTCACAAGTGACCCGGGGCCCCTTCCTTCCAAGGAACACCACGGCCCTCATGCGCCACAGTGAGGTCCTGCTGGGTTTCCCAAACCTGGGATCAGTTCCCTCGGCACCCCTCCCAATACTGCACCAGGATGGTCACTACCAGGTGCTGGGATCAGAAAGGAGTGTGGAGACCTGCACAAAGGGAGCCCAGAGACTGGGGATTGAACCAGGCACTCGCTCTTGGGCCTCAGGTACCACAGACTTTCATTTTGTAAGGTTTTTTTGTTTTGTTTTGTTTTTGTTTTGTTTTTTGTTTTGTTTTTGTGGTATTTTGCAGTACTAGGGGTTGAACCCAGGGCCTCACACTTGCATATTTTGCAAGTGCTGGACCACTGAGCTGCACCCCCAGCCCATTTTTTTGACTTTTTTTTTTTTTTTTTTTTTTTTTTGCAGTACTGGGGGTTGAACCCAGGGCTTCGCACCTGCATGATTTGCAAGTACTGGACCACTGAGCTGCGCCCCCAGCCCCTTGTTTTTACTTTTTTGAGACAGGGTCTCACTAAATTACACAGACTGCCTCTGGTCTCGAACTTGCGATCCTCCTGCCTCCACGTCCTAAGTCACTGGAATTACAGGCGCGCACCACCACACCCAGCCCTCACTTTGTAAGTTCTAAGAACTGCCTCCTCCTAAGCCCCTCATCCAGGGTCACTTCTGCTTCCCCACGGGGATCTCCCAGCACTGGAACATAGTGTTTGCTCATCTGGAACCCTAGTCGTCAGGACTCTGGATGCATTGCTCACCTCTGCCATCCTGTGTCCCCACCTTGCTCACCTCATTCTGCAGCAGGAAGATGGTAGCATTGTTCATGGCTTTTTAGATGCCCTTCTGATGATCCAGCAAAGATTTAGGGTTGGAATGTCGTGTTTGGGTTACTGATTGGGCCTTAGGGATTCACTGATTAGCAGAGTTAACTGATTAGTCATTGGCTTTCTGAGGGCCCTGCCAGACACAGGTAGTCAGGAATGTACCACGTAGGGAGAGTAACATTTGTCTTTGGGAACCTTGCAAGAAAGCCAGATGAGGCAAGACACACACACACACACACCTGCCTGTGCCCTGCAGATGTGCCACCCCTGGGTAGGCCTGACCCAGCTCCCTGGGAAAGCCCCGTGTGGCTTTGGACAAGGTAGTCTGGCTAGGATGAGGAGTGAGTAGCCTGACCCAAGTGTCCAATGAACCTGAGGAGGAGGGTTGTCCAGAGTCCTTTCCATAGGGCTGACAGGGAGTCGGGTGGAGGGAGGATGCAAAACAGGCCTTGAGCTTCTGTTGATCCTTCTGCCTCAACCTCCCAAGCACTGGGATTGCAGGTGTGTGCCACCACACCTGGCTCTGAGCAGACCTCCAGCACCAGGCTGCATGTCATCAGATGTGAAGGCCATGGAACACAGAGGTGGGAGTTTGCATTTGTGTCAGGTAACCACTGAGAGTGATTTTTATGTGTAGCCAAGAGAATGGAGAAGGAAGGAAGGGGAATGGAGGGGGCCAGTCTGAGTGTTCTCCAGAGAAAGTGGGTTGGAAGCCATGCCTAGCACTGTCCTGGGGGCTGTGCAGCCTCTGCCTGGCCACAGCTATCCTGGGCCCCTTCCCTGTGCCAGGGTGATGAGGTCCAAGACTGAGGCCCCATTTGGCATTGCGTGCAGGCCCTGTAGAAAGGAGATTGCCTGGGGTGGGAGCAGTTAAATGACAGGCCTTGAGGACAGTGGCAGGGCCCAGGGAAGGGAGGACGTTGATGCAAAGACCAAGCCCACCCTCACCTGGATGGGGCCCTGGTGCCAGCCACACTGTACATTAACACACGTCCACCCTCTTGGGGTGGCCCAGAGCATCCTCACAGGCCAGGCTGGCTGCTCCACAGGGACAGCAAAGGAAAGGCCCAGAGGAGATAATGGCTCTTAGAGGGTGTTTACAAACCCTAGGAGGTCCCTAAGGCCTAGCAAAGACTCATTGAGGTCATGTCAATTTTTTCCTTCCTTCCCTTCCTTCCTTCCTTCCTTCCTTCCTTTCTCTCCCTCTCTTTCTTTCTCTTTCTTTCTTTCTTTCTTTCTTTTTCTTTCTTTTTCTTTTCTTTCTTTCTTTCTTTCTTTCTCTTTCTCTCTTTGTCTGTCTTTTTTTACTTTTTTTTTGTGGTACTTTTTTTTTTGAAACACGGTCTCTGTGTAGCCCAGCCTGGTCTCCAACTTGCATTGGTCCTCCTGCTTCAGCCTCCTGAGTGTTGGCATGTGCTACCACACCCAGCTGGTCATGTCAATTTTTAAAACAGTAAGACTTTATTTGCTTCTTGTCTATGTGGATGTTAGCACTGATAGTGAAAATGCAATGGAGCCTGTGGGATCTGCGGGTGTGGAGCACCAAACTGAAATGTCACTGTCAGATTCTTGCCCCCACACCTTTGCAGAATAAACCAATGAAGCCAAACTGCTAGGTTCACTTCACAATATCCTTGACAAAGCAATACAATCACTAATATTATTAAATCTCCACCCTTAAGTACACAGCACGTTCTTTTAATATTGCATGTGATGAAAGGAAGAGGGGAAAGCTCCAGAAAAACACTTGCACAGCTTCTGTACTGAACCTACTTCTGTCCTTAATGTACCGTTTTGTACATTTTCATGTAGGTAAAAGACAACTGGCATCCAACCTGGTTATTCACACCCAGGCATCTGGTCAACATTTAATCTCAAAAAGTGAGGCCGCCACTTCCAGGAAAATAATTGACAGTATTTGTTAGCAGTAAGATTCAAACTTTTCACTGGGCACAGTAGTGCACACCTGTAATCCTAGGGACTCTGGAGGCAGAAGCAGGAGGATTGCAAGTTCTAGGCCAGAGGCAGACTGTGTAACTTAGTGAGACCACCTCAAAATTACAAATCCTCCTGCCTCAGCCTCCCAAGTGCTGAGATTATAGGTGTGCACCACCACCCCCAGTTTAAAATTTGGAAGATTTCTATAACTCATAAAATTCATTCTCCAAAATGATCAATGCATGATATTACACATATGTAAGTCTATTTAAAATGCAAAACAAGCCACAGTTGTTAATGTAATTGAACAGAACATTCCTGGGTATGACTTTGAATTCCACCGCTCAACTAACCTTTAAAAAACCATGACTGAGCTGGGCACAGTGGCACACTCCTCTAATCCTAGATACTTGTGAGGCAGAGGCAGGATCACAAGTTCGAGGCCAGAAGCAGCCTGCACAATTTAGCGAAACCGTGTCTCAAAATAAAAAATAAAAAATGGGCCGGGGGTGCAGCCCAGTGGTAAAGAGCTTGCAAGATGTGCACGAGGTCCTGGATTCAACCCCCAAGTACCAAAAAATTAAAAACTGAATAGACTCTAGGAAGGTGATATAAGTGTGGAAGACGGGGCCAGGAGGCCCTGGGTGGATGGGGGTGTGCCCTTGAAAGTCACACTTGTTCCCTGGCCCCATCTTGCCCTCTGTGCTTCCTGGCCACTATGAGGTGAGCAGCTTTGCTCTGCTACATCAGATTGCTGCCATACTGTTCTGCCTTTACAACAGGCCCAGAGCCAGGGAAGAAGTCAACCGTGGACTGAAACCTCTGAGGCTGTAAGCTAAAACAAGTCTTTCCTTGCTTTAAGTTGTTCTCTGAGGTATTTGGTCACAGCAAAGACAGGTCTAACAGAAGCAGTAACATAATAAATCTGGAAATCACGTAGACTGGTTTAAAAGCAGTGCTAGCTGACGACGATGAGATATCACTACACACCTACTGGAGCAGCTCTAGAATCAAGGCTGGTAAGGGCTGTTATGCTGTGTCTCAGTCTAACTCCTCAACACAGCAGGAATGTTGGGGGATAACAAGAAGAAGAGCTGCCCTCCACAGGCCCCCTTCACTTGCACTATTGTCACCAGTCAGCTGGCTGGGCTCTTTTGCTCTACCTGGATAGAAATTGTGGGTAGGCAAGGAGAAGCTCTGCAAATCCGGGTCTTTTTCAGCATCTGTGTCCTTGAGTATTTGATGGCAGACAGTAGTGACAGCAGAAAGGTAGGAGAAGCAGCAGCAGTAAGTGGCTTCTACATAAGTTACACCTCTTATCTAGGCCAAGGAGATCAAGATGCCTCAGCCCGTCAAGTGTTACAGCTCCTTTGTAAGTCCAAGATTCTTCAAGCCCTCAACAGAAACTAGTGTTGCAGATTCCAAGTGGGTCTGGACATCAGGATTCCTCTGCCCTGGACAACAGCTGGTGTAGCAGCATCCAGGCAGCGCTAGGTATCAGGATTTCTCAATTCTAGATAGTGGCCAGTGTTACCACTTCCAGACCTAGGGTATCTGAAACCCTTGGTCCTAAAGACTCAACAATGCTCTGGAACTCTTCCAGTGACCAGGTCCCACGGTTTCTCTTTTCTGACTCTTTACAGGCTTTTCTCGCTCTTCTGCCATCCCTATTCTTCCTTCCCTGGTCTCTATCCCAAACCATTTGGATGCCTCTTATTGTTATGCCCACTGGCAGTGTTGCCAGTATTCAGGATTTTGCATTCATGCTCCTGCTGTTGCTGCTGCTGCTACTGCTACCACTGCCACAGGTCACTGGTCTTGCAGCCTCACCTCTTCTTCAGCTGTCAAGCAGCCAGTTGCTTTGCTGCTTCTACATCTTGGCATACTGGCTGCCCTGCAGTCTCTACCACCATTGCTCTGCTCTCTCTCCAGTCCCTTCCTGCTGTTATCACCACTATTCTATCTCTACTGCTTTTTCTCCGTATTATAAGCTCACCTCACACTACCAAAAGTAAACATAAAGCACTGGAGAGAAGCCTTTTATTGGGCCTAGTGTTGGCAACACCAGAGGACAACACTGGAGGGTGTCTCCTAGCCAGCTCACTAAATGAGCCAAACAGACTTCTTATATAGCTGTGTGCTATAGGGTTGGGAGAAGGACCTGGCAGCCCACTCCTGAAATAATCAGCCATTGAAAACCCTATGAATAGCAGAGAAGCACTGACAATAGTGCCAGGCATGGCAGAGTGAGTGTTTCATTCAGTTGTACACAGGGTCACTGAGTCAGACCCAACTCAACAGCACCTAACAACAATAGCAGGCCAGGGGTGGCGCATTGGACCCAGACCAACCTTTCCAGGTCCTTTCCTCAATGGGCGGCCCTGGCCTGAGGCCAATTTTCCCATCATAATTCCAAGGGAGAAACAAGGGTCTTTCTGAGATAGAGGACTTTCACTTCCAGCATTCTCTACATTTCTCTGTTTCCCCAGATTCTCTGTCAGTATTTATATCTATTGACTACATTATTAAGTATACTTTCTCACTTTCTGCATCTTTTTTGTTAGGGATAGGGATCAAACCCAGGACACAGTGCATGGTAAGCAAGTGCTATACCACTGAGCAACATCCCCAGCCTGTGGTTTTTTGAGATAGAGGCTCACTATGTAGCATAGGCTGGCCTTGAACTCCTGATCCCCCTGCCTCAGATTCCTGAGTGCCTAGATTATAGGTGTGCACACCACACACAACCTTATTTTTTGTATGCTTGATGCCCTGACATTTGTGTCTTGCTAAATGGGGAAAGGTTACCCTTCCTAGGGTTGCCAAGTCTTACAGACGGCAAAGGACTCCCCAGGAAAATACCTTTAATTTGGGAACCAACCAATCCAGAACCCACCCCACTAAGCCATCTCCTATCAAACACTCACAGACTAAGTAAATATTCTCCCCACCCAGAATCAACCTAGAGCCAGGTACCAGACAATTACAGACAACCTCTGTGTCTCAAAGCCCAACAGAATTGTTCAAACTGGATAACCCAAGGCTTCTCACCCTGCCCTGCCTCACTTTCCCTACAGTAACTCCAACAAAAGTTCAGACCTAGTATTTTCCCTGACTTCTGCTTCTGCCTCCTGACCAGCCCTGGTGTTTTCCCATGTGGCCCTGCCTGACATCCTGTGCCTCTCATTCCTAGAAAACTGTACCATTAACCTTTCTTTTAGTAGCATTGAACTCTGTTGTCAGTTAGTCACCTCTATAAATTAAGATATCGTGCACAATGAGACAACCCATAAGGAAATGCTGGAGAAGAGTGACACAGGAAAGAGCACAGGACACACAAAGACAGGATGGGGAGGTGGGAAGTCAATAAATCAACCAATGTGGCTGGAGCATACATAGTGAGGAGGGAGGATAGCTAGGAGGGAGGATAGCTAGACAAGTATGGAAAGGCTACATGGACTTGGGTTTCCTCTTACCATGAGTGCAGTGGGAAGCCACTACTGGGTTCTGAGAAGAGAAGCATCACACTCTTAGAGTTGAAAGGGCTTCCTCTGGATGCTTTGAGATAAAGATAGAGACAAAGAGGCCATTCCTTTGTCCTTATTTCTATTTAACATTGTACTGGAGCTTCTATGCAGGGAAATTGAGCAAGAAAATGAAGCAAAAAACATCTTGTCTAGAAGAAAAAAGTAAAGCTATCTCTGTTTGCAGATGACATGATTTTTTATATAAAATCCTAAAGAATTCACTAAAAAACTATTAGAATGAGTATATGAGGTAAGCTACATTGCAGGATATAAGATCACTGTACACAAATCAATTATATTTCTGAACAGGAACAATAAAACTGAAAATGAAATTAAGAAAAATTTCCATTTACAATAGTACCAAAAAGAATTGAATGCTTAAGAATTGTTGTTGTTGTTAGGTGCCATCGAGTCGGTATCCGACTCATAGCTACCCTCTGTACAACGTGGGAAACACTATTGTCAGTGCTTCTCTGCTGTTCAATAGGGTTTTCAATGGCAGATTGATTTTTGGGAGGGGGTTGCCAGGTCCTTCTCCCAAAATGCTTAGGAATAAGTTTATCCAAAAAGTGTAGAATTTATACTTTGAAAATATAAGCTATTGTTGGGGGGGGGGGACCAACCAAATAAATTGGACACCCTGGTGTCCGATCCCATCTGATTGTGGAAGTTAAGCAGTGTCGGACCAGTTAGTCCTTGGATGAGAGACTGCCTGGGAAAACAGGGTGCTGTAGGCTTGAGAGAAGGACCTGGCAGCCCACTCCTGAAACAGCCATCAAAAACCTTATGAATAGCACATAAGCACTGACATAGTGCTGAGCATAGCACAGTTGTGGAGAATGTTTCATTCTGTTGTACATAGGGTTGCTATAAATTGGACCTGACTCAACAGCACCTAGCAACCACAAATAAATGGGAAACTATCCCATGTTTGTGGGTCAGAAGTCTTAATATCATTAAGATGAAATTTTTCCCCAAAATGACCTACAAAGTCAACACTATATCTATCAAAATCCCAGATTTTTTTCCTTTTTGAAAAAATGGACAAGCTGAGAACCAGGCATCATGGCACATACCTGTCATTCCAGCAAGTCAGGAGGCTGGGGCAGGAGGATTGCAAGCTCAAGACCAGAAGCTGCCTGTGCAATTTAGCAATACCTGCTCTCAAAAATTAAAAATATAAAAAGGGGCTGGGGTGCAAGCCAGTGGTGGAGTGATTGTCTAGCTTTTAGAGGCCTTGGTTCAAACCTTAGTACTAAAAGAAAAAAATTGACAAGCTGACCCTTAAAAGTCATGCAAAAATTCAAGGTTTAGCACTCAGGAGTTGGACACAGGAGGATTACTAGTTCAGGGCCAGGCTGGGCAACACAGTAAGTTTGAGGCCAGATTGGGCTACAAAGAGATACCCTGTCTCAAAAAAGCAACAAAAATATTTCAAAATTTGACAACATTCAACATTTTTTCATGACAACTCCCAATAAATTAGGTATAGAGAAAACATTCCTCAGTACAGTCAAGGCTGTATATCACAAGTCCACAGCTAACATCCTCAACAGTGAAGGATGGAGGGTTTCCCTCTGTGATCAGGAATAAGATAAGAATGCTCGCTCTCCCCATTTCTATTCAGCATTGTGCTAGAAATCCCAGCCAGAGCAATCGTGCAAATAGAGAGAGAAGCATCCAAATACAAAAGGAAGAAGCGAAATTGTCTCTGCTGATTAACATGATTTGAAGTATAGAAAACCCTAAAGACTCCACCATTAGGATTGGTAAACAAATTCAGTAAAGTTGCAGGATCCAAATCAACATACAAAAATCAGCAGCATTTCTATCCACTAACAACAAAACAATCTGAAAAAGAAATTAAGGCAGGTATAATGATGCATGCCTATAATCCCAGGGACTCAGGGGGCAGGGCCAGGAGGATTGCAGCTTCAAGACCAGAGGCAGCCTGTATAACTTGGTGAAACCCTGTCTCAAGATTAAAAAAAAAGAAAGAAAGAAAGTTTTTTAAATGGGTGGGGAATGCAGCTGTGTGGTAGAGTGCTTGCAAAGTGTGTGGGAGGCCCTAGGTTCAGCTCCCACAAAAAATAAATAATAAATATGATGAATATAAGGAGACTACTCCTCATCGGATATTAAATTCCAAGGATAAACCTTGGAATAATTTTGGAGAAAACTTTCATACCTGTCAATCACTTTTGAAAATATTCTGAGACAGACACTTCCCAAGTTGTATAACTGCACATGGTTGTGATGGCCAGCCTTCATTACTGACTTGACTAGATAAAGAGATTCCTCAGATCAGTGAAGCACATCTCCATACTTGTCCATGAGGGTGTTTCAAAAGAGGCCTGACAGGTCCAGGCCTGAGGAAGAGACCCACCCTGAAGGGGATCTGGTGGGATCCAGTGTGTGTGTGGGGGGGAGGCTCTGTGAGGAGGAAAGAGGAAGCCAGAGCTCACATGCACCCACGGGACACTCTTCCCAAGCAGCACATTGCTCACTCTCTCAAACTGCCACTGCCTGCAGACAACCAACAACAGTTCCTCAGCTCCCGTGTGGATTCTACATCAGGCTGCCAAGGTGTGTCTAGACTCCGTCATAGGAGACTCTTCAGGTTCCTAGCTCTTGGACTGAGTGGCAACAGGTCTCTGTACAGGCACAGCTGTGGAACTGTCCTGCTCCATTGTGTAAGTTAATCTGATAAACCCCCTTATATTTTATTATATATATATATATGGTGTTTGTTGTTAGGTGCCGTCAAGTCGTGTCCAACTCATAGCTACCCTCATTGGGTTTTCAATGGCAGATTGTTTCAGGATTGCCTTGGGAGTGGGTTGCCAGGTCCTTCATATATATATATATATATATATATATATATATATATATATATATATATATATTTGTTGTTGTTAGGTGCCGTCGAGTCGGTATCCGACTCATAGCAACCCTCATAGGATTTTCAATGGCTGAGTGCTTCGGGATTGCCTTGGGAGTGGATTGCCAGGCCCTTCTCCCATTTTTGCGGTGCTGGGAATTCAACTCGGGGCCTCAGAGACTGCAGCACAGCGCTCTACCCACTGAGCTAAATCCCAGCCCATATATATATATATATATATATATATATATATATATATATACACACACACACATACATATACATATATATACATATATGTGTGTATATATATATTTATATATATATATACACATACACATATATATGTGTGTATATATATACACATATATATATTTTTTCTTTTGGCTCTGTTCCTCTAGAGAACCCTGTGACAATGGGTTTTTTTTCTCTTTGTCAGCATTATACAATATATGCAATATGTAAACATGAAAATCTGTGTTCAGGAGTTCTAGATTTCTCATTAGAAAATGACTATCAGTTGCTAGCATGTTTATTACAGCTAATATTTTAATAGCAAACAAAAGAATTGATCTTAAATATATGCATTTTTAGAGCAAATTAAAGAAAAACTGTGAACTACCTCTCAGTATCTAGAATTTACCTTTTCCTAAGCTATTGTCAAACTTTTTGCATAGTTTTCATTTAAAAAGACAAAAAAGAACACAAGCTCAAAAAGAGAAACACCATATGTTCTCACTTGTATGTGGGAGCTGAATCATACTTAAAGAAAAATATACATAACTATACATAAACTGATATATTAAAAAATGCACAATTAAACTTAGCAAAGGCCACGCACGGTGGCACAGGTCTGTAATCCTAGCAACTCAGGAGGCAGAGGCAGGAGGAACATAAGTTCGAGACCAGAGGTAGTCTGCATAATTTACCAAGACCATGTCTCAAAAAATAAAATAAAATAAAATAAGCCGGGCATAGTGACGCACGCCTGTAATCCCAGCGGCTTGGGAGGCGGAGACAGAAGGATCACAAGTTCGAGACCAGAGGCAGTCTGTGTAATTTAGTGAGACTCTGTCTCAAAAAGTAAAAAAATGGTCTGAGGGTGCAGCTCTGTGGTATAGCACTTGCAAAGCATGCAAACGCGAAGCCCTGGGTTCAACCCCCACTGCAGGAAAAAAAAAAAAAACTTAGTGAAGAAGGGACAATATAAAGAGTAGAAAGAAGGAGGGAGGGAACTAGCAGAGGGAAGCAAAGATTAGGGAAGATGGGATGGGGAGGAGGGTCAATGTGGAGGGATGAATGGGGAGAGGACGATCTCAATGTAAACAGCGCAACTTCATGAGTACATTGGAAAAACGGGAAAAACAGTGGAAAATGCTCAAATAAGCATTTGAGTTTTACAACATATTCACCATAAGGCTCCATAAACCTTGTGGGTTGATGAAAGTGCTGCCAGAAGTGATGTAAAGGATGCATAATGGAAAAGGACAATGCTGTATTACTCTGTACTCCATCATCATTTACTTATAAAGGGGAAAAGAGACAAAGAAAAAAAAGAAATTAAGAAAACAATTCCACTTACAATAGCATCCCAATAATGTAGAAATACATTTAACAAAGGAGGTGGTAGATGTGTACACTGTGATAGATGTGTACACTGTGAAATACGGATGAAAGAAATGGAAGTAGTCATGATAAATAGAAAAATAGCCTGTTTCATGGATTGGAAGAATAATGTAAAAATGTCCATTATATAAGCAATCTACAGATTCAATACCATCATTATCAAGATTCCAATGACTTTTTTCACAGAAGTAGGAAAAAAATCCTAAAGTTCACATGGAACCACAAAAGACCCCAAATAGCCAAAGCCATCTTGAGGAAAAATAGCAAAGCTGGAGGCTTCCCACTATCTGCCTTCAAGACTTGCTACCAAGCCAACCAAAACAGCAAGGCACTGGCATAACAATGGACACATTTGCCAGTGGAATAGGAGATAGATATCCCAGTAGTAAACGCACATATTTATAGTCATTGGATTTTCAACAAGGATGCCAAGAGTACATGATAGGGAAAGGGTAGTCTCTTCAATGAAAGGTGTTGGGAAAACTGGATATCCACATGTAGAAGAATGAAATTAGGCTTTTGTCTCACATCATATAAAAATCAACTCGAAGGATTAAAAGCTTAAATGTAAGACCTGAGACTATAAAAATATTGAAAAAAACATAGAGAGAAAACTCCATGATGTTTGTCTAGACAGTGATTTCTTGGATATGGCACTGAAAGCACAGTCAAGAAAAGCAAAAACTAACAGGAGAGCATCAAACTAAAAGGCTCTTGTGCATCAAAGAAAACATGATGAGGAGATATCCTACAGAAGAGGAGAAATAGTTGCAAAGCATATATCTAATAAAGGGTTAGTATCAAAAATATATGAAGAACTCAATAACAAGAAAACAAATACCATGATATGAAAAAGGGCAATAGTTGGGCATAGTGGTGCAAACCTATAATCTCAGCAGTCAGAAGACTGAGGCAGGAAGATTGCAAGTTCAAGGCCAACCTGGTCCACGTAGGTAGATTCTATCTCAAAATAAATAAATAAATAAATAAATAAATAAATAAATAAAAATAGCTGGGTGCTGTGGCACACACCCATAATCCCAGTGACTTGGGAGGCAGAGGCAGGAGGATCACAAGTTTGAAATCAGAGGCAATCTGCATAATTTAGCGAGACCTTGTCTCAAAAAGTAATAAAATGGGCTAGGGGTGCAGCTCAGTGGTACAGCACTTGCAAAACAGGCAAGGGCAAGGCCCTGGGTTCAACCCCCAGCACAGCAATAAACAAACAAACAAACAAACAAACAAACAAATAAATAAATAAATAAAATAAAAAATGAAAAAAGAAAGGGAAAATTAAGGAAAGAGAAGAGAAGAAAAAGGAAAAAAAAAGATTCCATTTAGTTTAGAAAAAAATAAAATTATTGGGAATAAACTTACCCAATAAGCCAAAAGACCTGTACATTGAAAATTATAAGATGTTTTGGAAAGATACAAATAGATTATCATCTCATATGTCATGAATTGGAAGATCAGATAGGTAGGTAGATAGATAAAATGGACAATGAACCTGAACACACATTTCTCAAAAGGCACACAAATGGACAATCATATGAAAAAATGCTCAACATCACTTGCCATGTCCATGCCCACTCATAATGGGTAGACAGAGTCCCCACATGAGGAAGGGTACCTTTAAAAAGGCATCGGAGGGAAAGTCTACTGAAAGGGGAAGAGTACCTCTAAGCCTCGGAGGGAAAGTCTACCGAAAGGGAAAGAGTACCTCCAAAAAAAGGGTCTCTTCATGGGAAGGGACTTGGAGCCTCATCTTTTCTTATGTAAATATATAATCTTCTGGCTCTGTGAGCAGTGCTGATTCAGATTGGGAGTTGAGAAACCTCCCTAGCGGGCTTACAATGGGAAAATTCTTGAATGACTTCCAACAGCATTAACTCCTTGAGTCAACATAAACAAAAGCCTTTGTACCAATAGCCCTCCAGTAAACAAATCATTCTGATAAGTTAAAGTACCCATTTCTCATAACAATGGACTCAGTGGGGTGACACACAGGTAATAGTTAATCACCCCTAACTCTCACATAAAGTTTGAATAGTTAATGATTTAGACATAGGATGTGTAGGTGCTCAGGTCATCTTGATTTATCTCTTTGAAGTAAACATGATTTATCTCAAGATTCATCCTGTACCCTGATAACCATCTGACCCTCCATGATGATGTGATTGTTCTATTGTTCTATTGAAAAAACTTTGATTTACTTATTACCTTGTCCTGAGGCTTACTGAATCTCAGTTTTGTATAAAAATCTGAGCTATCTGAGCAATGGGAGAACCCACTCCCAAGGCAATCCTGAAACAGTCTGCTATTGAAAACCCTATGAGGGTTGCTATGATTTGGATACCGACTCAATGGCACCTAACAACAACAACAATAATCTGAACAATAAATGGAACAGAATCACACTGCCTCCGAGTTGGTGTGTCTCTGTTTCCCATCGCCTACTCCTCACCCGCATTCAGGTACCCCTGGATCCTAGGCTGCAGCTGGACTGCGGCAATCACTATTGGACGAATGCAAACAACAATAACACATCACCTCACACCTATCAGAATGGCTACTATTTAAAAAAAGAAAAGTATGTACCTGTAAGTATATGGAGAAAAGAAGATCTTTGTACTGTTAGTGGGAATGTAAATTACTACAGCCATTAATAATATGAAATTTCCTAAGAAAAAATAATTAGAACTACCATATGATTCAGCAATCCTATATCTGGGTGTATAGCCAAAGGAATTGAAATCACTTTGTTGAGAAGCTGCATTCCCATGTTTATTAGAACACTACTCCCAACAGCCAAGATATGGAATCGGCCCAAGTACCCATCAATGGATGAATGGATCAAGAAAATGTAATAGATATGCACAAGAATAACACTCAGCCTTGGAAAAGAAGGAAATACTGTTATTTGCAGCAACATGGATGAATCTGGAGGACATTATGCTAGGTGACATGAGCCAGGCACAGAAAACCAAACACTTCATTATCTCACTTATATGTAGTTACTTAAAAAGTCAAACTTGTAGAAGAAAGAGTAGAGTGGTGATTGTCAGAATCTGGGGACTGGGGAGGTGGCAGCTGGGGAAGGGGAGATATTGGTCAAAGGTACAAGTCAGACAGTAGGAAGAAGTTCTAGTGACCTACTGCACAGGATGGCAACTATCGTTAACAATAATGTAGTGCATATTTCAAAAGTGCCAAGAGAGTAGATTTTAAATGTTCTTAACCACGAAGAGCCATAGCTGTACCACTGTGGCATCTGATCCTGTCAGATCTCAGAATCTAAGCAGGGTCAGCCCTGGTTAGTATTTGGATGGGAGACTGTGTGGGAACACCAGGTGCTGTAGGCTTGAGAGAAGGACCCGGCAACCCACTCCCAAAAATTAATCCTCCATTGAAAACCCTATGAATAACAGAGAAGCACTGACAGTAGTGTTTCACCTGTTGTACATAGGGTCTCTATGAGTTGGACACTGACTCACCTGCACCTAACAACCACAAAAAGTGATAAAAATATAAACTAATAGATATGTTAATTATGAAATTAATATTTGACTTAATCTCTCCACCACATATACATATATCATAACAGCACAATGTACCCTAACTACATACAATTATTATTTGTCAATCAAAAATAACATTGTTTAAAAACATAAAAATAAGGGAAACTGCGCGGGAGGCGGTGGCGGGGAGCGAGCGCGCAGGCGCGGCCAGGAGAGCGCTGCAACCGGAATCTCGGCGATCTCCAGTCCGCGCCGCATCCTCAGTCTGCCGCCCTGGCCGCCTACAAGCTGGTGCTGGTCCGGCACGGCGAGAGCGCCTGGAACCTGGAGAACCGCTTCAGCGGCTGGTACGACGCCGACCTGAGCCCGGCGGGCCATGAAGAAGCGAAGCGTGGCGGGCAGGCATTGCGAGATGCTGGCTATGAATTTGACATTTGCTTCACCTCGGTGCAGAAGAGAGCAATCCGGACCTTCTGGACAGTATTAGATGCCATAGACCAGATGTGGCTGCCAGTGGTGAGGACGTGGCGCCTCAATGAGCGGCACTATGGGGGTCTGACTGGCCTGAATAAAGCAGAAACGGCTGCCAAGCATGGTGAAGCCCAGGTAAAGATCTGGAGGCGTTCCTATGATGTCCCACCACCTCCGATGGAGCCAGATCATCCTTTCTACAGCAACATCAGTAAGGATCGCAGGTATGCAGATCTCACTGAGGATCAGCTACCCTCCTGTGAGAGTCTGAAGGACACCATTGCCAGAGCATTGCCTTTCTGGAATGAAGAAATTGTCCCCCAGATCAAGGAAGGGAAAAGGGTCCTGATTGCAGCCCATGGCAACAGCCTTCGTGGCATTGTGAAGCATCTGGAGGGTCTGTCTGAAGAGGCCATTATGGAGCTGAATCTGCCCACTGGTATTCCCATGGTCTATGAATTGGACAAGAACTTGAAGCCTATTAAGCCCATGCAGTTCCTGGGGAATGAAGAGACCGTGCGTAAAGCCATGGAGGCTGTGGCTGCCCAAGGCAAGGCCAAGAAGTGAAGGCGAGAAGGCAGACTACTAGCCCACGAACACCCTCCCACCCATGCATTCCTCTGCACCTCTCCCCTGCACCTGTCACACTGACCACATCTGTAGGTTCTTAAGTTGTAGCTGCAGGTGGGGTCCAGTGGCTTCTGTTTTTATTTTAGCATTTTGGCTCCTGCACCCACTCCCTTCATAGAATCTAGTCAGAATAGCACTCTGGAGTACAGGTCCTCAGTCCAATCCCAAGGAAGGCTCCTCTGATTCAGGAGAGTTGAGAGGTGGTAATTCCAGTTTAATTTACTGAGGACCTGCTTGAATGGAGCTAGGGAGGAATCATGCAGAGATGTGACCAATGATGAGAAGCTAGAGAGCCTATTTATGTTCCCAGGAGCCAGTCCTTCACTCTCCTGTAATCAAGTTGCTGTCTGGGGCTCTAGTCATTCCAGTAGGTGAATGTAACCTGCATGGTGATTAAAAAAAAAAAAAAAAAAAAAAAACTGTTTCCTCCCTGACCCCAGAGGAGCTGGCTCCAGAAGGTTGGGATCAATCCTGAATTAAGTTTATGTGTTAAAGATAATATAGTACTAAACAAAAACCCTTCTGGGGTTTCTAGTGGTGGTTGAAATAGTCCCACATGTGGTCACCAGAAAATAAGCCATTCCTCACATCAATATGAGATAAGCTCTTTGGCTTCTAAGGGGCAGGAGTGTATCCTGCTGTGTACCTTAAGAGTCCTTCCTCTGTCTCTTGTGTAGTGAAATGGCTCTTGGTCATATTCAAGTGTCTTTCACTGTGTCTGATTTCTGAATCATGTTCCACTTGCTTGGGCCTGCCACATGGGCCCAGTACTCATTTTGAGCATAACTGTACTAAATCATTTTTCCAGATCAGTATAATAAAGGAGTGATGTGCAATAAAAAAAAAAAAAACATAAAAATAAGGATGGAGATGTAGCTCAGTGGTAGAGCACTTGTCCAGTGTACACAAGGCCCTAGGTTGATCCCCAGCACTACAATAAATAAGGAAAGAAAAGAAAAGAAAATTCAAGCAACCCACAACAGCCAAAATAAAACTTCACAAAAAGAAAAAAGTTAGAAAACTCCCACTTCCCAATTTCAAAACTTACTACAAAGCTACAGTAATCAGGTCATTGAGGTACTGGTGTAAGAACAAACACACAAATTGATGGAATAGGATTAAAAATCCAGAAATAGCCGGGCATGGTGGTGCATGCCTGTAATTCCAGCGGCTTGGGAGGCAGAGGCAGGAGGATTGCAAGATCAAGACCACAGGCAGTCTGCGTAACTTAGAGAGACCCTGTCTCAAAACGTAAAAATATGGGCTGGAGGTGCAGCTCAGTGGTCCAGCACTTGCAGAGCATGCAAGTGTGAGGCCCTGGGTTCAACCTCCAATACCGCAAAAAAAAAAAAAAAAAAAAAAAAAAAGAGTCCAGAAATAGATATTCACTTCATGATCAAGTAACTTTTGACAAGTGTCAAGATCATTCAATAGGGGAACAATACTCTTTCCAAGAAATGGTGCTGGGACAACTGGGTATCCATATGCAAAAGAATGAAGTTGGACCCATAGTGTACAATGTGAAAAATTTAATTCACATTGGATCAAAGACCTAAACCAAGAAGACACAATTATAAAACTCTTAGGAGAAAACATAAGTACAAATCTTTGTAACATTGGATTAGGAACATTTTTTTTTGGTGGTACTTGGAGGTTGAACCCAGTACTTCACACACACTTTTGCATGTGTTCTGCCACTGAACTGCAACCCCAGTCCATTTTTTTATTTTTCTTTTTTCCTTTTATTGGTAAATATTGGTGGGGCATAGAGTAATACAGCAATTGCTTTTTCCATTATGGAACTATTACATCATGTTTAGTTACACTTTCATCAACTTACAAAGTTTATGGAAGCTTTTGACTGATATGTAGTAAAACTCATATGCATGTTATTGTTGTTAGGTGCTGTTGAGTCGGTGTCTGACTCCTAGCAACCCTATGTACAACAGACAAAACACTATTGTCAGTGATTCTCTGCTATTCGTAGGGTGTTCAATGGCTGATTGTTTTTTGGGAGTGGGTTGCCGGGTCCTTCTCCCAAGCCTACAGCACCTCATATTCCCAGGCGGTCTCCCATCCAAGGACTAACAAGGCTTGATTCTGCTTAGCTTCTGTGATCCACATTTTTTTTATCCATTCTTCTGTTGATTGGCTTCTTGGTTGGTTCCATATCCTTGCTATTGTGAAGAGTGCTTCATTAAATATGGAGATGCAGGTGTCTCTGTGGTATGATGACTTGTCTCCCTTTGGATATATTCCCAGTAGTGGTATAGCTGGGTCATATGGCAGTTCTGTTTTCAGTTTTCTGAGGTATTTCCATATTGATTTCCAAAGTGATTGAACCAATTTACAGTCCAACCAACAGTGTACAAGGGTTACTTTTTCTCCACCTTCTCACTAGCATTTGTTATTATTTGTTTTGTTGATCTTGGCCATTCTTATTGGCGTTAGGTGGAATCTCAGAGCTGTTTTGTTTTACATTTCCCTAATGGCTAGGAATATTGAGCATGTTTTCATGTGTTTTTTAGCCTTATGAACTTCTTCATTTGAGAATTGACTGTTCATTTCTTTCACCCACTTGTATATGGGTTATTTGTTGTCTTGGGATTTGTTTTCTTGAGTTTTTTGTAAATTCTGGAAATTAGTCCTCTGTAGGGGTAGGATGCAAAGATTTTCTCCAATTCAGTGGACTCTTCCTTAACTCTGTTGCTTGTTCCTTTGCTGTACAGAAGCTTTTTAATTCCATGTAATCCTACTTCTCAATTCTTAGTGTATTTCCTGAGCAATTGGAGTCTTGTTAAGAAAATATTTTCCTGTACCTATGCGTTGAAGTGTGTTTCCTATCTTTTCTTCTAGTAGTTTCAAGGTTTCTGATTTTGTTAAGGTCTCTTATTCATTTCAAGTTGACTCATGAAAATTGAGAGATACGGGTCTATTTTCATTTTTCTGCCGATGGACATCCAATTTTCCCAGCACCATTTGTTGAGGAGGCTCTCTTTTCTCCATTGAGTGTTCTTAGCACCTTTGACAAAATGGGGTGCCTAGCTTATTCTTTACTTTTTTATTTTGACGCAAGGTCTTGTGAGTTATGCAGGCTTCCTCTTGCCTCAAACTCATGCTCCTACTTCCTCATATTGTTGTTGTTGTTGTTGTTAGGTGCCGTCGAGTCGGTATCCGATTCATAGTGACCCTCATAGGGTTTTCAATGGCTGACTGTTTCGGGATTGCCTTGGGAGTGGATTGCCAGGTCCTTCTCCCATTTTTGCGGTGCTGGGAATTGAACCTGGGACCTCAGAGACTGCAGCACAGCGCTCTACCAACTGAGCTAAATCCCAGCCCACTTCCTCATATTGTTGTTGTTGTTAGGTGCCGTCGAGTCGGTATCCAACTCATAGCGACCCTACATACAACAGGCGAAACACTATTGTCAGTGCTTCTCTGCTGTTCATAGGGTTTTCAATGGCAGATTGATTATTGGGAGCGGGTTGCCAGGTCCTTCTCCCAAACCTGCAGTATCTGGTGTTCCCAGGTGGTCTCCCATCCAAGTACTAACCAGGCCAGACCCTGCTTAGCTTCCGAGATCTGACGGGATCAGATGCCACAGGGCTATGGCTGCAGGCTCCTCATATTAGGCAATTTAAAATATATGATGCCAAAAGCACAGACACCAGAAGAAAAAATAAAATAGACTTCATGAAAACTAAAAACTTTGTGAGTCAAATGACTCCATCAAGAAAATTAAAAGACAACCTATGGAATAGGACAAAATATTTACAAATAATATGTCTGATAAGGGATTTATGAAAAGAATATATAAAGAATTCCTACAACTCCACTGGGCCTGGTGGCACATGCCTGTAAATCCAGTATTTGGACAGCTGAGGCAGGGCCAGCCTGGGCTACACAAGATACTGTTCCAAAAAAAAAAAAAAAAAAAAAAGGAAAAATAATGAATTCTATTGGGCACTGTGGCGCATGCCCATAATCCCAGTGATTTGGGAAGCTAAAGCAGGAGGATCCTAAGTTTTAGGCCAGAGGCAGCCTGGGCAACTTAGCAAGACCTTGTCTCAAAATATAAAAGTAGAAAAAGACCTGAGGATACAGCTCAGTGGTAGAACACTTGCTAAGCATGTGCAAGGCCCTGGGTTCAACCCCCAATTAATGAAAAAGAAAAAAAGAAAAAAGGTTGGGGGAGAAGCTGGGGAGCAGTTTTGTGGTAGAGCACTTAACATAACATTCACAAGGCCCTGGGTCCAAAGCCCCAGTACTACAATAAATGAACATATAAATAAATAAATAAATAAATAAATAAATAAATAGAATTCCTATGACTCAATACTAATAGACAAATAACCCAATTAAACAATGAATGAAGGATCTGGAAAGACTTTTCTCAAAGAAGATATATAAATGGCAATAAACACATGAAAATATACTCAGCATCATGCATCATTCAGGAAATGCAAATCAAAATCACAATGAGATACCACTTCACATTTACTAGAATGACTATAATAAAAAAGACACAGCATGTAGAAAAAATGGGCAACATTAGACACTACCAGTGGAAACATCAAATAGTCCAACTGCTCTGGAAAGGAGTCTGGTAATTGCTCCAAAGTTTCAATACAGTTACCATGTGACCCAGCAATTCCACTTGCAATATATACCCAGAGAAATGGAAACATATCCACATAGAAACTTGTACACAAATGTTCATAGCAATATTACAATAGCTAAAAAGTGGAAATAACCCAAATGTCCATCAACTGACGGGCAGATAAGCAGAAGGTGTTGTGTTGTGTAATAGAATATTCTTCAGTTATAAAAAGTAGCAAAGCTCATAATACCATACAGATGAATCCTGAAGTATTACCTTTAGTGAGAGAAGCCTGATGCCTGGCAGTTTTTTGTTGGTTGGTTGGTTTTGATTTTTGTTTTTTTCCACTAGTGGGAATTAACCGCAGGGCCTTGTGCAGGGTAGAGAAGTGTTCTGCCACGGAGACTCATCCCTGGCCCCTTTCTTCTTTATTTAGAGACAGGGTCTTGCTAAGTTACACAGGCTGCTTCTGGCCTCGAACTCATGATCCTCCTGCCTCAGATTCCTGAGTCTGTAGGATTACAGGCATGGGCCACCTCACCTGGCTGCCCTGGCATTTTGGGGAGCTAAGTTGTGTGGACCCTGCCTCTTCTCCACTCCCCCACCCCCGCCCATCCACACTGACTGAGCCCAAGCCAGTGTGCATCTGGCACCCAGGAAGGACCAGGGCTGAAGGCCATGCTGGGCTGTGGGCTTGGGAGTCCCAGTAGCCTAATGGGCTGGGCATCTGAGACAGCTGAGGTTGAGATTCATTTGTCCCTCTGGGACCAGCCTGGAGGGTTTGGGGCAAATCTGAGTTTTGTCTTCACCTTGCAGGTGTCACCTTTTTCCTGGCCCAGGTTCCCAGAGGTTTGGAAGCACACAGCACAGTGCCCATGGTAGAGACCTGTCAGCTGGGGCCACAGGGGCCTGCTGGTTGCAGGCAACAGGGGCAGAGGCGGAGAGAGGAGCACAGGGGGTCCCTGAGTGGAGGGGGTGCAGTGGTGGCGTGGGTTGGGATGCCGACCCAGGTCCACTTGTGTAAGTAGAGGCCATGGGTCCCAGTGCTAAGGAGGGTCGCACATGGACCACAAAGAGAGTGTGCAGTGAGTACCCCAGACAACAGAGGCGGGTCACAGCGCACTTTATTTTATTTTATGTACTTTCTTTTTTTACAAAGAACATGTGCTACTTTTGTGACAGGAAAAAATAAACAAAAGTTATTTTTAAAATTCGAATAGCTGTTAGCGAGGTCTGGTGGTGCCTAGAAGCCAGGCCTGATCTGGGCAGGGCCTGGGCAGGACTTGGAGAGCAGAGCAGGGACAGGGGCTCCAGTGGGGCCTGGGTGGGGCCTGGAGGTGGTGTTTGGGTGGGAGCCCACAAGGGCTTGGGGCAGAGCCTGGGGAGATTCTGGGTGGGGACTGGGAGGACTAGGCAGGGCCTGAGGAGTCTGGGGTCCTTGTGGACCACTTGGAAGGCCATGAGTGGCTCTTGAGTGAAGAGCAGTGGGTAGCCTGGTCTCCGGGCACCTAGGCTGAGAAGAGAGCATAGAGGGAAGGAGGCAACAGCCAGCTGGAAGCTATTGCATTGGCCCCAAGTCCAGGCGGCAGAGTGGGCCAGAAAAGAGCAGTCTGACCACCAGCTTCAGCTGCCCTCCTGACCCCTGGCCCTGCCTCATTGGCACACACACTGACCTTTCCCGCATCAACCATTTGCTCTCTGCTGGGGTTGGTAGCCCACCTCAGAAGATGACCATGACCTGGCAGAGACTCAGCCTCTGTTCACATTTGTTTCATGATCAGGTTCAGGGGGAATGTTTCTGGCAGGAACTCCTACTTGGAGGACTCTGCCTTCTCTGAGCATCCATGTGAGGCACACGGGGTGTCGGCTGTTCCCACCCTGGAAGGAGTTGTTGGGTGCTATGGAGCTGGGTCCAACTCAGAAACCCTGTGTACAACAGATGAAGTGCTCCTCAACACTGCCATGCTTCATTTTTATGTTTAAGCCCATTGTTGCAACCACTGTGTTACTTGTGGAGTAGCCCTTGGTAATTTGGTTAAGGTGGTATCTGACTAATGTGATCATTGTAATGAGTTAGCGGGGTGTGAGAAGAATGTACTCTCCATACTTTCTTAGAAACTAAAATGTTGGCATACTACTTTGTAAACGTTTTCATTTAATGCAAGTCATGAATGTCTTCTCATACAATTAAATAATCTACAAAAACATGATTTTTGATGCTGCAAACAGTCCAACTTTATTAGCCAACTTCACCTTACTTTAATGAACTGAGGCAGTTAACTTATAGAGAGAAAAGATTTATTTAGCTAATGGTTCTGGAGGCTGCAATCCAGGCTAGGGTGGCCCATTGCTTTGGGCCTCCCATGAGGGTGGCACATTCAGTAGGAGCATCAGTGGCATTGAGGGGTGCAGTGCGGTGCTGCTGCAGGCAGCCTGAAGAGCCCCACACCCAGGGAATCTGCTCAGGTGGGGCTGGGTCCTTCGCTCCACCACAGGAAAGAATTTCAGGACAAGACAAAGAGAAACAGAGGTAGTGAGTTCATTAATTAGGGACAAGAGACAGTCCATGCTTTAGATTTAAGAATGGGCATTCAGCTGGGCGCGGTGGTGCACACCTGTCATCCCAGTGGCTGGGGAGGCGGAGGCAGGAGGATCGCAAGTTCAAGACCAGAGGCAGTTTGTGTAACTTAGCGAGACCTTGCCTCAAAAAGTAAAAAAATGGATTGAGGGTGCAGCTCAGTGGTCCAGCACTTGCAGAGCATGCAAGCACAAGGCCCTGGGTTCAACCCCCAGGACCACAGGGAAAAAAAAAAAAAAAAAGAATGGGCATTCAGACAGAAAAAAGAGATGCTTAAGGAAAGACACATAGTTCAGGTCCCAGCCATGGGTGCAGGCTTCTCCAGAGAACCAAATAAGAAAAGAATCACGGTATACATGCCAGGGACCGGTGTGGGATTCTCAAGAGAGGTGCATTTAAACGTCTGAGCAGTAACTATAGATATGAACTTGTGGCCAAAATACCAAAAACAGTGAGCTGGTTTACCTTTTCTTCTCTTCTCTTTTCTTTTCCTTTCTTCCTTCCTTTCTTTTTTGTATTACTGAGTGGTTGAACCCAGGGCTTCACACATACTTTGCAAGCACTCCACTACTGAGCACCCCAGCACATTTTTTACTTTTTATTTTTAAACAGGGTCTAAGTTGCGCATGCTGCCTCTGGCCTTGAACTCTTGAACTTTTGATTCTCCTGCCTCAGCCTCCCAACTTGCTGGGATTACAGGTGTGTGCCACCATGCCTGGCTTTATCCTTTCTATTTATTTTTATTTATTTATTTATTTTTTGTAAAACTTAAAAGTATCAATAGATGAGTTTTTTGACTCTCTCAAGTGGTGGTGTCTGCATCATGGAGCATAAGGGAATCATTTACGCAACCGATTTGATAAATGATCTGCTGACCACATCTGTCACTTCCTCCTGCTATGGGCTTTTCGGAGAAAACATACCATGTTAAGACAAAATGTGTTTTTCTTTCTTCTCCCTTCCCTGACATCCACTCTCCTTGCTGATACCCCTTCCTGCCACCCCACAAGGGAGGAATTCCTGAATCCCAGCCCTTCTCTTCTCTGTAGGTCTTGAAGGGATACAGTCATGGTGGTAATATATTACAGGCTTGGCTAGACCTAAAAGGAAACTTGGTACAAGATTCTCATCTTCACCAGACCCTTACTTTGAGGGTGGGTATCCCCACTACTTCTCCCAACATAACAGCTGTGGTCACCCTATTCTTCCTTTACTAATAATGGAATTTCAGGGAAGACAAACTATGTTGTACTCAGCTGTTACTGGGTTTAAAAACACAACGTGAACATCAGGCTTTTGGCTTATTGTAAATGTGGAAATTCTCAAAATTGAAAGTGTCTTTCCATCAAGGAAACCTTTCCTTAACTAAAAGCTCCTGGAGAGGGGGACTGTCCAGAGCACCAGTGGGAATGAGGTTCAGTATGGCAACATCTGCAGAGCTGAGGAGGAATCATCTTTCACCTTGTGTCCCCACACATCAGACTTTAGGGTATTTAGGAGAAATGACTGTGAGGTTTTAATCCTAGTTTAAGCTTGTTTGTAACCTGCTGAATTCTTGTCTCAACTATACTACAAACTCCCAACATGGCTTTACCTGCTGATTTCTGCTCCTGCTCGATCTTACCAAAATGACTTCCCAAGTCGAGAACAACTTGGAACAGCCTTTGTTGAATACCCAGGCTGACAACTGATCTCTCACATTGCTATATTTAAATTTCTTTTTGGATCTTGGATTTCTTCAACATCCCGTACTGATGTTCCTTCAGGAATAAAACAAGAGGGGCAGCCTTAAAAGTACTATTCTGAATTTCCTGTGTGATGTCTTTCCAAGCACTGTTTCTGACCATGTCTCACAAGGTATTCCAGAAGAGCATTAGCTATATTGTGTATCTAAGTCACAGAGGAAACTGTTCATAAGCTGGTTTAGATTCCAAATGTATACAAGTGAAGATGCTTTAATCTTAATTTATTTTTTAAAAAATTATGCTGCTGACCTTTTTATGGGGCAACAAGCTATATGAAAAGGACAAAGCTTTTTGTCAAATATAATATTGAAAGTGCTTTTGACATAGTCCACTGGTTTATCATCTGGATCAGTATATACTGCACAACGGACAAGGCTAGAATCCATGAAGTAAGCTACAAAGACCTCAAGCTAAATAAGGTGGAAAGGTTTTGGAGAAACAAAAGGAGGAAATTCTTTCCTATCCAAAGTATACTCTTCACACTAATGCACTCTTTCTATCAAGGTTTCTAAATAGTTAAATAAAGTTTTCCAAACAAACATTTAAACTTCATTACACAGAAGAGCAACAAGAATGGTATCCCACCAGACAAAAGCAGGAGGGAAAAATACACATATGCTGAATTCAGTGGGTAAATTCTTCACAACTGATGGGGGATAATTCAACATGGTGTCCAACAACTTCTCACACATGCTTCATCTCAGCTGGTTACTATGAAGCAAGGTGTGAATGGCCCTCATCAGGCTTCAGAGATAGTTCTTTTCATGACGAGCATGTCTGCCCAGCTATCAGTCATGTTTGTTTGCACCAAATCCCAAGCCATTAGAATACCAGTAATTTTAAGTTAAACAGAAGTCATCTGCTCCAAATTCTCGATCAACCATCCATGCTACCGCATTCCTCTTCAGTATTCTGGTGGTCTATGGAAGGTGCTGGTCCCCATATCTTAACAGTGCCATCATCTGAGGCACTGGCTATCATGGATGAAATTTGTGGGTTCCGGCTCACACAGTTCATGGGGCGCATGTACCCTGTCAGCTCCATAATTGGGAGTTCCCTATGCCAGATGTAAACCTGTGAGCTTCACTGCCACTAGCGATGACGAAGTCTTCCTTATGGCCTCCAAAACATGAATGAATTGTATAAAACCCTTGTGTAACACCTTGATACTTTCTTACTAAAACTCTGTCTTATAAATCCCATAAAGGAACTCCCCAAGTTGCTACATTTAACAGAGCTAATTGGCCTTTTTTTTTTTTTTTTTGAAAGAGTAAAAGACATAACCGAATGATCTTCTTGTACTGTGTTCCTATCAGTAAGGTCTCTGCAGGCGCGGTGCCTAACGCCTGTAATCCCAGTGATGCAGGAGGTGGCAGCAGGAGGATCCCAAGTTCAAGACTGGAGGCAGCCTGAATAATTTAGGGAGACCTTGTCTCAAAATGAAAAGTGTCAAAGGTGGGGGGGGGGCTGGAAGCATAGCTCAATGGTTCAGTGCTTGCAAAGCATGCAAGTGGGAGGCCCTGTGTTCGACCCTCCAATACCACAGAGAGAGAGAGAGAGAGAGAGAGAGAGAGAGGGGG